>CM020618.1:19612591-20153004 GCA_009829735.1 Pyropia yezoensis | reverse complement strand
GGTGCCCGAAGGGGTAGACCCCGCGTCCCCTTGACGCATCCCTGGTCACCCCGCGGGGACGGTGCCCAACCCGGCGTTCTCCTACGGGTGAAGCAGACCTGGGCGTGACATCCGGTAGTGGACTGGAGTCTACAGGCGGCCAAGTACCGCCTGCCCGTTCCTCCGGCTGTTCCTCCTGTGGGAGCCACCCCCGGGGTCAACGGCGTTTGAGTCCGCTCGCAGCAGACGTCTCCCTCCTGTCGGTTCTACTCCTCAACCTCCAGGGATAGCCCCTGGTGTGTTTACTCCTGGACCCACACACATGGCAGCTGGGTGTATACACCTCTTCCTGTGGGCACTGGCAGTGCCAGAGGCACCGCTATGAATGGTTCTACGGGTCTTCCTGAGACTTCGACTCCTGGGGCCGGCCAAGCTTTTCCTCCCCTTGCGTCCTATGGGGCGGGGAGCTCCAAGACCGGTAACCGGAGCAGCCGTAGGCGTCGGCGTCGTCGCCGTCGCTCTAGCACCAGCGAGACCAGTTCCTCCAGCTCTGAGGAGGGATATGACTGGGATGCATCTCCCGGTCCTACCCGGCGCAGGCTAGTCGAGTTCGACTTCCCTGCCCACCAAGTGGGAGATGCCACCCTGAACAAGGTCACGTATTGGGGTAACTACCGGCTGGAGAACCAAGACCAAGGTTACCCCGGAAGATGGCCAAGAAGATGGCATCCCTGAGCCGGCGAATGCAGCCGAGCTTTGGGGGACATCCTAAGTTTTCGGGAAGAAACCGGCGCTTATCTTTGCCTTCCTGCGCCGGTTTGTCAAGGCATGCAATGACAACGATGTGTCCGAGGGCAAGGCTCTCTATCTCCTGGTTAACTTTCATGACCGGAGAAGCGGAACAGCGGTTTGCACAGATTCTACCAGACTCTGCCGGGCACATTGTTGGACGTACCGTCGCGAGTTATCCGGAGGCGGTCAACTGGCTCCTGTCCCAACTACGCAGACGCGGACTCCCTGCGTAAGGCAGTCGGTAGGCTGAACCGGGCAACATGGAGAGACAAGGACTCCAGAGGCGTTCGCCCGTCGTGTCCGGGAGATGAGCGATGCTTGTGGCAACGTTTACCCTGAGGACAGGCTCAAGATGATCTTCTCGGAGGGGCTTCCTGAATATCTTCAAGTGGATGCGGAGAACTACAACCAGGAACATCAAGAACATACCTTCCAGCAGTTGATGGCCTACACCCAGGGCAAGCACCGGCAAGCCAAGGCCCTCCAGGCTCCTATGGTATCAACTCCCAAGCCGTTGTCGCGAGTTCGTCCGGACCCGACAAGTATAAGGGAGGTGATAACCCTGTACCGGTACTCGCAGTTGGCGAGGCCTCACCCATGGAGTCAAGGGACAAGTGGGGCGGCTTCGTTTCTAAGGAGCAACCTTCCCTGGTCGCCCCCAAGCAGATCAGGAACCAGCGGTTCCGGTCTTGCTGGCTGTGCCAGAAGGAGGATCATATGTCCTACCAGTGCCCGACCATTCCCAAGGATCTCCAGGAGAAACTCAAGCGTCAAGGACTGGTGTTTGCAAAGGCGGTCAACTGGGCTGACCGGCGGGCACCCTCCAAGATGGACAAGGCACAGGTACATGCCATCCGAGTGGCAACCTTACAGAGCATCACGGAGGCTCTGGCAAGGGAAGCTCCTACGGACTTTGACCTGGAGACCGAAACCTCTAAGGACTCCTCGGATCCGGGAAACGAGTAGGGCAGGCGCTCTCCCCAAGTGTCTTCCCGAATCTCCAACGGCAGGGTACTTCTACCTGTTCTGCCCCTTGCGTGCCGGGAGAAAGGACGGCAGTTACCTGCTCAACCGGTAGCCGCCTGGACACCCTGTTTGTTCAAGGGGACCTTGCTCGTCCTGCGTAAGGAAAACCTCAAGATTAATGCTCGTATGCGTGTGGGGGATAGCCTCCCCCAAGCTGTTACGCCGGTGGTCGACACGGGAGCCGGACCAAGCGTCATCACTGAGAACCTGTTACCTCCAGGCTGGCGTCGACATGCCTGGAGAGCGCCTACCAGAACCCATATTGTAGACGCATCAGGTCAAACCCTACGACCGCTTGGCCGTCTTCCCGTCGCCATCTATGTCAACAATGAACCAATGCTTTTCCCTTTCTAGTAGTCAAGACCTTATCAGTCCCCCTCATCCTAGGCTGGGACTTCCAGAAGCAGCATGTCAAGAGCATCCTACCCGGAGAAGGAAAGGTGCAGTTCAACCATGGGTTTGTGTCACCAGTGCTGGAGCACCTGGACACCAAGGTTCGTGTGGCCAAGAACCAGAAGGAACGCATCCCACCCTCTACCTTGACCCTCATCAAACCGGTGCTCCTACCTCCTCGCTCGGCGACCAAGGTTCAAGTCACGACCCGGACTGCAGGTCAATGCCTGATCTACGGACGCAAGGAATTTCTGGCGAAACACCGATTATACCTAGCCCACGGACATCACAAGAAGGTGGAGAGGCACACCCCGTTCTCGGTGCTGATCGTCAACGTGAGCCGGAAGCCAATAACCCTCGCCAAGGGCACTCGAGTTGGTACAGCAGAGCCTTACCGGGGGTCCGCCCGCGCTATGAGCAAGGAAGACCTCTTCAACCTGCAACAAGAGCTGGCATCCAACTTGACGGCCTTAGACGTATCTCCGGAACAAGAGCAGGCTGGCCGTACTACTCCGAAGCCCGAACAAGCACCGCCCGGGATGCCGAAGGTCAACCAAGAAAACGTCCCTCCCGACTTGAAAGAGGCACTGGAGAAGCTTCTCCAGGAATATCGGCACCTGTGGTCCGGAGAGCTGGGCAAGATGGACGCCACCCTACACCGGATTCAACTCAAGCCAGATGCCAAACCAGTGCACATGCAACCATACCGGGCTGGATCTCATCGCCGGGATGAGATTGAGAAGCAGGTTAACAAGATGCTCAAGATGGATGTTATCGAGCCGTCTGATGGCGAGTGGGCTTTCCCGGTGGTAGTCGTCCCGAAACCTGGCGGTCACTTCCGTTTCTGCGTTGACTACAGACGCCTGAACGAGATGACAGTCAAGGATGTATACCCGATACCCCGGATGGATGATTGCCTCGACTTTCTTGGTGATGCCACCCTCTTCTCGACGCTGGATTGTAATGCCGGTTACTGGCAGATCCCTCTGGCTGACGAGGACAAGGACAAGACTACCTTCACGTGCCACATGGGACTATTCCGGTGCAAGCGTCTCCCTTTTGGTCTCACTAATGCTCCGGCAACCTTCCAGAGAGCCATCGACATCATCCTGTCGGGGCTAAGGTGGAGAACATGTTTGGTCTACCTGGACGACATCATCGTTTTCTCCAAGACCCCAGCGGAACACCTGGAGCACCTTCGAGAAGTCCTGGCCCTCCTGTCCAAGGCTGGAGTTACCCTCAAGGCCGAGAAGTGCCACCTGTTTGAGACTGAGGTGGAGTACCTGGGGCACGTGCTGAGTCCGGGGGAGCTCCGAGTCAATGAGAAGAACATCAAGGCCCTCCGACATGCACGGCAACCTAAAACCCAGACGGAACTCAAGAGCTTCCTGGGTATGTGCAACGTCTACCGCCGGTTCGTACGGGACTACGCTCTGATTGCCCGGCCCTTGACCAAGCTTACTAGCAAGAAGCTTCCAACACAACTCCCGGTGTTTGACGAGAAGCAGACAGCAGCCTTCGAAGAGCTCAAGAAGCGCCTGACCACCACTCCAGTACTGGCGTTACCCAAGCGGGAGGGCCAGTTTGTTCTGGAGACTGATGCCTGTGGCGTCCAGGTGGGGTGCTCACTACTCCAGCAGCAACCTGATGGGCACTTCCTCCCGATAGGCTACTACAGTCGCGTCTTGACTCCAGCCGAGAAGAACTATTCCACGACCGAGCGCGAGTGCTTGGCGGTCGTCTGGGCTTGCTTCCTGTTACGTCCATATCTTGAAGGACAAGAGTTCCTCATCCGGACGGACCACGCCAGTCTAAGGTGGCTGCTATGCATGGACAGCAGTCAAGGAAGGGTCGCCCGGTGGCGCCTACGCCTTTCGGAGTTCAAGTACAAGGTGTGCACCAGAGCAGGGAGGGAGCACCACTGCGCCGACACCATGTCCAGGCTGGAGACCCCCGCAGCCGATACCGGTCCTATCCCGGAGGAAATACCTTGCTTTATCCTCCCGAATGTCGGACGTGGCTGGCACGCTCCCTGTACGAGACACCTGACGCTCATCAACCGGTAACCATTCACCGGATGCTGGAGGCACAATTGACGGACCCTCAATGCTTGGAGCTTCGCCACCAAATGGACCTGAACCGGAACAGTCGCTTCTCCGAGTCTACAGACGGACTCCTGGTACGGGTGTCACCCTTCGATGGGGCAACTCAAGTTTACGTACCCCGAAGTCTACGAGCTGACATCCTACGCCTGGAGCACTCGTCTCCCCAGGCCGGGCATCCTGGTATCAATCGGATGTATAGTTCCATGAGACGACATTATTACTGGGAAACCATGGCCAGTGACGTTCATAAGTGCCTGGAGGCTTGTATTTCTTGTGCAAGGAACCGGTTGTCCCAAAGGAAGAAGACTTCTAAGCTACGCCTATTCCCTGCGGCGGAGCCCTTTGCAAGCTTAAGCATGGACATCCTGGGGCCCCTACCTGAAACATCCAGTGGCAACATATACCTGCTCATCATTTGTGACCGGTTCTCCAAGTTCACTCGAGCAATCCCGCTGAGGACCATCACGGCTCTGGATGTCACGTCAGCCTTCTGCGAGTACTGGATAGCTGCCTATGGCCCTCCAGACTCCGTCTTAACCGACAACGGTCCCCAGTTTGCATCCCTGTTCTTCCAAGGAGTCTGTGACCTGATGGGCATCAAGAACTTGTACACCACGACGTACCACCCTCAAACGAACGGCCAGGTGGAACGATTCAACCGGACCCTAGTGGACATGCTACGGCACTACGTGGAGGAGCACCAAGAAGACTGGGACGAGCTCCTGGCTGTCCTCACTCTAGCCTACAACTCCCGAGTTCACCGGACAACGGGAGTCGCTCCACTCGACTTTGTCACCCCAAGGCGGCTGACCAACTTCTCCCTGGAAAGAATACCGGATGGTCACCAGCCTGCACTGAAGTCAGGTCCCAAGGCAAAGGATGAGTTCCTGGAACAACTAAAGCTCCTGCTCCCAAGAGTCAAGGAGTCAATCTCGAAGACCCAGGAGCGATACAAGCGGGACTATGACAAGGGTGTCCGGGAAAAGAACAAGGAACTGGGTGGTGGCGACTGGGTTTTTGTGGACAACCATAGCAAGACCCGGGGGAAGCTGGACTCTAAGACGGATGGACCTTATGAGATTCTCAATACGGATGGCTGGACCTTCCTTCTAGACGTGGATGGCTCTCCGTACCGGGTGAGCAGCGACCATGTCACCCGAGCTCCACCGCCAAGCCAGCGGGACTTGACCCGGCGCAAGCGGACTGCGATACCCTGGCTATCCCCAGAAGAAGGCCGGGAATATGTCTACGTCAAGTTTGTCGACCATGCCTGGAGAGATGGACGCCTGTACCTGCGAGTACGCTGGTTCGGTTTTAACCCAGCAGATGATACATGGGAACCCTCAAACCGGCTACCCATCGCGGACGTCTGTGCCTACACGCGACGGAACGGGATTGAGGGCACTCCAATGGCCAGAGCCGGCAAGATTCTGGAGTCGGACACGGAGGAGGACCAAGAGGACGGGACCAACCAAGACCCTCGGGACGAGACGAGCTCACCCGCAACGGATGCGGAACAAGAGGATTGAGAAGAAGGGAACGGGTATATCAAGGAGAACACGCAATGCAAGCATGAAACAATCAAGGAAAACAAGCACCCGCTCGAGCAACCCTTCTCTCCGCCTCTTCCCTCCTCGCTTCTCCCCAGACCCTCACCCTCCTTGCCTCCAACTACTACTCCCGGCGCGGACGCTGAGCCGCGGGAGTGTCCTCCGGCGCTGCCCCCGCGGTACGACGGGAACCGGAGGAAGACGGGATGACGTAGTGCGGTGGACGCGGCGCATCCCGGTATGACGCCATCGGAGTAGTACCAGTAGTTGCCGGTGGCTCCCGCTCATCCAGATATGTCCGTCGGCGCCGCTGGAAGCCCGTGAAGGTCTCTGACCACTGCTGGGCCAAGCCATGCCGCGTCAAAGTCGCCAGAAGTTCGCCAACCACCGGGTTGTTCGACATCTGACCGCTATCTGCGCAAGCAAACACCCGGTCGACCACGTTGTTCAAGACGCTGGCGTAAGTACCCAGCACCAGAGAAGACCCGACGCCTTCAACCTGCACCGGAAGACGACCCAGCTGGTCTTCAATCATACCGACGTCGTACTGGTCGCATGTCGGACCACCTTGGTTCAGGTACCAGTCAGGCACCCGGAAGCGGGTAAGGCGCAGAGTCGGCGCCGGAATCTCGAACCGCCCCGAGGACGACACTACCGGACGGTCCACAACGGCCCCCGAAACCGGAGTACCCAACTCCAGCGGAGGCACAGCGCCGCCGGCGTTGGAAGAAGGCGTCCGAGGCAGAGCGGCCGGAGTAGTCGGCGACCGCACGGCCACTCCCAGACTCGCCGCAGACAGGCGCGGTGCCGGAGGAGCTTGAAGTACCGGCACAACCGGAACAGGGCGCGGACGCGCCGGTGACGGTTCAGGCGAGGCGACAGGGGCAACAGGAGGAAGCGGAGCCGCCGCGGACGCCCGACCGACCGCCGCGGCCCATCCCGACTCCTGCACCGGCGGCCCAACTGGCAGAAGATCAAGGGCGGCCGGAGCAGGAAAGCTACCTAGCTGCGGCCACGCCGGAAGCGGCGTCGCCAGCTGCACCTTAGCCGGAGAAGACTGGTAGACCACCTGCGCCCAACCGAAGCCATCCCGACGCGGGCGGTTCTGGTCGGCAATCGCGTTCAAGAAGTTCCGGTCATGCACCGGTACCAGACGCCGGAAGTCGATCATCGCCTGGAAGAGCTCCTTGTACTCCTCGTCCTCGCTGCACAGGAAGTCGACGGTCAACTTGTCGACAATCCAGACCATCAGGAGGTCGGGGAGAAACCAAAGCCGGTTGGACACCAAGACCTCGTGAAGCCAGTGGTTGGCCGCCAAGACTGTCATCTCGGACGTGTACATCATGTACGGGATTGAGTGGAAGAAGCCCTTGATCGACGCCTGAGTCAAGGCGTCCAAGAAGTACCAGGTGCAAGGGATGCTGGAAGGAGCAAACCCGACCGGGATCTCGACTTCCTGCTGCTGCGGGATGACCTTGGGGTAGTATGCCGCCCGGTTAGCCTTGTCCAGCTTCCAGAACTCCTGGTGGTTGCAGCTCACAAGGAAGTCACGCTGACGCCCGCGTCGCTCACCCTGCTCCCGTGCCGGCGACAACTTGGAGTATTTCCGGGTCAAGAAAGGCGGCTCCAGAGCGACCATGCTCGGACGGGGGTCGCAGTTCAAGCTTCCCGACCCCTTGAGCGCCTCGTCCCAGACCTTGAGCGCCCGGTGGACGTACCCTTCCTCCTCCGGCCACCGGAGAACGGACGCGGACACGCGACGCTCGGTCAAGGGTAGATCCAGTACCAGTGCGAAGGGGAGATCCTCCAGAAGAGCAACCCAAGAGGAACCCGAGAAGCTCTGGGAGCGGTCTTGTGCCAGGCGCATCTGGTCCGCCGTATGAAGACGTGCCTTGTCCATCTCGGTCAAGACCCCGCGCTGGAGTTCCTTGCGCCAGAGGTCCATGCAATCCTGCTGGCACTGGGCCGCGCCGGCGTTGCCGACCACCGTGGAGTAACGCCGGGCCGCCAGAGGGTCCTGCCCAAGAAGCATCTCCGGGAGACCCTCCGGGGGGGCCTCGACCGGGTGCATCGCGAAAGCCGGGGGAACTCGATCCGTCCCCGCCGTGGCGACCGGCGCCAGCACCGACATCCGAGGAACCGGAGGCAGGAGAGGGGCACGACTACCCGAGTTCTCCTCCGCAACACTCGCCGCCGGAACCACGGGCCCAGCTTGGATCTCGGAACTGGACATACCGTCCAGACTCCGGGGAACGAGAGGGCCAAGGTGAAGGAGCGGAGGGGGGGGGCAGAATCGGGGCAGGTGATCGTGACCGGGGTGAAGACGCTCGACCTCGGCACCGGTGTGGACGTGCTCGAGGCTGTGCACGGTGGCACCTGGTTCGGCCCGAGGACGTGCCGGACTAGGGAGGGAGCTATGTAGCATCCCTGGCCCCGACTTGGCGCCGACCCGGGACTGCAACCAGAGGGCACCAGGTGCCAGAACACGCCCGCCGTGTGGCGATGGTTGGCGGCCGTGGCCCGTGCCCGGCACTGGGATGCGGTGGACTACGCTATCCACACGCGAGAGAGGGATTTCTGATGTGTTTTTGCATATTTGTGAGGGACTTGATTTGAGAGAATTTGAGTGTGAGATTAGTGAGTGGGAATAGAATTAGTAGTGATAGTGGCCCCCGACCTGACGAGGTTAGACTCGGGTCGGGGCCACTCGGGGTTATGGGGGGGCTACCGGGCCAACGTGCCGGGGTTCCCCCAGATGCACGTTAAGAGGGACAGCGAGGCGCCCTCGGCCCGCGCCCTCAGGGAAAAAGACAACTGCGCGTTTGCTTTCCTCTTCCCCGTGTGCACTACCGTGCGTATCTGTTTGCTCTGCGAGCAGGCACGTGAGGCAACAGGCATACCATTCTCGTAGTTCCCCTTTCTGCGTTACCTGTCCCTTTCCCCCGAGGGATATTGACACGTGTCTGAGAGGATCGAGTTTTATACCACAGTTCCCGCCGCGGCGGCGGCCGCCGCCGGTACCACCGCGGCCGCGGCGGCCGCCGTGACCGTTAGCGGGCCGCTCCCAGACCGGGGCTGCCGCCGCCGCCGGCTGGCAGCTGCCCCAAGTACTTCTCAAGGAGCTTTTGATGGCTCCAGGTATGTCCCGACCGCCAACGTCACTTTCAACTCCCCAAAACAATGTGAACTACATGCAGTAGATTTCCATTCAAAAAAAAGAAATGTTTCAACATGAATGTGCCAATTAATGACGGATACGCTGTAATACTTGGAGACGGATATAAAGATTGAAGATTTAAAAAAGTTCGTTTGTCATGCATGGTATATGGACCTCGTGCTTTGTCAGCGCTCCCCACCTGACGAGTCTCCCGACACTCGCTTCACGCCCCTCCCCCCGCCACCGCCCTTCTCCCGCTTTTCACCATGTCGGAAATGGAGCGCGCGGACCCTTCCGACTTTGCCGCGCCCCCCCCGCCCCCACTCCCGAACAGCACCATTGACGAACCCGTCTCGGAGACCATCCTCCGCGATGTCCGGCTGGTCGGCCGGCGGCTGTCGCTGGTTATGCTGCCGGGGGTCAGCGCGTCGGCACGGTCGGCGGCGTTGCGGGACTGGGACCTGTGGGGCCCCCTCTTTGTGTGCATGAGCCTGGCCGTCTTGCTGTCGGTTGAGTCGGCGGGGGAGGGGAGCCTCCTCTTCAGCCTCATCTTTGTAATTGTGTGGGCGGGTGCGGCGGTGGTGACCATCAACGGACAGCTGCTGGGGGGGCGGCTGGCATTTTTTGGCAGTGTCTGCCTTCTCGGCTACTGCATCGCGCCGCTGTTGGTGGCGGCGGCGGGATGCGTCCTGGTCAACGCCACGGTCAGCGGTGGGGTGGCGGTCGTGGTGCGGTTTGCGCTGGTCGTTGCTGGCCTGGCATGGTCCATTTGGGGTAAGCTTGGGCGCCAGATTCTCTGGTTGTTTTGTTTGTTTCTGGTCACCAGTCGCCCGTGTGACACGGACGTTATGTGGTCGTGATGTGGGTGGAGCGCGGCGCCTCCGTGGCGGGCGTTCGGGGAGGGGCGCGGTGGGGGTTGGCGACTGGCCATGGCCACGGAGCACATGTGGTGCCCATGCGACTGTTCTAGGTTGCTATGCCAGCTGCCATGCGGGCGTGTGCGGTGAGCTGGTGTCTTGCCACCGCCTTGGGTGCTTCGGCTGGCTGACAGGAATGCCGCCCTGTCTTGTATTGTATGTTGCGATTCGTTTCACTTGCACGGCCCCTTGCACTTGTCTCGCCACTGCATGCCTTTTCTCACCCACAGCGTCCTCTTCGTTCATGGCAGACGCTGCTTTCCCAGAAGGTCGCAAGCTTCTTGCGCTCTACCCGGTGTTGCTCTTCTACCTTTCACTGGCATGGATGGTGCTCATTGGTTTCCAGCAGGGGCCGTCGGCGGCTGTGGCCACCGTCCCGGTGCCGACCGTACCACTCGCTGCGCCTCTACCCGAGGCGGTGGCCAACATCACCCGGGAAGTTTTGGTGCGGCGGTGAGGGCGGGGGAGACACAGGAGGGGACGAGGGGACTAGGGGGAGGCGGATGGAATCCTGGTTCTGGAATTCTGGGGGGGGGGCACTGTGATGGTGTGGTTCGAGAGGGAAGAAAACTATGCCACGCCGCTCCGTTCTCTGTTTCTTTCCCTCTCGACCTGCTTCCTAAGGGAGGTTGCGTCACATTGGCGGGCACAAGCCACTTCAGAGTTTGCAGCGTGGTGTCGAGGAGAGGTGCGGACCGCTCGCTACCCACCGAGGTGTGCCGGCCCAACATCACGCCGTCACGCAGAAGCGGCCGGCGGTGACCGAGATTGTGGCAGCGGAGATTGCGCTGGTGGCGGCGGCGGAGGCAGTGGTAGCGATGTCGACGGCGGAAGCGACGATGTCGACGGCGACGGTGAAAGTGGAGGCGGCGACGGCGATGACGGAGGCGGCGACGGCGATGACGGAGGCGTCGACGGCGATGACGGAGGCGGCGACGGCGACGAATGTGGTGGCGACGGCTGCAATGGGGCCAACGCTGCCGGCAGCGGTGGCCCATGGCCTGGTCCCCGCCGCGGTCCCCCAACGCGCTCGCCCACCACCGTCCTGGTAGTCGCGGAGGTCGCCGACGCGGGCGCTGCCGCCGTCGATGGCGTCTGCCGCTCTGCTTCGCCGACGCCTCTAGTCGATGCGGCAGCGGGAGGAGGCGCGGCACCCCCCCCTGCTGCCTGTACCTCAGACTGGGCCGCCGCCGCCGCCACGGATGTTGCCGCCGCCAGCGACGCCACCTCTGCGGCGAGCGCGTCGACGCGGTCGGCAAGGGCAGCGGTGGTGGCCAAAACGGGCGCGCGAACAGCGTCGGTAACGGCTTCCTCGGCGGCCTCGGCTTTGCTTCGCTCGCGCTGAGGGCGCCTCCGGATGGAGCGAGAAAGGGGGCAGGCGAGCAGCGGGCCGGACATTCACACGGTGGCGGCGGCCCGTGAACACCACACAGACCGTGGGGGCGGGGGAACCAGCTCACGCAGGAAGGGGAGAGCACGCATGCTGCGTCAGTGGTGTGATCCCTGATGCCGTCAATGTGGCTGCCAGCGCGCGCGCCTGTGCTCCCCTGCAGTGACCGACAGCAAAAATCCCTCACGGACCCGGCATCCCGCTCAAATCCCCCGCGTCCCCACGTGCCAGGCGCCCAGGCCATAGACCTTGCGCATCCCCCCCCGCTCACAACAGCGCCCTCTCCACGCTCATACCTCCTCTACCCGCATCATCCACCTGTGCAGGGATGCACACGCCACCCATGTCAGGGCTGGCGTAATCAGCGCCAAAAGCGCCTGCCGCAGGTGCCAGTCCCACCGGAAGCCGCGGCGCAGCCGCTGGGCAGCGACGGACGTCCGTGGCCCATCGGGGATAGGGGTGACGAGCGAGCGAAAGGGACTCATCGCCGCCGGGGGGGATGGCGGAGGGAGGGAGGGGGGGTGGCGAGATGGACGCCCGCTGGTGGGGGTGGAGGCAGCGGAAGTTGAGGCCGTTCCGGCGCCGACGCCGGTAACGGTGGACGCGGTGGGACGACGGGGCGAAAGTGGGGGCACAGCGCCACCGAGCGCAGCGGCAGACGACGCCGCCGCGCCGCCAAGTGGCGGGCGCCCGGGGGCGGTCGTGGCCAGCGGCAGGGGGCCCCCAGAGGGCGGCCGGGGGGGTGCTGACGACAGCAGCCGCCGAAGCAGCAGACGTGACGCCATGCCGGGGCGGCACTCGCCCGGTGGGGCGCTCAGGGAGGGGATGTTGGTGCGCGGCGTGATGAGGATGGTGAGCAGGGGCGAGTGGGGCAGGGAAAGCAACCAGGGAAACCACAGCTTCGCGAGTGTTCGCAAAGGAACCGCAGCCTCGCGAGGCCGAAGGCAAATTGTGTGGATCTGAACTTATGGTTCTCTCCGCCAAGTACAAATGTACTTGATGCCGCGAACGGGCAGCCCTGCGTCTGGACTCTGTCCCCACCCCTATCCGATACAACCTCCTGGTATCGTGGCGTCAGCCCGCGTCTGCTGGCCGGTAGGGTGAGGTCGCCGCCAATGCTCGCGTACTGCTGCCCCCCGCAGGCCCCCCTCACCAGCTCCGCCCCAAATGATCCATCCGTCATCTGCTCCGCCCCCGTCGCCCTCTTTCCGCTTGGCAACGGTCTTCCAGGGCCTTTAGGCCCGCCTGGCTGCGGCGGGACCGGTGATCAGCATACAGATCGTTTGTTATTAAACTGTTCTGGCGCGGCAGCGCTCATCCAGGCCGTCTGGCTACGGTCTCTTCGGAGGCCCTTTTCGGCCCGCCTGGCTACAGTCTTCCACGACCAGCGTTCTTGGCGGCGCGCGGAGCGTTCATCTGGAAACAACAGAGGCGAGTGTGCAGCTACGATGTGGGGTAAGGGGGAGGTGCATATGCAGCGCAGGGAAGCTGGAAGCGCATGCTGCAGCGCGGGAGTGGCTTGCGGGGTACTGTGGAGACTGGAATTGGCCTACAAAAATAAACCAGGTGTAAACTACGCCGGGGGGGGGGTGGAAGTGGCGGGGACGGCGGTGGCTAGGTGAGCCTAGTTGGAGCACACCTGACGACCACCTCGAAGAACCGGGGTTCAATCACAGACACATCTCTTTTTCCAAGCACCCTCAATAGACACCTCTTGAGCACACATCCCACTGGCCGATGCACCTTCGCGAATCCGCACACTACCTTCGCGAGCTCGTGCGAAGGAGTCGGAGATCCGCGATGCTGTGGTTTCCACATCTCGGGGAAGGGGCTGGGGGAGCAATGTGTGCACAAACACGTGTTGGCGCAAGCACGAAGCAGCTTGTGTTCTCGTAGCTTGGCCTGGGTTTTTCTCAGGTGCTTGAGGTGATTCTCGAAGGTCTCGCTGTAGACCAAAATGTCGTCTAAGTAGACGCAGATGAAGTCGTACAGGCAGAGCCTAAATACATCGTGCTTCAGGTTCATGAAGACTGCGGGGGCGTTCGTCAGTCCGAAGGACAGCACCGTAAACTCGTAAAATCCATACTTGGTCCGGAACGCCGTCAACGGGATGGTGTAAGGGTCCAGACGGATCTGGTGGTAACGAGAGCGGAGGTCAAGCTTGGTGAAGTACTTGGCCTTTCGTAGTTGATCAAAGATGTCATCGATACGTGGGAGAGGATATGCATTTTTGATGGTGGCCTTGTTCAATGATTGATAGGCGATGCACATCCGCCAGCCGCCGTCCTTCTTTGCCAAAAATAAAACGGAGGAGCCCCACGCTGAGGCACTTGGCTGGATGAATCCCCACCGAATCAGGGTCGCAAGTTGCGTCTTGAGTTCATCGAGTTCCAACTCGGAAAGGCGGTAAAAACCGCTGCTACGTGGCTCAGCGTCGTCGGTCAGCTTGATGCTGAGCTTGTGACTACGCTCGGGAGGGAGTCCGTCCGGGAGTTCAGCCGGTAAGATGTCAGCATACTCCTTGAGAAACTCTTGGACTTCAGTTTTGTCTTCTGCTTCTCCCATAACGAAAGAGTTGTCATCAAAGCGGGTTGGGGGTCTTCAGAATGCAGGTAGATGGCGAGGACAGGGGCCGTTTGGATGAAGTCACGTGCGAGACGCTGCCGGCTAATAACGCCCTCAGGTTTGTTGAGGGAGACGGTGATAGAGATGCTCTTGTTGTTGAACTTGAAGGATACCTTGTTCTTCTTGTTGTTGATCTTTGCACCCTGTCATCGCGCCATTTCTTGCCGAGGATAACGTCGCACACACTTAGGTCAAACACCGCGCATCGTAGTCGTTCTGGGTGGAGACCGATGTGAATCTCCAAGTGTTCAATGGTTTCCGCGAGTTCTTGGGAACGACCATCGGGCATGCTTGCCTCGAAGTTCGTTTCGAAGTCCCTTTCGGTGGTCTTGACATTCAGAGTTTTGATGAGGCGCCTGGCGACGACGTTGATGGGAGACCCGTCGTCGAACAGCATCTTAACAACCTGGCCATTGAAAAAAAGCAGTAGAAAGCAGTAGCCCGAGACGCGGGTCTTCGAATGGTGACGACATGTTTTCAGGAACCGAAGAAGCGTCTGGCACCAGGTTTGATGACGGTATCTGCTTCAGTTCCGCTGGCCTTTTGGGAAGCTCTTGGCCAGGTGCCTTTTTTCGCGACAGCGGAGGCAAAGGCCCTCGGGCATACAGCGCTGGCGTTCCTCTAACGTCAGCTTCTCGACCTTGATGCTGGAAATGTCCATGGGGACGACACCCGTCATAGATGGCTTCCCAGAGGTGCTGCTGAGGTTATTCGTGAAGCGTGCGGCTCCAGCCTTGGACGCTTCTACGCGTAGGGCGTCAGTCATCAGGGGCTCGATTTCAATGATGTTATTAAGGCACAGTGCCTGCCAGGTGTCCCGCTTCAGACCTCGAGGGTAGCGGTTAATTTTTTCCGCTTCATTGATGTCGAAGATGTCGACGACGACGCTCAGGAAAGTCTTGTTAAACGTCCCGACGTTCTCAATCTGACGCCACGCGTGCAGCTTGTCCCGTGCCGTCTGCGTCTTGTTCAGGGGGCTGAAGCGCCGGATGAGTGCAGCACGGAAGACGTACCAGCTCGGAACGTCCGTAGTCTGACTATACGTGTGCCACCAGGTGAACGATTCTCCATCGAGATCGGTGGAAGCGACACGACAAGCTTCGGCGGATTCACTCAGCCGGACCTAGGAGTCCATGTGGGAGCACCAAGCTTCAATGGTCCAGGGCTTGTCAGAGAACAGCCCGGGCTTGTTCGGCCGTGCGGGTTTTGCGTTTTCGCGGGCTGCTTTCGCCATGGTCTGGGCGAGCTCCTGCTTCGTGTCTGCCGATTCGACTTTGTAAGCCTCAAGTTCGTCACGCATCTGCGTCAAAAATGTCGTAAGCTGATTCCATGCTTCAACACTTGGGGCGCCGGATGTCGACCCAGAGTTGATCGGGGTCGTGCCAGCAGTCTTCAAGGGGTCCATGGTGCGCAGCAGTTAATGCCGAGACTTACAAATTCACAGGACTGATCGAACCAGACTGACAAAAGAGACCCCCAGTCGAAGTCCGGATGGATCTGTTCAAGTAATTTGGTCAAGCGACGTAGTGGTGCGCGACAATTGTTCAAGTGCCGCGGGGTCGCCGCAACGAGATCAAGATCGTGCAACATTACACCGCCAAATCTAGTCACAGCCAAATCGTACGATGGCGCGCAAGCGGAATTTCGGTCCGCGTCCGCGCTCGGGCCCGAGTCGGTCTCGTCGGATTCTCGTGCCGTGGGGAGATCAGAAGAGGAAGATACGGTTCTCGCGGTAGATCAATGGGGTTTGTCAATCGGTGCCCCGTGCCAGCTGACGGTGGTCAGCCTTGCCACTCAAGTGGCTTTCGAAATGTACCACTGAATCAAATTCACGCCCACACGGATCGCAGCGTGGGAGAGTGGAAGGGCGATTGACAGTGTTACGATGCCGACGTGAGTTACGGTGGTCGCGTACCACCGATAGGCTGTTGCACGTCACACCGCAGGGCTTACACTTGTGAGTGCCCAGTGGAATGCGGCGGGTTTTGGCGATTCGGCGCTGCTCACGCTGTTCCACCGCCCGCGCGGTGGTCGGCTTGATGTGCCCAATCAGCGGTGATGGTGGCGCGATGAAGCCGCGTGTCGGTTCTTGCGGGGGCAGCAGCAGGCGCTTGTTTGTCCGGCCGGTCGTGCCCGCCGAGGCAGGGCCCATGCCCTTGTCCCAGAGGGGGGGCTTGGGGACGGTCTGCCTCAGTGGAGGAAGAAAAGGTGCCCGCCGGGGGGCTGCCTGCCCCCGGGTGGTGGTGCCTTCCCACGGGGCGGCATGCCGACGGACTGCCGCGTGCCGACGACTCGGGCGCTGTAGCAGCGTCGCGGATCGTCGGGGGTGCGTAGGTCGTCGGGGATGCACGGGTCTTAGGGTTGCCAGGTGTCGTGGCCGTCGCGTCGCGCGCTGTCGCGCAGGAGGATGCGAACGCGGCCGCGACAGCCGAGGAAGAATATTCGGAACCTGATTTGGAACTCACTGGGATTCAACAATCGGTTGACAAAAAAGAAAACATCCGTGGCATCAAGCGCGATGGCAGTGTCAGGGAAATATTCTTTTTCGTGTGATTCGTGGAACCCGCTGCGTTCGTATTAAAATGCCCGTGGCAAGCCGAACGCAGGCGGCAACACGACGTCACAATCGCAGGGAGGTCCAAATCACGCACGGACACGCAGTCACCGCCAGGTAGGAAAGTCGAACAATCAGAAGCTACAACATGTGAGGACCCCCCCAGAACTAGGGAGCCCTCAACGTTCTCGTGGGGCTGGCAGCGGGCCCTGCAAGCCAATAGGGCGGCAGGGTACGGGGAAGAGGACGGTGGTCTGGACGGGGGTGGGTCTGGGGAGGAAGATGGTCGCGACGACGGTGGAGATCGAGGTTACAAAAGGTAAACGGTGTCCTTTGTCTGTGTCTATTGTTGCCCCTCGGTCTCCCCCGGTGGCGCCGACACCCACGCACGAAATACTCGCGTCCGGGCACCCGAGGTGCTCCAAAGCATGCGTTTCCCCGTCGCGCCGCCGGTACGCACAGAACGGCCCAAAAACAAAGCATGGCTCTCAGAACAAAGCATGGGCGGGCGTGTGCACAGAAGGAGTGCAGCCCCAGTTTGCCCGAAACGAAGGGGGTCCCATGGATGGCGCCCAGCGCGTCCCACCAGCCGGCTTCAAACGCCGGTCGGCCGGGAGGTCCGACCTGCTGTAAGGGCCAGCAGGGCCAAATTCAATCAATCCCTTGGCCGGCCAGTCAGTCACCAGCCAGCTGGCCGTTTTCAGTCAATCCAAAAGCCGGCGAGCCAGTCATATCACACACAGCCGCCAGCGAGGATATGTGGTGTCCTCGGTGTCGGTTAATCATGTGGCTCGTCCTTGATTGCCAGCTTTCAGCCAGAGCAGAGAACATTGTTCTGGCAGCACAGATAGGGATGTCCGCCCGTGGTTGGTCGACAATGTCACTCGTTCCTCGTTGTCGAGTTTAAGACATCCATGACCAGGTTCCGACAGTGAGTTGACGACGGTCTTCGTGCGGCCAGCCGACGTTCGCAGAATGTCAGGGGTACAGCGCGGTGTCGTCAAGGGGAGTGGGGAGTTGATGTGTCTTGAGAGGAGTTAGCGGGGCATGACATGTGAGGACAGGTCCCAGTTCATATCCCCTGGGTTCCAGGCGTGGATTCAAGGGGCACATCCTTGCAGTGCCGGCGACGGCGGTGCCGGCGACGGCGGGGACGGCGACAGCGGGGACAACGGCGGCTGCGCGGCTCGCAACGACGGCGGAGACGGCGAGTGGGGCGGCGGCCAGGGCGGCCCCCACGGCGGCGCGCGGTCGGGCGGCTGGACGCGCACCGCCGCCGACGGCCACAGCACCGACGACAATGGCGGCGACGGTGCCTGCGCCGCCGACGGCGGCGGCGAAGGCGGCGATGGCGCGAGCTCCGCGCGGAGAGGCGGCGCCTATGCCGGCGCCGCCCGCAACGCCTGGGGCTTCGGGGGAAGGGAGCCTGAACGCCACTCTCTTCGCGGCGGATCATGCCGCGAGGGCGTGGGCGCGGGGCGCATTCCTGTGCGCTTCCGCCCCAACAGACGCGGCGTGGCCGGCGCTGGTGGCGTCCGGCGTCCTCACGTTAGTGCACGTGCCCGCGGCGCTGGCGGGCGCGTGGCGTAGGCTCTACGCCGACACCCTGGACTGGGTGTGGCGCGAGCGCACCCAGCGCCACGCCTGGCTGTGGCTGCTCCTCCCCCCCTCGCTCGCTCTCCACTCTCCCACGTTGGCGGTCCCCTAGCGCGCCGGCGCGGACCCTTCCGCCGCGCTGTCAAACGGTGCTCGTGTGACAGCGCTGCTGGAGGGGGATCTCGCCGGCGCGCTGGCGGACCGCAACGCCGGCACCTGGCGGCCGAGTGTGGGGCGGGTGGAACACCAGGGAGTGGCGCCGCGGGAGGGAGACGCACCTTCGCCTGCCCGCCCTGCCCGCACCACCGCCGCGCAACGCCGTGCGCTGCGGCAGGTGCGGTGCGGCCGCTTGAGCGCGGCCGCCCGCTCCCTGCTCGCGCCACCGGCGCCGGCCATGACGCCGGCCGTGTGGGACAAGGCCTGTCGCGTGTTCCCGCTGGCGGTGCCGGACTTGGCCGCCGCCGCGTCGGTGGCGGCCACCTTTCCCTCCGAGCTGGAGGCGGCGGAGGCGGCCGCCATCGAGGCGCCGGCGCCCTCCTCACTGTCGTGGGCAGCGGCGGAGACGGCGATCCGCTCCGCCGCCGCCGTCGAAGCGCCGTGACCGTCTGGGCTGAGGTTGGAGCACCTCTGGGCTCTGGCCATAGATGGCCGGGACGCCTCGTCAGAGGTGCTCCTGCTTCTCGCCAGCCCCAATGCCGCAGCGCGTGTGCCTGCGGTGGCGGCACGCGCGCTGATAGGCGCCGTCTTTGTGCTGTTGACCAAGGCGGGCGACCCGCAGGCGGACCGGCTTCCCGGTCCCCGGCCTATTGGCATGCCGGAGACGCTGCGGAAGATCGTCGCCTTGGCGCTGGCGCGCCCCGTGCGGGGGGCTGCAGCGGCGCTGTTCGCGCCGCTGCAGCAGGGGGTGGGGGTCCCCTGCGCATGTGACCGCATGCTCCACGAGCTCGAGGCCCACCTCTCCCTGCACCCCCGCCACGCCCTCCTCCTGCTAGATTATCGCAATGCGTTTAGTGTAGTTTACGGGGGGGGGCGTTCGCGGTGCTCTCGCGCGCCTTCACCATACTCTCCCCCTACCTGACCTGGGTGAGTGGGGTGGAGGAGGGAAGGCCGCGCCGCCGGTTTACGGCTGGGCGCCTGTCTGCACAGGTGACCTGCGCGCAAAGTAGAACTCTTCCTCCCTTCACCTCTTGTCACCAGAGCCCTCCACTCAGCCCGCATACCTTCCCTCCCTCTCTTCCCTGTCCATTCCAAGAGACGTTCCCTCTCCCATGTAGGACCACCTTCGGCCCGGAGACGAATTGCAGAAGCAGGAAGCTCGCACACAGACACAGCAATCATTTAGTTCACAACGGGAGGGAGCGGCAGCCCCGGCGGCCCCGTGCGGCGGCTGACGTTCACCGGTGGCTGTCACGGAGTGAGGATCGCCAGCACACTGGCTGGCGTTGTATTACTGTGGTGCTCAAGAAGCAAGCTAGACGTGGACTGTCCTGCCTGCCCGCCCTGCCCGCGCCACCGCCGCGCAACGCCGTGCGCTGCGGCAGGTGCGGTGCGGCCGCTTGAGCGCGGCCGCCCGCTCCCTGCTCGCGCCACCGGCGCCGGCCATGACGCCGGCCGTGTGGGACAAGGCCTGTCGCCTGTTCCCGCTGGCGGTGCCGGACTTGGCCGCCGCCGCGTCGGTGGCGGCCACCTTTCCCTCCGAGCTGGAGGCGGCGGAGGCGGCCGCCATCGAGGCGCCGGCGCCCTCCTCACTGTCGTGGGCAGCGGCGGAGACGGCGATCCGCTCCGCCGCCGCCGTCGAAGCGCCGTGACCGTCTGGGCTGAGGTTGGAGCACCTCTGGGCTCTGGCCATAGATGGCCGGGACGCCTCGTCAGAGGTGCTCCTGCTTCTCGCCAGCCCCAATGCCGCAGCGCGTGTGCCTGCGGTGGCGGCACGCGCGCTGATAGGCGCCGTCTTTGTGCTGTTGACCAAGGCGGGCGACCCGCAGGCGGACCGGCTTCCCGGTCCCCGGCCTATTGGCATGCCGGAGACGCTGCGGAAGATCGTCGCCTTGGCGCTGGCGCGCCCCGTGCGGGGGGCTGCAGCGGCGCTGTTCGCGCCGCTGCAGCAGGGGGTGGGGGTCCCCTGCGCATGTGAGCGCATGCTCCACGAGCTCGAGGCCCACCTCTCCCTGCACCCCCGCCACGCCCTCCTCCTGCTAGATTATCGCAATGCGTTTAGTGTAGTTTACGGGGGGGGGCGTTCGCGGTGCTCTCGCGCGCCTTCACCATACTCTCCCCCTACCTGACCTGGGTGAGTGGGGTGGAGGAGGGAAGGCCGCGCCGCCGGTTTACGGCTGGGCGCCTGTCTGCACAGGTGACCTGCGCGCAAAGTAGAACTCTTCCTCCCTTCACCTCTTGTCACCAGAGCCCTCCACTCAGCCCGCATACCTTCCCTCCCTCTCTTCCCTGTCCATTCCAAGAGACGTTCCCTCTCCCATGTAGGACCACCTTCGGCCCGGAGACGAATTGCAGAAGCAGGAAGCTCGCACACAGACACAGCAATCATTTAGTTCACAACGGGAGGGAGCGGCAGCCCCGGCGGCCCCGTGCGCCGGCTGACGTTCACCGGTGGCTGTCACGGAGTGAGGATCGCCAGCACACTGGCTGGCGTTGTATTACTGTGGTGCTCAAGAAGCAAGCTAGACGTGGACTGTCCTGCCTGCCCGCCCTGCCCGCGCCACCGCCGCGCAACGCCGTGCGCTGCGGCAGGTGCGGTGCGGCCGCTTGAGCGCGGCCGCCCGCTCCCTGCTCGCGCCACCGGCGCCGGCCATGACGCCGGCCGTGTGGGACAAGGCCTGTCGCCTGTTCCCGCTGGCGGTGCCGGACTTGGCCGCCGCCGCGTCGGTGGCGGCCACCTTTCCCTCCGAGCTGGAGGCGGCGGAGGCGGCCGCCATCGAGGCGCCGGCGCCCTCCTCACTGTCGTGGGCAGCGGCGGAGACGGCGATCCGCTCCGCCGCCGCCGTCGAAGCGCCGTGACCGTCTGGGCTGAGGTTGGAGCACCTCTGGGCTCTGGCCATAGATGGCCGGGACGCCTCGTCAGAGGTGCTCCTGCTTCTCGCCAGCCCCAATGCCGCAGCGCGTGTGCCTGCGGTGGCGGCACGCGCGCTGATAGGCGCCGTCTTTGTGCTGTTGACCAAGGCGGGCGACCCGCAGGCGGACCGGCTTCCCGGTCCCCGGCCTATTGGCATGCCGGAGACGCTGCGGAAGATCGTCGCCTTGGCGCTGGCGCGCCCCGTGCGGGGGGCTGCAGCGGCGCTGTTCGCGCCGCTGCAGCAGGGGGTGGGGGTCCCCTGCGCATGTGACCGCATGCTCCACGAGCTCGAGGCCCACCTCTCCCTGCACCCCCGCCACGCCCTCCTCCTGCTAGATTATCGCAATGCGTTTAGTGTAGTTTACGGGGGGGGGCGTTCGCGGTGCTCTCGCGCGCCTTCACCATACTCTCCCCCTACCTGACCTGGGTGAGTGGGGTGGAGGAGGGAAGGCCGCGCCGCCGGTTTACGGCTGGGCGCCTGTCTGCACAGGTGACCTGCGCGCAAAGTAGAACTCTTCCTCCCTTCACCTCTTGTCACCAGAGCCCTCCACTCAGCCCGCATACCTTCCCTCCCTCTCTTCCCTGTCCATTCCAAGAGACGTTCCCTCTCCCATGTAGGACCACCTTCGGCCCGGAGACGAATTGCAGAAGCAGGAAGCTCGCACACAGACACAGCAATCATTTAGTTCACAACGGGAGGGAGCGGCAGCCCCGGCGGCCCCGTGCGGCGGCTGACGTTCACCGGTGGCTGTCACGGAGTGAGGATCGCCAGCACACTGGCTTGCGTTGTATTACTGTGGTGCTCAAGAAGCAAGCTAGACGTGGACTGTCCTGCCTGCCCGCCCTGCCCGCGCCACCGCCGCGCAACGCCGTGCGCTGCGGCAGGTGCGGTGCGGCCGCTTGAGCGCGGCCGCCCGCTCCCTGCTCGCGCCACCGGCGCCGGCCATGACGCCGGCCGTGTGGGACAAGGCCTGTCGCGTGTTCCCGCTGGCGGTGCCGGACTTGGCCGCCGCCGCGTCGGTGGCGGCCACCTTTCCCTCCGAGCTGGAGGCGGCGGAGGCGGCCGCCATCGAGGCGCCGGCGCCCTCCTCACTGTCGTGGGCAGCGGCGGAGACGGCGATCCGCTCCGCCGCCGCCGTCGAAGCGCCGTGACCGTCTGGGCTGAGGTTGGAGCACCTCTGGGCTCTGGCCATAGATGGCCGGGACGCCTCGTCAGAGGTGCTCCTGCTTCTCGCCAGCCCCAATGCCGCAGCGCGTGTGCCTGCGGTGGCGGCACGCGCGCTGATAGGCGCCGTCTTTGTGCTGTTGACCAAGGCGGGCGACCCGCAGGCGGACCGGCTTCCCGGTCCCCGGCCTATTGGCATGCCGGAGACGCTGCGGAAGATCGTCGCCTTGGCGCTGGCGCGCCCCGTGCGGGGGGCTGCAGCGGCGCTGTTCGCGCCGCTGCAGCAGGGGGTGGGGGTCCCCTGCGCATGTGAGCGCATGCTCCACGAGCTCGAGGCCCACCTCTCCCTGCACCCCCGCCACGCCCTCCTCCTGCTAGATTATCGCAATGCGTTTAGTGTAGTTTACGGGGGGGGGCGTTCGCGGTGCTCTCGCGCGCCTTCACCATACTCTCCCCCTACCTGACCTGGGTGAGTGGGGTGGAGGAGGGAAGGCCGCGCCGCCGGTTTACGGCTGGGCGCCTGTCTGCACAGGTGACCTGCGCGCAAAGTAGAACTCTTCCTCCCTTCACCTCTTGTCACCAGAGCCCTCCACTCAGCCCGCATACCTTCCCTCCCTCTCTTCCCTGTCCATTCCAAGAGACGTTCCCTCTCCCATGTAGGACCACCTTCGGCCCGGAGACGAATTGCAGAAGCAGGAAGCTCGCACACAGACACAGCAATCATTTAGTTCACAACGGGAGGGAGCGGCAGCCCCGGCGGCCCCGTGCGCCGGCTGACGTTCACCGGTGGCTGTCACGGAGTGAGGATCGCCAGCACACTGGCTGGCGTTGTATTACTGTGGTGCTCAAGAAGCAAGCTAGACGTGGACTGTCCTGCCTGCCCGCCCTGCCCGCGCCACCGCCGCGCAACGCCGTGCGCTGCGGCAGGTGCGGTGCGGCCGCTTGAGCGCGGCCGCCCGCTCCCTGCTCGCGCCACCGGCGCCGGCCATGACGCCGGCCGTGTGGGACAAGGCCTGTCGCCTGTTCCCGCTGGCGGTGCCGGACTTGGCCGCCGCCGCGTCGGTGGCGGCCACCTTTCCCTCCGAGCTGGAGGCGGCGGAGGCGGCCGCCATCGAGGCGCCGGCGCCCTCCTCACTGTCGTGGGCAGCGGCGGAGACGGCGATCCGCTCCGCCGCCGCCGTCGAAGCGCCGTGACCGTCTGGGCTGAGGTTGGAGCACCTCTGGGCTCTGGCCATAGATGGCCGGGACGCCTCGTCAGAGGTGCTCCTGCTTCTCGCCAGCCCCAATGCCGCAGCGCGTGTGCCTGCGGTGGCGGCACGCGCGCTGATAGGCGCCGTCTTTGTGCTGTTGACCAAGGCGGGCGACCCGCAGGCGGACCGGCTTCCCGGTCCCCGGCCTATTGGCATGCCGGAGACGCTGCGGAAGATCGTCGCCTTGGCGCTGGCGCGCCCCGTGCGGGGGGCTGCAGCGGCGCTGTTCGCGCCGCTGCAGCAGGGGGTGGGGGTCCCCTGCGCATGTGACCGCATGCTCCACGAGCTCGAGGCCCACCTCTCCCTGCACCCCCGCCACGCCCTCCTCCTGCTAGATTATCGCAATGCGTTTAGTGTAGTTTACGGGGGGGGGCGTTCGCGGTGCTCTCGCGCGCCTTCACCATACTCTCCCCCTACCTGACCTGGGTGAGTGGGGTGGAGGAGGGAAGGCCGCGCCGCCGGTTTACGGCTGGGCGCCTGTCTGCACAGGTGACCTGCGCGCAAAGTAGAACTCTTCCTCCCTTCACCTCTTGTCACCAGAGCCCTCCACTCAGCCCGCATACCTTCCCTCCCTCTCTTCCCTGTCCATTCCAAGAGACGTTCCCTCTCCCATGTAGGACCACCTTCGGCCCGGAGACGAATTGCAGAAGCAGGAAGCTCGCACACAGACACAGCAATCATTTAGTTCACAACGGGAGGGAGCGGCAGCCCCGGCGGCCCCGTGCGCCGGCTGACGTTCACCGGTGGCCGTCACGGAATGAGGATCGCCAGCACACTGGCTGGCGTTGTATTACTGTGGTGCTCAAGAAGCAAGCTAGACGTGGACTGTCCTGCCTGCCCGCCCTGCCCGCGCCACCGCCGCGCAACGCCGTGCGCTGCGGCAGGTGCGGTGCGGCCGCTTGAGCGCGGCCGCCCGCTCCCTGCTCGCGCCACCGGCGCCGGCCATGACGCCGGCCGTGTGGGACAAGGCCTGTCGCCTGTTCCCGCTGGCGGTGCCGGACTTGGCCGCCGCCGCGTCGGTGGCGGCCACCTTTCCCTCCGAGCTGGAGGCGGCGGAGGCGGCCGCCATCGAGGCGCCGGCGCCCTCCTCACTGTCGTGGGCAGCGGCGGAGACGGCGATCCGCTCCGCCGCCGCCGTCGA
The DNA here is from genome assembly GCA_009829735.1 of Pyropia yezoensis. Taxonomy (NCBI): domain Eukaryota; phylum Rhodophyta; class Bangiophyceae; order Bangiales; family Bangiaceae; genus Pyropia; species Pyropia yezoensis. The sequence goes on along the minus strand of CM020618.1, from coordinate 20,128,294 downwards.
AGCGCCGTGACCGTCTGGGCTGAGGTTGGAGCACCTCTGGGCTCTGGCCATAGATGGCCGGGACGCCTCGTCAGAGGTGCTCCTGCTTCTCGCCAGCCCCAATGCCGCAGCGCGTGTGCCTGCGGTGGCGGCACGCGCGCTGATAGGCGCCGTCTTTGTGCTGTTGACCAAGGCGGGCGACCCGCAGGCGGACCGGCTTCCCGGTCCCCGGCCTATTGGCATGCCGGAGACGCTGCGGAAGATCGTCGCCTTGGCGCTGGCGCGCCCCGTGCGGGGGGCTGCAGCGGCGCTGTTCGCGCCGCTGCAGCAGGGGGTGGGGGTCCCCTGCGCATGTGACCGCATGCTCCACGAGCTCGAGGCCCACCTCTCCCTGCACCCCCGCCACGCCCTCCTCCTGCTAGATTATCGCAATGCGTTTAGTGTAGTTTACGGGGGGGGGCGTTCGCGGTGCTCTCGCGCGCCTTCACCATACTCTCCCCCTACCTGACCTGGGTGAGTGGGGTGGAGGAGGGAAGGCCGCGCCGCCGGTTTACGGCTGGGCGCCTGTCTGCACAGGTGACCTGCGCGCAAAGTAGAACTCTTCCTCCCTTCACCTCTTGTCACCAGAGCCCTCCACTCAGCCCGCATACCTTCCCTCCCTCTCTTCCCTGTCCATTCCAAGAGACGTTCCCTCTCCCATGTAGGACCACCTTCGGCCCGGAGACGAATTGCAGAAGCAGGAAGCTCGCACACAGACACAGCAATCATTTAGTTCACAACGGGAGGGAGCGGCAGCCCCGGCGGCCCCGTGCGCCGGCTGACGTTCACCGGTGGCTGTCACGGAATGAGGATCGCCAGCACACTGGCTGGCGTTGTATTACTGTGGTGCTCAAGAAGCAAGCTAGACGTGGACTGTCCTGCCTGCCCGCCCTGCCCGCGCCACCGCCGCGCAACGCCGTGCGCTGCGGCAGGTGCGGTGCGGCCGCTTGAGCGCGGCCGCCCGCTCCCTGCTCGCGCCACCGGCGCCGGCCATGACGCCGGCCGTGTGGGACAAGGCCTGTCGCCTGTTCCCGCTGGCGGTGCCGGACTTGGCCGCCGCCGCGTCGGTGGCGGCCACCTTTCCCTCCGAGCTGGAGGCGGCGGAGGCGGCCGCCATCGAGGCGCCGGCGCCCTCCTCACTGTCGTGGGCAGCGGCGGAGACGGCGATCCGCTCCGCCGCCGCCGTCGAAGCGCCGTGACCGTCTGGGCTGAGGTTGGAGCACCTCTGGGCTCTGGCCATAGATGGCCGGGACGCCTCGTCAGAGGTGCTCCTGCTTCTCGCCAGCCCCAATGCCGCAGCGCGTGTGCCTGCGGTGGCGGCACGCGCGCTGATAGGCGCCGTCTTTGTGCTGTTGACCAAGGCGGGCGACCCGCAGGCGGACCGGCTTCCCGGTCCCCGGCCTATTGGCATGCCGGAGACGCTGCGGAAGATCGTCGCCTTGGCGCTGGCGCGCCCCGTGCGGGGGGCTGCAGCGGCGCTGTTCGCGCCGCTGCAGCAGGGGGTGGGGGTCCCCTGCGCATGTGACCGCATGCTCCACGAGCTCGAGGCCCACCTCTCCCTGCACCCCCGCCACGCCCTCCTCCTGCTAGATTATCGCAATGCGTTTAGTGTAGTTTACGGGGGGGGGCGTTCGCGGTGCTCTCGCGCGCCTTCACCATACTCTCCCCCTACCTGACCTGGGTGAGTGGGGTGGAGGAGGGAAGGCCGCGCCGCCGGTTTACGGCTGGGCGCCTGTCTGCACAGGTGACCTGCGCGCAAAGTAGAACTCTTCCTCCCTTCACCTCTTGTCACCAGAGCCCTCCACTCAGCCCGCATACCTTCCCTCCCTCTCTTCCCTGTCCATTCCAAGAGACGTTCCCTCTCCCATGTAGGACCACCTTCGGCCCGGAGACGAATTGCAGAAGCAGGAAGCTCGCACACAGACACAGCAATCATTTAGTTCACAACGGGAGGGAGCGGCAGCCCCGGCGGCCCCGTGCGCCGGCTGACGTTCACCGGTGGCTGTCACGGAATGAGGATCGCCAGCACACTGGCTGGCGTTGTATTACTGTGGTGCTCAAGAAGCAAGCTAGACGTGGACTGTCCTGCCTGCCCGCCCTGCCCGCGCCACCGCCGCGCAACGCCGTGCGCTGCGGCAGGTGCGGTGCGGCCGCTTGAGCGCGGCCGCCCGCTCCCTGCTCGCGCCACCGGCGCCGGCCATGACGCCGGCCGTGTGGGACAAGGCCTGTCGCCTGTTCCCGCTGGCGGTGCCGGACTTGGCCGCCGCCGCGTCGGTGGCGGCCACCTTTCCCTCCGAGCTGGAGGCGGCGGAGGCGGCCGCCATCGAGGCGCCGGCGCCCTCCTCACTGTCGTGGGCAGCGGCGGAGACGGCGATCCGCTCCGCCGCCGCCGTCGAAGCGCCGTGACCGTCTGGGCTGAGGTTGGAGCACCTCTGGGCTCTGGCCATAGATGGCCGGGACGCCTCGTCAGAGGTGCTCCTGCTTCTCGCCAGCCCCAATGCCGCAGCGCGTGTGCCTGCGGTGGCGGCACGCGCGCTGATAGGCGCCGTCTTTGTGCTGTTGACCAAGGCGGGCGACCCGCAGGCGGACCGGCTTCCCGGTCCCCGGCCTATTGGCATGCCGGAGACGCTGCGGAAGATCGTCGCCTTGGCGCTGGCGCGCCCCGTGCGGGGGGCTGCAGCGGCGCTGTTCGCGCCGCTGCAGCAGGGGGTGGGGGTCCCCTGCGCATGTGACCGCATGCTCCACGAGCTCGAGGCCCACCTCTCCCTGCACCCCCGCCACGCCCTCCTCCTGCTAGATTATCGCAATGCGTTTAGTGTAGTTTACGGGGGGGGGCGTTCGCGGTGCTCTCGCGCGCCTTCACCATACTCTCCCCCTACCTGACCTGGGTGAGTGGGGTGGAGGAGGGAAGGCCGCGCCGCCGGTTTACGGCTGGGCGCCTGTCTGCACAGGTGACCTGCGCGCAAAGTAGAACTCTTCCTCCCTTCACCTCTTGTCACCAGAGCCCTCCACTCAGCCCGCATACCTTCCCTCCCTCTCTTCCCTGTCCATTCCAAGAGACGTTCCCTCTCCCATGTAGGACCACCTTCGGCCCGGAGACGAATTGCAGAAGCAGGAAGCTCGCACACAGACACAGCAATCATTTAGTTCACAACGGGAGGGAGCGGCAGCCCCGGCGGCCCCGTGCGGCGGCTGACGTTCACCGGTGGCTGTCACGGAGTGAGGATCGCCAGCACACTGGCTGGCGTTGTATTACTGTGGTGCTCAAGAAGCAAGCTAGACGTGGACTGTCCTTCTTCACTGAGACGCTCACCGGGCATTCTCGGTTGACGGCGAAATCACACCTGAGGACCGTGCAGGCTGTGTAGAAAGAGTAGTGCGCTGCGCAAGAGGCTAAGCTGTATACCTTGCGCAGCGATATAGTCATCGACATGGATTGGAGGGGTGAGGCGGGGGAGAACGCGAGCGGGCCTCGCACCCGCTTGTCCTATGCCGGCGAGAAAAGTTTGGGGGGGGGGGGCGAGAGGTGGGGGCTTCCCTTACGGCAGGACGATGAAGGTGGTCGGGGACTGCGGCCGCGTGCCGGCCAGAGGACAGTCAGGGTGGGGGTGCGGGAGGTCCGGGCTTACCTTACTACAGGACGATGAAGTTGGTTGGTGACTGTGGAGCTGCTCCGTCACATGAACGTTCACGCGCCAAGGCAACCGGCCGTTTTCATTGGACACCGCTGCAAAGGGCACTGAAGCAGACTGGGGAGATTTTTTTCTTCCCTTAACAAACCGGGTTCGTTTTGGCTACTCTGACAAATTGCTGCTAGCGACTGCAAGCGACAGATTCGGTTTTGCTGCATCCCGCGGTCTCACAACAATGCTCAGCAAGGAAATAGCAGAGAATCAGACGCGGTTCCGGTTTGCGCGTGGTCCCGGCTTAGACCCCACTGCGCGGGGGATCGCGCCCACTTCGTTGTCTTGACGAAGGCGGTGGTGTCGGTGATGGACGCCTCGGCGTAATCCCGACGACGGCGGCCCGGTTGGGGGTGCTGACAGCGATGTGCGCCGACCTCCGGGCCAATCAGGGCCCGGAATCGGTGCTGTCAGCTGATTCCGTTGCCCCCATCGCGGTTTTTGCTCCCCGTTCTTCACCTTGCGCTTCGTTGCCCGCGCCCCTTTGCGCCGGTTTGTCCCTTTCCGGCGCCCTTGGCGGCGGGGACTGGGGCCCCGGGGGCCGAGGCGGGCACTGGCGAGTCCGCCTCGGCCCCCTCTATCCGAGGAGGTGCTTTGTCCCGCCCGGGGGCAACGACCCCCGGGGGACGCCTTTTGGGGTTTCCCTGCGCCCCCCCTCTGCTCCTCTTTGCCCCCATGCTCCTGTGGCGGCTGCCCCCGCCACCGAGGCGGCCGGGGGCGGCGCCGGGGGATCCCTGGGGGCTGGTGGGCTGCCCCCCCCCGGCTGTGGGGGTGCTGTTGTGGCTGTGGAGGGGGCTGTTGCCCCGGCCGCGGCCGGCCGCGGAGGAGCGGGTCTCGGTGGCGGTTTTCAAGGTGGACCTGCCGGTGCTGGTGCGGCGGCTGGGGCTGGCGGTGGGGGAGTGGGTCTCGGTGGCAGCGGACAAGGTGGACGTGTGGGAGCTGTTACGGCGGCGGGAGCTGGACGTGGGGAAGCGGGTCTCGGTGGCTGCGACCAAGGTGGAGCGGGCCAAGGTGTTGGTGGGGTCCGGGGCGACCCGGACGGCGCTCGGCGGGCGGGGGGTGGTGTGCGTGGGGGTGCTGCGGGTGGTGCCTGGGGTGCGGCGGGTGGCAGTGCTGGTGCCACCCCCCTTGCCGCCCCGAGTGACCCCTCGCTGGCCGCCCCGCTCGCACACGGGGCGGCCGCCGCAGGGGGGGCGTCGGGCGGCTGGGTGGAGGTGGTGCGGTGCGGCCGCCGTCGCCGCCGCGCCCAGGCCGCCCCCTCCCCTCCCCCCTTTGCGGGAGCCGGCCCCGGCGGGGCGGCGACCACGACGGCGGTGTGTGTCGGCCTGGCCGTCGGCGCTGGCCATGCCGCGGGGCGCGCGGCGACCGCGCTGCCGCGCGGCGCCGACGGCGCGCAGGTGGGGGAGGTGCCTGCGGGGGTTTCTGCTGGTGGGGGTCGTGGGGTTGTGGGGCAGCGGGATGCCGCCACGGCCCCTCCCCCCCCGACCCGTTTGGGTCCTGCTGGGGCCCTCCCCCTCCCCTCGGCGGCCGCCACGGCCGCCGAGCGTGCTGCGGCCGCCGCGGCAGAGCTGGGCCGGGTCCGCCCCCGCGCCGCCGACACCCCCGCCCTCACGACGATCTACCTCGCGGGGGTGTCGCGCGACGTCCGCCAGCACCGCCTGCGCGGACTGCAGGCGGACGTCGCGGGCGTCCACGCCCACGCCGTCGTGGACGCCGACCGCTTTGGTGCCACCACCGCCGTGACGGTGGTGGCCGCGGAGGCCGAGGCGTTTCGTGCGGCGGTGGGGAGGGGGCGCGCAGCCACTGTGCTGCGCCTCCTCGTGGCGGGGATCCCAGGGAATGTCCGCGGAGATGGCGCGCGCGCGCGTCGGTTGGCAGGTCATTGCGCGGTTCCGCAGCGTGACGGCCGGCCGCTGCGTGACATGCCTGCCGCGGAGCACGCAGACCTGTGCCAGTGACTCACAGAGGTCGTGTTTTTCATATGTACCTTCCATTGCTCCTCTGCTTGATATGTCTGTTTTCCCCGCCTGGTGATTTCGCGGTTATGCTGTCTCGGGAACGATTGCAGGTGGACATGCTCGACTTCATGCCAGCTGGTACGTGTTGAGACAGATGAGGAGAGGTGTGGTGAGGTGAACCGACGGGACGGAAGCTGGCGCTCTTGCTCGTGGTTCATGTGGGCGCTGTGGCTGTCCGCTGGGTGAGATGGGCGTCCTGGGCGTGAAGGTGGGACACATGGCTAACCCCTGTTTGTGGTTGGTTGTTGACCTCGCTGTTCTATTGTGGGGTCCTCATTCTGCTGATGTCCCCTATGGCTGCCACTACAACGCGCCCCCCCCCAGTGGTGCTGACGTCCAAGCTCTGCCCCATCGGCGTCGAGTCGACGCTCTACGCGCTGCTCGTGGGCTTTTCCAACTTTGGCCGCTCGGTCGGGTCCAGCCTCGGCGTCCTTGCGCTGGACATTGCGGGCATCAAGACGCCCAAGGAGGGCGCGTGCAACTTCGAGAACGTGCCCCTGCTGCTCGTCATTAGCCACGTCGGGCTGCCGCTGCTGACGGTGCCGCTCACGTTTGAGCTCATCCCCAAGGCGAAGATGACCGACGACCTCGTCGGCGGCCTGCCTATGATGGGCGGCGACGTTGTCGAGGGGAAGGGCGACGCGGACGGGAGCGACGTGGGCAGCACCACCAGCGACAGCAACGGGGAGGACGGCGCAGAGTGGGGAGGCGCCGAGCCAGGGCACCGGGACGTGCCGCCGCTGGTCGCGCCAGTCACCGCCAGTGCGCCGGCGGCTGCCGACGGCGAGGTGCCTTTGTGAGGCAAGAGGTGGCGAGTGCAGAGGCCGTCGTAGCGCCCCACGAGGGATGCGCCCATCAATCCGCTTTTTTTCGACGCCCCGCTTGATCTTTCGTGATCCCAGCGCTTCACGTGGCACCAAGGATAGGCCAAGTAGATCGCTCGTCGTCGTCGTGGCCGGCGACGGCGTCTCCGTCCCTGCGACGGACGACGGCATCGCCCGCTCCTCCCCGCGGCCGCCCCGCCGGCGGCGGGCGCGCAGCGTCGTCCAGCCGCATGGTTGATGCAAGTCGCCGCCGCGTGAAGCGCAGTTTCGCCGTCGTTGGAATGTTCGTCCACACCTGCACCGTCCGCCAGGAGCGCCCGCACAATCGTCGGGTGCGAACGGATAATCAGTGCAGCCCACGGCGTTCTTCCTGCCATGTCCATAGCCTCAGCGCCGGCCTCGATCAGCGCCTCCGCGACTCGCCAGTTCTCAGCCGCCTTGTGCCAGCCTGTGCTGTCGTCTTGAGCTGTCGCACTACTGGCAGCTGGGTGCCGGGACGGACGCCGCGGGGCGCTGCCGCCGCCGCCGCAGTCACCCTGTCGCGGCGCCGCTGCCCCCGCCGCCGTCCTTGCGGGAAGACGTCAGCGGGCGCCGCGCGTGCGCTTCCCACACGCACCGGTTGGGCTGCACCCCTGACTGCGTGGCCGCCGTGGGCGCAGGGGGAGCGGGGTTCGGGGTGGAGGCGGGGGCGGCCGTCAGAGGGGGGGAACGGGGGGTAAGACGCTGACCTGCGGGAGGGGACGAGGAGGGGCACCGATGGGGGCGAGGGTGCGCCTGTCACTGCAGTGGTAAATACCGCCCCGAGAAGCTACGAGAGATCACCAGCAAAAAATAGGCGCGCTCCACAGGTGGCGTTGCCCATCATCCCGACTCGCGCGGAGCGCACCCCACCGATGGCGCCGAGCGGCGGCCGCCTGAAATCCCCGACACAACACCCTGGGCACGCCTGGGAGGGGAAGGGCGGTGTGCCCCCGCTGCCAGTGGGCGCGCTGGACCCCACGGGCGTCCCCATCCGCTCTCAGTCGACCTCTCCCGTTGGTCGAATGGGCGGCGGCAGCGCCGCCTGCAGCAGCACTGCCAGCCCGCGCGCGACCCACACCGCCACCACCGCCCAGGCATAGAGGGCGGCGGCGGTGACCACCTCCGGTCCGGCCAGCCGCGCACCCGTCCGCCATCGGGACACGACCAAGAAGGCCACCGTCGACGCGCCCGTATATTCTATGAGCCTCTGCAAGAGATACGCGGCAATGAACAGCGGCCGCTCGCCCGCCCCCTCCCCGGCCGTGGCCCCGCAGCACACCACCGCCAGCCGCCGGCGCAGTGGCAGGGCAGGACGCAGCACGGGCGGTCGGACAGGCACGTGGACGGAGGCAAAAAAAGTGCAGACGAGCAGCACGACCGCCTCGGCGGCGGCGAGCATTGCCGCCGCCACCCAGCAAGCCGCTGCGACCGTGCCTTCCATACCAGCGCGGCCGCCGAGGGCGTCGCCCAGCAATCCCCGCAGGCCTGGGAAATACCACGCGGTGAACAAGAGGGCCGGCCGCAGCACCAGCTTCTCCACCGCCGCGTACAGCCCGGCAATGGCGGCGGCCCGCCAGGCAACGGTGGCAGTCAGCCCCGGGGGGGGGTGCCACGGGTAGTCGTGGAGCAGGCGCACCGCCAGCTCAAAGGCAAAGTAGGGCGTCTGGCGGGCGGCCATCGCAGGGGGGCACGGGAAAGGTCCGCAGCAGCGCGAGAAAGATGTGAGAAAAGCTGGGTGGAGCAGGCAGGAAGAGTGGGCAGAGCTTGATGGACCGGGGGGTAGCTGGGTCAAGTGAACGGGCGAGCGGAGCGGGCTCGAGAGTGAACGGCGGGCGAGGAGGGTGCAGCGGAGAGGGTGCATCGGACAGCGTGCACCGAGGAGGACTGAGTGAGAGACTCGACGGTCCGCGCACGGTAGGGTCCAGCGTGAGGTGAGAGGGAGTGGCGGTAATGGCAGCCTACGCTGTACATTCTCAAGTGAGATTGGGAATGTAGGCTGCGCATTGAGAATGTAGGCTGCTGGTACCCATATCGGGGGATCAATAGGACATGCCAGGCTGACAGTATCTGATGCTTATGACCAGGCCCTTCGAGAGGGGGGCGTGCGAACGCGTGCGCGTGGGACGTAGGCCTACCCTCCTGCTGTGACGAGCTCGTTGGTGCCCCCCCCCTCGGCCGGCTGCGACCGGAGGGACCCTGTTCCCCCACTGTTGGTCGACGGGACGCCCACATCGCTGCGCCTCCCCACTCTCGCCGTCGCCCCCACTCGGCAGCTCCCCCGGGATTTGACTTTCCCCCCTCACCACTTCGTTGTACTACCGCTTCCGTGATCGCCGCCCATGCCTGTTCGCCAGCTTGTCGCCCCACCCCCATCTGCTACCGCCCGGTGCCACAGCTGTGAGCCAGCGGCCGCTCCCCCGTCACCGCGGCCGGCTAGCAGCCCCGTGCCTCCGCAGCCGCGGATTTCCGCTACGGTCCCCACCCCCAGCTGCTCCTCCGTCGACTATCGTCGCCACTGGCCGGCCACTACCCCCCCGTCCCCATACCCGCTGGTCTCTCCGCCCCCGCCGCCGGCACGGCCTGAACGCACCCCCCGGCACTGCCAGCATCGGCGAGGTGACCACGTGGGTATGGTCGTCAAGTGAGAGAAGTCCTTCTGATGTGGAGCTTGCGAAGCACAGTACCCGATCGTTCTCATGTACAGGGCCATGAGGCACGATGTCACTGAGAAAAGCAACTTACGCACAGCCGAATGAAGTTTACAGCCCCGTTTGTGACCAAAACTGCGGCCATCCTCGCAGAGAAGCGAAACATGGTGTGAGTGGGCACGGTTTTTAGTAAAAACCGTGCCCACTCACACCCTGTTTCGCTTTTTTCCAGGCCTGATCAAGGGTACCGTTTTCGGCCATGTGTATGTGTATTGGGGAAACGTTTACACGTGGGTATGAGTATGGGGCCCACACCATTCCTCATGTGTAGTGTATCAGCAGGCCAGCGCCCTTACGGGTATGGCGCGTAGGTATACCTTCGACCCAGCCAGGCCCAAGAGTATGCGGCAAAAATGGGAGGTAAGAGTATCAGTACACGGGTATGAGACCTATGATTACCTGCGGACGTCGCCTAACTTCAGGTTTCTCACAAGTACAGTCGCCCTCGCGCCTTGCACGTCCGAGCGTTTCAAAACGGTGCCACCCCACAAACAATCGTTTCAAAACGGCGCCACCCCACGTCCACGCAGTGAAATGCTTGCTGCCGTACTAAATCCTGACTGAAGTCCTCCTGGTGCAATGGGTATCTGATACTCTTGGCTGAATCGGTACTGTGTATCAGGCGAGGCTTCGATTTCGGTCAAGAGTACTTCAGATACCATTGTTTGATTTCCGGGTAGTACCCTTGGCGCGATACCCTTGATCAGGCCTGGTAAAGAGCCTGCGCTGAGTCCATTTCTGACGTCAAAAAGAGCAGGGGAGCACGGGAAGTACGAAAAAAACTGGACCCGAAAAAGGGGCTCAAATGAGCCGAAAAGGCTCAAACGAGCCGGTTAGCAGACTAGACACTAGCTGCATATGTAGAGTTCAATAGAAAAAGAAGAACGTGGCGCGTCGTCGCCTTGTCAGCCTCGACGCCCGCCCTCTTCACGCCTTTCACCCCCCACCCCCCGACATCGCGCTACCCCAACACCACCCGGCCGCCACCCCCCGCGGACCCCGCCCGCCCCCCCCCCCGCGGACCCCGCCCGCCCCCCTGCGCCGCCGCCCCCCGCGGACCCTGCCCGCCCTCTTGCGCCGCCGCCCCCGTTGACGGCGCGGCTACCCCAACACCACCCGGCCGCCACCCCCCGCGGACCCCGCCCGCCCCCCTGCGCCGCCGCCCCCCGCGGACCCTGCCCGCCCTCTTGCGCCGCCGCCCCCGTCGACGGCGCGGCCGGCAGCGCCAGTGGACGTTACAACCCCCGCCGGCGGGCCCACCGGCGCAGCCGCCGCCATGGACCTCGGCGGCGGCACCACGGCGGCGGCAGGCGCCGCCGCAGTGGCAGCCGCCGGCGCCACTGCTCGCGGAGTCTCCTCTGGCGCCCCCACCCGTGGCGCCACCACCGGCGCGCCCACCGGTGCGGCCACCGGCGCCGGCGCCGCCGACCGAGGCATCGTGGAGGCCACTGTTGCCGCCCCCGTCGCCGCCGACGACGGCAATGCGCCAACGCCACCCCCCCCGCCATCGCCACCGTCCCCGCCATTGCCGGCGGTTATGGCCCCCGAGGTCGGCGGCCCACGAAAAACGGTGCTCGCGCCGTCTCCCCCCCCCCCCCCGCCCCCACCGCCGGCCCCCACCTCCGTCGCCGAGCCACCGTCGGCGCCGCCACCCCCGTCTGCGGATCCCCCCATCAAGCTCCCCCCCCCGCCGCCCCCCCCGCCGCGCCCCCCCCCCGAGCCGTCCCCGCCGGCCCCGCCGTCCCCCCCCCCCCCGGCGGTTGACCCCGCGGGCCCCCCGCCGGTCCCCCCGACCCCCCCATCGCCGCCCAGTCCCGCCGCCGGCGCGGGCGCGTCGCCGGAGCGGGCATCCCCGTCAGAACCCTGCCCGCCGCGCCCGCCGTTGCCGCCGTCGCCACCGCCTGCTGCGTCCCCGCCGCGGCCGCCCGCGCCGCCGCCACCGCCGGCAGCGGCAAATGGTCCGCCACCGCCGCCGCCGCCGGCACCGCCATTGCCCCCATTGCCAGAGCCGCGGCCGTCGCCGCCATTGCCACCGCCGCCGCCAGTGCCGCCCACACCCGTCCGGCTGTCGTCGGCAGCGCCGGCCGTCGGGGCACCGGGCGGTCGACCGTCGGCGCTGTCTATTGGTGCGCGCGCAGACGCGCCCGAAGAAGCCGAAGACGATGATGAAGATGACGACGACGATGAGCTGCCGCCCGAACCGCTGCCGGCCCCACCGTCACCCCCGCCTCCCCCCATGCCGCCCATCCCCGCTCCCTCCCCCGCCCCCGAGTTGCCGCTCCGCCCCCCCGTCCCTCCATCCGAACCGCCCGGCCCATCTCCCCCGTTTCCGCCGTCAGCGCCCGCCATGCCGGCATTTCCATTAGGACCGTCCCCCCCGTCACCGCCGCCGCCACCGCCGCCACCCGACCCGCCGCCGTCGCCGCTACCTCCGTTGCCCCCAGACCCGCCAGGTCCACCCGCCCCACCCGACGGGCCGTCACCGCCGCCCCCGCCGCCCCCCCCCGGTCCGCCGTCACCGGCACCATTCCCGCCCCCGCCATTGCCGCCGCTGCCACCCAACCCTCCCACGCCGCCACCATCCTCGTCGCCGCCTGCACCGCCAGCGCCGCCGGCGCCCCCCGCGCCCGCGGGCGACGCCTCGGCGCCCTGCGCGTTCCCTGCGCCGGCCGAGCCGCCGCCACCACCGGCGCCGCCATTGCCAGACCCAGAGCCCCGGCCGCCGCCGCCGCCATCCCCGCCTGTTCCGCCATCCCCCCCGTTGGGTCCCCCCCCACCGGTAGAGCCATCACCGCCGGCGCCACCGTCGCCAGAGCCATTGCCAAAGCCACCATCCCCACCATCTCCGCCCCCACCGCCACTCCCAGACCGATTGCCGTCGCCGGCCGTCCCACCGCCACCACCATTGCCCCCCCCCCCCGCGCGCGTCGTGTCGCCCGAATCTGGGTCGCCCGCGCCACCAGTGCCGCCAGAGCCACCGTCGCCGCCGCGCCCCGCATCAGCGCCGCTACCGCCGCCTCCGGCGTCGCCGCCCAGGCCGCCGGCACCCCCAAACGGTCCATCGCCACCCCCCCCTCCCCGTCCGCCAGCACCCGCGTCACCCGCATTGTTTCCGCTGCCCCCATTTCCCCCGCTCCCGCCGTTGCCACCGGCGCCAGCCTGCTCGCCCGCCCCGCCGTCGCCGCCTGCCCCGCCGGCGCCGCCATCACCTGCCAGGTCTGTCGGGGAGCCCCCCGTCGCGCCGTCACCGGCGGTGCCACCGTCACCCCCATTGCCGCCTCCCCCCGCGTCTTGGCCGGTGCCGCCCGCCCCACCGGCGCCGCCCCCGCCGCCATTCCCCCCGCCATCACCGCCCCCACCGGCTGCGGCGTCGCCGCCATTGCCACCGTCCCCCGCGCCGGGTCCACCCCCCCCGCCGCCGCCGTCTCCCCCGCGGCCACCATCGCCACCCTGCGGGCCAGCTCCACCCACCGCACCATCGCCGCCGGCGCCGCCGTCGCCGGAGCCATTGCCAGACCCCCCGCTGCCGCCGTCACCCCCACCACCGCCGTCGCCGGCACCGTCGCCGTCCCCACCGCCGGCGCCGTCGCCGCCATTCCCCCCACCACCAGCCCGCGTATCATTGTCCGTCGTGGGGTCCCCCGCGCCGCCCGCGCCACCGCTGCCACCTCCCCCGCCAGAGCCAGAGCGGTCTCCTCCACCGCCGCTGCCTGCGTCACCCCCGTTCCCCCCCGTCCCCCCAAAAGGACCGCCCCCGCCGGCTCCGCCGTCGCCACCCCCCCCCGCGTCGCCTGCGTCATTTCCGCTGCCGCCATTGCCACCGTCGCCGCCGTTTCCGCCCCCACCAGCTGATTCCCCGTTACCGGCTGAGCCGCCGCCGCCGCCGTCGCCGCCCTCCCCAGCCGGCGCATCCGGGCCGCCGCCAGGAGTGCCCGCGCCCCCATTACCGCCCCCCCACCGTTCCCCCCGCCTCCAGCGCCTATGCCGGAGCCTCCATCGCCAGCGCCACCACCATCGCCCCCCCCGCCCCCACCAGGGCCCGCACCGCCTGAGCCCGCGTCGCCGCCGCCACCCCCCCCCCTGCATCCGGGCCGTCGCCGCCGTCGCCCCCCCCCCCGCCAGAGCCGCCCAATCCCCCGTCTGGGCCAGGCCCACCGACCGCCCCGTCTCCGCCGCCGCCGCCCGACCCAGAGCCGTTACCTGACCCGCCGTCGCCGCCTGCCCCGCCGCCCCCCCCATTGCCAGCGCGCTCCCCATCCCCACCGCCTGCTCCGTCGCCGCCATTCCCCCCACCGCCAGCGGGGCGCTCGTCCGACGTAGACGCGTTGCCGGCTCCGCCTGCGCCGCCCGGTCCGCCGGACCCGCCCTCCCCCGCCATGGGGCCCGACCCACCGCCCGCGCCGTCGCCGCCGTCACCCCCCCCGCCCCCGAAGGGGCCATCCCCACCCCCGCCGCCCACTCCGCCGGGTCCAGCGTCGCCAGCCTCGTTGCCAGAGCCGCCATTGCCCCCGTCTCCGCCGTTTCCGCCCTTGCCGGAAGACAGGCCATCTCCCGCGTCACCCCCCCCCCCACCCTGGCCGCCCGAGCCAGCCGGCGCGTCGGCTCCCCCGCCGACGACGCCATCCCCGCCCACCCCCCCGTTTCCGCCCTTTCCGCCGCCGCCAGAGTCATCCCCGTCGCCGCCATCTCCGCCACCCCCGGCAGAGCCGCCATCGCCCCCCCCTGGGCCAGCGCCGCCCACGCCAGCGTCGCCCCCGTTGCCACCCCCGCCGGCCTTGTTGCCACTCCCGCCAGCGCCGCCGTCTCCGCCCTCTCCGCCGTCACCGCCAGCGTCGCCCCCCCCCCCCCCGGCGCCGTCACCGCCGTCACCGCCCCCTCCGGCCTTGATGCCGTCGCCGCCGGCTCCACCGTCGCCCCCTGCGCCACCGTCGCCCGCGTCTTGGCCGTCTCCTCCCCCAATCCCACCCGCGCCGCCGGCGCCGCCGTCGCCACCCGTTGCGTCCTCATCGGGCGCGGCCGGGTCCCCCGCCCCAGCCGGGCCGCCGTCGCCGCCGGCGCCGCCCGCACCCGACCCGTCCCCAGTCCCGCCATTGCCACCGGGCCCGCCGTCTCCCCCCCCACCTCCAAAGGGCCCCGTCCCACCACCACCACCATCCCCCCCCGGTCCTCCCCCCGCGGCGCCGTTCAGGTTGCCGCCATTCCCGGCAATCCCCCCATCACCGCCCTCGCCCCCGCCCGACTGGTCGCCGCCCTGTCCGCCCGAACCGCCGGCGCCGCCAGCACCCGCGGGCATACCCGTTTCGCCCGACGTCGCGCCATCACCCCCATTGCCGCCGAGCGCGCCGTCCCCCCCCGCGCCAGCGGGTGGAGAGCCACTAGGAGAACCACCCCCGACCCCCCCCCCACCGCCTGGCCCGCCATCTCCACCGTCGGGGCTGCCGCCGCCATTGCCGCCGCCCGCGCCGTCACCTCCCGCGCCGCCGCCAGTGCCCGGCCCGCCCGCTGCGCCGTCCCCCCCGGCGCCGCCCGCGCCACCCGAATCGCCGTCGCCGTCCTTGCCAGCGTCGCCGTCCTCCCCAGCCCGACCGTCGCGGGGGACCGCTCGCCCCGCCCCGCCCGTGGCGGCGGCGGCGCCTGCAGGCGGCGGCGGAGCGGCCAGCAGGCCCAGCAGGTCCGCGTCGGACCCCACCACCACAGCCGCTGGCGCCCCCGCGCGGGCAGCCGCCGCCGCCGTGGCCGCCGCCCCCGGCTCGTCGTCGTTGCACAGGCGCGCGCATGTGCGCAAGGTGACGGCTGCCGCTTCTTCGCAGCCACCCGCAGACGGCGCCTCGCTGCAGGTGCCATCGGGCGCCACCCACAGCGACGTCGCAGTGGTGCACGGGACCGCCAGCCGCCCCGAGTCGGCCGGGCATGCACTGCCGGTCGCGGTGAGCGGGCAGGGAAACTCGGCAATGCAAAACGACGCGCCGTCTGCAATATCGTCAAGGGTGACTTGCCGGGATACGAGGGCGTGGAGGCGGTAGGGGGGGGGGGCGGATAGTGGCGTTGCCGCCGCGCGACCCGCCGCGGCCGCGGCCGCCGCCGCAGTGGCGGCCGCACCAAGCACCACCGACCAACAGCACGTCATCGCCCGTCAATGGGCATGCGGCAGGGGATGCGCCCGCGGGTGCCGCGGCCGCTTTTACTGCCGCTGCCGCAGAGGAACTAGCGCCTGTGGAGCGCGCTCCCTCTCGTGCCGACGCTGGTGGTCGTCGATTTCCCCGGTCAAATGCGGGGGGGTGACGGCAACCACGGGGGCCAGGCCGGTGATCTTCGACCAGTGGCGGAGCTGCGTGCATTTCACGAAGGCAGGGGGGTGCGGGGCCGCCCGGCGGCAGGCACATCCGGCGGCAGGGGCAATACTCTGCACGCCCCCTCCTACTTGCACGCGTGGTGGGTCGCAAAGCACCAGCCACTCGCGTCGAGGGGGGGGTGCCATATGTACCCACGCGCGCGCCATAGTGGGCACCCACCTGGCCGGTCCTGTGGCGGCTCACGCCCACGGCGGCAAGCTCGAGAGGGTGGTGCCAGCAAAACGGCGTGCCGTCCCAGCGGGCTCGCCGCCAGACGGCGCGTCCGCCTCAACGGGCTGAGCGGGAGACGCAGGAGCGTCATGTGCCACTTCACAATGCCTCGAGCGTGGCGACCAGAATGCCAATTACACAACCAGGTGAGGGTCCTCCACGCGGACAGACTCCGAGGCATGCAAAACGACGTCAGCGCCGAGGTTGTGGGGGATGGCCACCGCGCCAGATCGGTCCATCCAGGCGAAGGAAGCGAGGCGTGCGCGCAAGACGCGCCAGACCAGAATAGATATCCCCGAATGCGAGGGGCTCAGGACTGAAGCGGGAATGCCACGAAGCACCGTTAGAACCTTACTGGAAAACTTGCCGACGTACAGTCAAAAAGATTTGTTCTGCACAGTGGCTCACTAGATATCGACGAAGAAGGAAGGCGACAGACTGTATCATGGAGGGAAAAAAAGGATTCTTTACATACCAGATAGATTAATCAACAGATTAATGTATTCAATATCGACTTTTAATCAATCTATTGTTTTTCGCTGAACTTGGCCTGACCTCGCTGCCGCGACGCCGTGGAGCGCGCCCCTCACTTCGTCGCCCATACACTGCCCTCCAAACCTGCTCGCTCATCGCACTCTCGTTGCTGACGTTCTTGCCGCCCAGGACAATGTTAAAGGCAGCGATGGCTCGGCTGCGACCCTGGGCGTTACAGCAGCCATCGGCCGTAGCAGTCTCGGCAGTGTTCTTCAGCGCCGCACCGAGCACCCTCCCCGTACTTGGCACGTGCTACTATCAGAGTGGGAGGGTCGGCGGCCAGGGCGGCGGCGAGACAGTCTGCCGTGGCAGCGACAGCAGTGGCGGCACCCGTGGCAGCGTCCTCGTGAGCGACGGACCGTCGCGCAGAGCCAGTCCTGCTGTGACTACTCCCTGGCGTGGCGGGGGTACAAAATGATGAATCGAACAGGGTAAGGGGCAGTGGGAAGAACCCGTTGGGGGGGGGGAGGGCAGGGCTCACTCACATTCAGCTCAAGAACACATAAGAAAACGGGAAAGCGCCAACTGGCTAATCTATATTTAAACTATGATGATTTGTATTAATTCAATGCATCGATATTACTGCTGCCATCCATGAACTTTATTTGATCTGGGCTGTGAGGCAGCAGCGAGAAGTCACGCATTGGCCATCACCATCAGTCCATTGTGCCACACCTTTGAGCTCCCCTTCCATTGTCCGTCCCGTATTTAGAAAGTGGACGTGTACGTGTCGTGTATTGTGCGTTTGCATGGTCCAGTGGCAGTGGCATTTTTTTTACATGATCTCGTCACATACACGTTCACATTGTACGGGACGCACAATAATGGAACCTTTATGAGGCATGCCTTTATCGTCGCGAAAAGGTACCACTCGTACTGCGCAGTGGCCATTGTTGCGGGATCCACCGCAAGAGCGTTTTGTCCCCTGCCGGACGTCGTCACGTTCTACTTACACCGTGCGTCAGACCCCACGGACGGGCTTTGGATGTTCATCGCGGCGTGCGTCCTCTGCCGAATTGTCACGTCCTGGGGGTACTCTCTGTCAGTTGACTACGTGCATTGCGAGCTACCCCGACCTCTGCTGGACCTCATCATGCGGTCCTACTGCATGCACGGCGGGGCGTCACGGATCCCGGACGACCTCTCGCCCGAGGAGCAAGAGGAACACATACGCCTTCGCCCGTACCTCAAGGCGTTTCTCCGTCTGCGGTGGGCCGCCGATGTGCCCGATGACAAGGTGCTGTTAAACGACGACAACGCCCTTCGGGCTGACGTGCGATGTGCGGCACGCGGGCGGGGATGTGTGGACATGTTCCATTTACGCTGTGTTGCGGGACCTGCGGACGAGGGCCGTCGGAACTTACTTACTGCCAAGAGAGGGAGTGCAGCCAAAGCCGATCGCCTGCCCGTGTACCATGGGCAGGTGCAGGGAACTGTGTCGGTGGATGAGAACGGCGCTGCTGCCGCCGCCCACCGCGAACTGGCCGTCGGCAGAGTCACGGGGGCCGCCGAAAAAGCCGCGGCCGCCGCCGCCCAAGTCGAGGCGGCCGGCCTCACCCGAGGCGACCCGCAGTTGGACGAACTCCTGATGGACATGCACGCGTCCACGGCCGAACCGCACAGGAGCCCCTCCCCCCGTACAGGGCAAGGTGTTGGTGCTCGCGTGGGGGGGGGCGACCAGGCGGCCGACGAGCTGCCGTCGCGGACAGCCCACGAGGCACTTGTGAAGAAAGTGGACGAGTGTCGTGGGGCGCTTTCTTTGGCCCGTGCAGGACACAAGAGTGCCGAGGCGACGCTGCGTAATGCGTCCGCGACACAAAAGGCGGTTGAAAAACAGCTGACGGCCGCTCCACGTGAGTTCGAAACACGCACCGCGGAGGCTTCGCAGGCGGGTACCAGTCGGGATGAGGCGGCGGCGCGTACCGCCGTTTTGTCGGCCAAGACTGCAGAGGCTACATTGACAAGGGATGCAGCCGTGAAAGATGCGGAGCAGGCGCGGGACGACCTCATAGGCGCAAGAAAAGCCGCGGGGGCCGCCGCCCACCGTTCATCCGTGGCCCGCAACGATGCAGCCGAGGCGGAAGCGCGAGTGACCAAGGCACAGGCGGAAGCAGCGTCGGCGTCGGCTACTCTGTCCAGGCTGGCACCGGCGCTTGGCGGTGCCGTGGACGAGGTCGTCCGACGTGTGGGCGCCACCTCCCAAGCACCCTCTGCCTTCTGCGAGGTCACACGGCGCTTCCGGTCTATGGCACCCACCCCCAACGCAGATGCCCGGACGGGTGCGCGGGCCTCTATCGACTCGGTCGTGAAGGACGTCTACGCCCTTGTCTTCGACGCCGAGGCGGCCGGGACTGCCGCGCGGAAATGTCACGCTGCTCTCACGAAAGACCTGAGGACTCTGGAAGCGACGCATGGAGCTGCAATGGCTGATATAGACAAACATATGTAGGAAGCTACCTCTGCTGTGGGTGACGTGGCCGACCCGGTAGCCACGGATGCACATCTTTCCTCTGCGGCTCCTGGTGCAGGAACGGGGAGACGTGCCCCCGGCGGAGGAGGGGCAAACGAAGCACGCGACAACGGGGATACGGTGTAGATGCGGGGTTACACGTACTGTCCTTTGACTTGGGGGAAGAGTGTGTAATCGTTACAGCTATTCGTGCTGTCGTTTGACTTGTGGGCCCAGCTCTGTTATCTGCTACACCGGCCCCGTCCAGTCGGCCGCGTCGAGCACCACCACCGTCGCGGGGGACACCACCGTCAGCAGCTCCCCGTCGAGGGTGGGGCGAGCGCCAGGACGGGCAGGGGATCCCCCAGGGCGACGGCGCAGTGGCGACTGCCGCTGCCGCTGCCGCTGCCGCTGCCCTTTGGGGCGGCGGCCAGCGCGGCCGTGTCGTCTGCGTCGGCGACGAGCACGCCTACGACCTCGGCGATGGCGCTCGCCCACCCGCCCAGCCGCCAACCCCCCCCCCCCCCCCCCCCCGCACTTCGCTGCGCCCCTCCCACCCCGTCCCCCCCCCCCCCCTTCCCCCCTCTCCCCACTCCCCTCTCCATGACCGGCCCCTTGCGTCGAAAGCACACTGCCAGCTCCGCTGCGGCGCCGACCGCCACCGCCGCGTCGTCGGCAGGGACGCACATGTCCGCGATGGGCGAGCCCGCCGCCTCAGCCGGGAGCGGCAGCAGCGTCGGTGCCGCCCACCGCCGCCGCTGCCGCCGCCACTGATGCCGCCGCTGACGCCGCGGGGGGGGATAGGGGGCTGGGGGGGGGCAGATGAGAGATGGTGCACATGCTCCCGCGTGGCGGCGGTGTGAGAGGGGAATGAAGGGGGGGCACAACAGCGGGAGGCGTCTGTGGCCTGCGCGAAGAGCCCATTCCGTGTCGGTGGCCTGCCGGGCGGGCCCGTTTGAAGACGGCGGCCTGCCGGGCGGCCCCGTTCTAAGACGGTGGCCTGCCGGGGTTGCCCCGTCCTAAGTCGGTGGCCTGCCGAGCTGCCCAAGTCAATGTCGGTGGCCTGCCGGGCTGCCGTATTCAATGTCGGTGGCCTGCCGGGCTGCCCAATTCAAGGTGGGTGGCCTGCCGGCCTGCCCAGATCCATTGTCGGTGGCCTGCCGGCCTGTGCCACGTATTGTCGGTGGCCTGCCAGCCTGCTCATGCCAATTTCGGTGGCCTTCCGGCCGGTGCCATGTAATTTAAGGTGGCCTGCCGGCCTGTGCCACGTATTTTAGGTGGTTTGCCGGCCTGCCCAGTTCAATGTCGGTGGCCTGCCGGCCTGTCCAAGTCAAAGTCGGTGGCCTGTTGGCGTGCCCAACGCGCAATGCAGGTGGCCTGCCGGCCTGCCAAATCAATGTCGGTGGCCTGCCGGCAGGCCCCAATCCATATCGGTAGCCTGCCGGGCGGCGCACTCCAATATTGGTGGCCTGCCGCCCCACACGACGCGGCGGTGCTGCCAAAGGCGCCAACACGGGCGGCGGCGGTGGCTGTTCAGTCGGGGGAGAAGCCCCCGCCGAGGAGGAGGAGGAGGAGGCTGTTCAGGCGGGGGAGAGGCCCTCGCTGGGAAGGAGGAGGAGGTGGCCGTGGCGGCGGTCCCGTTGCCGCCCCGCCGCCGCGGCCACCCGTGTCGGAGCGGCTGCCTCCACGCCTGGTGGAGCCGCCGTTGCCGTGGGTTGTCGCGCTGCTATAATCGCTGCTGCCTTGGGGCATTGAGGGGGGGGGAGGGGGGGGGGGGAGGGGGCGCTGGCGGCCGCGGCGGCGCGGCCGAGTCAGCGGCTGCGACCGACCTAATGTCCGTGGCGAGCGTTTTGGCGGCTGTCGCGGGTGGCCGTCGGGTGCTCTGGTATGATCTCTCCGCCACGCCGCCGCGACAGCCATGTGGTGCTGGACGGGGCCGCCGCCGTCCGCCACTGCAGCGATGGCGGCGGCGGTGGGTCGGCGGCGGGCGCCGCTGCCGTCGAGCCGTTGTCGCGTCACGCCCCACCGGCCGGCCCGTGCTCGTGGCACTCCTCTTCAGACCCATCACGGAGGCGGCCGCCCCGCCGGCGCGCGTCGACGTGGCGACCACCACTGGGGAGCGCCTGTGCCAGGCCCTTCCCGCCCTGACGGCAGTTCGGTACTCGCCGCCGCCGCCGGGCGTCCGCTACGAGGTGTCGGCAGGGTCGGTCCGGGGGGGTGCTGGCTGCCCGCGCCGGAGAGGGGAGGCGCCAGCATACCCCTCCTCCGCGGGTGGCGGGGGAGTTGCCCTGCTCGACAGCCCGACCGCCGGCGGGGCCGGCGGCGTGACCGTCGTGGCGGTCTTGCCCGGCGCGCCCTCTACGCGGTGCGCACGCTACCTGGCAGGGCCGCCAGCCGGGGGGGGGGGAGGGGGGGTGGGTTGGCCGCCGCTCCATCCATGCGCGCCTGCTTGGCCCCAACGGCCTCCACGCGCGGGCGCGCGTGGCTGCGGCGGCGGGCGCCGAGACCGCCTCCCTCCGCCGCCTTGCTGTTCTTGTTTCAAGAGCGGCTGCGGTGCTGGGCCTCGCGGTGCTGTCCGCCACCGCCGCCCAGACGGGGTTTTTGTTGGTGCCGGCGGCGAGTGGGAGATCCCCGCCAGCTCCACGGCTGCCGCTCGCCACGTGGGTGACCTCCCCCGGCGCAGCGGCCACGGCCGCCGCCTCCGCTTTGTGCCACTTATCGGCTGTGTCGGCGCCGGCGATGCGGGCGGCGATCGCGACGGTCGCGCCGCGGCGGCTATTGGAATAGCCGCCGTCGACGCCGCGTCCGAGGGGCCGGCGGTGGCTGCCGCGGCTGCCGCTCTGGAAGGCGCCATCGCCGGGGCGGCCGAGCCGGGCGTCGTCGTCGCCGCGATCTCCGCCCGGGGGGGGGGGGGGGGGGGGGGGGGGGGGGGGGCACCCCGGCTTTTCGCTTGGCGCTGTCGGCCGCCGTGATAGCAGCGGCAACGGTGACACGGCTGACGTTGCGACATGGACGGCACTCATTGCGCTCATCACCGCCCGGCTCGCGCGGCTCCCCCAGGCGCCAGGCGGCCCTGAATATCCGTTTCCGGACGCGTCGTGGCCAATCCCACAGCCGCAGTGGACGCGATCGACGCGGCCGCCGTCAAGGCGCTCCTCCGTCCACTCGGCCCGATAGCGCTGCCGCCGCCGCAGTGGGGAGCGCCGCTGGGCGGCCGCGGTGGAGATGCTGCCTCCGTCGTACTGACCACCCACGCCGCCACCTGTCGCCGCCTTGTCAAGGGGGTTTGGGGCAGAGGGGCGCCAGAGCGACAGA
This sequence comes from Pyropia yezoensis, assembly GCA_009829735.1. Lineage (NCBI taxonomy): Eukaryota > Rhodophyta > Bangiophyceae > Bangiales > Bangiaceae > Pyropia > Pyropia yezoensis. Next base: position 20,106,161 of record CM020618.1, on the reverse strand, counting down.
CGAGATGATGGCGTCGTACTTTGACGAAGCAGACGGCCCCGTAGCCGACTCCGCTCCCGCCTCCACAGCCATCGCTCCCGCCAGGCCGCCACGCCGCCACGCCGCCACGCCGCCACGAGGTGCCAGCTGGTGCGTGACTTGAAGCCTGAGCTGGCGATCGCGGCCGGCACCGCGTCGGCGGCGTCGGCCGCGGACCGTTTCCTGCGGACAATAACCTGGTTTTTATGCTGGTTATTTGGCCCAGGAAATACACATTGCTGGCCAGGAAACGCCCAGGAAACCCTCTCATTAAGACAACAAATCGATAACGGAATGCCGTAGAGAGTGCACCAGAGCAGAGAACATGACATACGCTGTCCTCGGGAGCATTTCTGATGTAAGAACGCGGCAATGACACCACAATCCGGCACTGACGGTTCGGTTGCACAGAACGTCCCGAATGCGCTCCCGAGAAACGCCCCGACTCGACGCCGGGCTGTCCGAACGCGGCGGGACGCGCATTTGTCGATCAGACACCCGGGCGTTCCGGGCTCGGGCGTTTGTCAGGTTCAGATCCGGCGAGATGTTGCAGGCGAAGCGGTAGGAGCATCCTGCATGCGTCAAGTTGGGAGTCAATAGTTCAATGGACAGGATGACTTGTAAGCACCTCTCTTCGTCATGGACTTGACTTAGATGAGACTTGTACGGTTGGAATTCATCTTAGGACGTGTAGTATTGAGAAAGCTTTTCCTGAGATTTTAACTTCCTTTCCTGGCCAGTACAAGTCGCACTACATCATGTCAAGTCGGGCATCTGACGGCGACCTGGCTGACGTTCTGCGCACGCCACGGAATATGAGAATCGTTGCACGGACAGCATATTTTGATGCGCGGTCTGTGTTCCGCCGCACTCGGAACCGGCGGCCGCATTGCACAGCACTTCAATGGACGTGCCGGTGGGGTGCACACCAGCACACGTCCATGTGTGGGGCGCTCCCAAGCAATGCAACCCCAGGCGCGCGTGCACACCATGCGACGTGGCGTTCCCTGCACAGACACGCGCACATCACCGTCGCCCTTTGTGTGGTACGCTCCATATAGGATAAACCTGGGCTAAGGGTGGACGCATTTTGGTGCGGTGAAGGGGGCAGATGGGAAAACGGCAGAGACTGCAAGACGCACACAAGTTTAGGCATACGGAAGCAAAAGCCGCACCACTCGCCCTCGCCTCTTCACCATCAGCACTTCCCGCATTCGAGCTCCCCCCCCCCACCGTACTCCCCCCTCCCTCCTTGCCCCTGACGCGTGTGACTCTGTAACGCAGCTCAACGTCAATCTGCACCTCCAGTATCACCGCTCGACGCCGCCCCCGTCAGTTCCGGTCCTGCGCCAAGCCGTCAAGGGGGTTGCGGGCTGCGGAACCCGCGAACATCCATTTATTGTACCGGTGGGTGCCACGTGGCAAGCTCACAGCGGTTCCCTCGAGCTCCAGGTTGGTCGTGCACGAGCACGAGAAGCAGAAGTTGGTCGCCGGCGAGTTGGCCGAAATTCTACCACTTCAGCTGCTCCTCAAACGGCTCGACGAAGACCTCCTTTCCCCATCGGACAGCACGCTTCAACCGGTACTACATCGTCTCCGACATTGCGGCGTATTCGTTGGGCTCCTGTGGTATTGCGAGAACCCCAGGTGGCACCTGTTCGCTCGTCACGTCGGCGACTGCATCGTCCCCGTCCGCAGCCGAAGCTCCGCCCGTCCCCAAGCCGCCCGCGGCCGCCCGTGGACCGCCATCCGCTCGACCGGGGAGCCGTGCGGGACTGTCCGCCGTCGCCGTTGAGCCACTTTCATCCACCAACGCGTCCGCGGCACCACCGGCCGCTGCAGCTCCATCACCGCCACCTGCCGCTGCGGCCCCATCACCATCACCAGCCGCCGCGGGCACAGCACAACCGCCACTCGCTGCAGCCCCAGCACCACCACCTGCCGCTGTGGCCCCATCACCACCGCCGGCCGTCAAAGGCACAGCACCCCCATCTGCCGCGGCACGGTCTGCTCGCACCGGGAGCGGCTCCAACCCTGGTGAGCCATCCGCTGCAGGCGCCGCTGCCAGCGGGGGCTCAATCTCATTGGGGCGACCCATTCGCACAATGCCCCCTGGGGAACCCGCCTTCGGCGAGAAGACCATCCTGTAGCGCCCTCCTACGGCTTGGACAACAATCTTACGACAATGCACAGTCCACGTGCCCAGGTCCTTCCAAGACTGGTCCAGAAGGAGGGGAAACTGCGCGTGAATGGCCACGCCGCCGTGAGGCCAAGCACTGAAGTGCTTGACTTGCCCAACCACAAACGGAGGATGTACCACGGTAGCGCCAGCCTCTTCCTCCTGCATCGCCGACACAGCTTCTGCCAACGCCCACTGCACTCTTTCCTCTGACCGCCGATGAGCCAGAGACCGCACAGACGACTGAACGGGGACGACAGGCTCGGCCTCCTTGCGTTTTTTTGCAGGACGCCCCTTGCTGGCCGGTCGGCCCGATGGGGGCCGCTTGGACCGCCCCGCCGCCGCCGAGCCACGGGCACGTCATTGGGAAGGAGCAGGCTCCGGCTCGTCCTCCTCTGCCGCCCCATCACCGGTGTAGCGTTATGACCACCTCGTGCCCACAGGGAACCCAATCCACCCCAGAGGGACCGCGGGTAACCACTAGAAGGAACGGGCCAGGGAACCCCACGCGCGCTTGCCCACCTCAAGGTCCGAGGTAAAGGTAAAAGGCTTTTGCCCAAGGGGAAGGAGAAACCCAAAGCAACGTTATTCTACAAGAGGGACCTCGTCGGGACCCCGGGCCAAGCCCCTAAGAACCCTCCAAAGAGCTCCCCAAGGGACCTCCCAGGCGCCCTACCCAGCGGGCCAAGTGCCAGCATGCACCCAGCCTACACCGGAGCGCACCGGGGCACCCGCGCCAACAATAATCCCTCGAAAGAAAAGCAAGTGAAAACCCCCCACACACAGATGCAATCCGCCCGAAAAACCCAATGGGAGAAAAAGGGCGAAAAGCACGAAAATACGCAAGGAAAATCGAGAAAAGACAAATGCATAGAGAAACAATCAAATCCCAGGCCACCAAGTCCAGGGGGGTACAACCGCCTCCCTCGGTCAGTCCACAACGGGCGGCCAGCAAGGCCCGCCATCCCGTGACGGCCGACCAAGGATCCGCTGACGCCCCAACGTAGGCCAGCACTCTGCTGTCTCCGGAGAAGGAACGAGGGCCACAAACGCCACATGGTCCCTTCGCCAAGGCCGAGCGTCCCCGCCGGCCGCACACACAGGTCAGATCCGGGGGCCTCGAGAGACAGTGCGGAGAGGGTGGCCGTTCACACCCAACCATGACGTGGAACGGGCGTGAACGTTGCGTGTCACTCGGCCCACGTAGTCGCAGGACCACACGACGGAGGCCCTGACGTGTTGGTGGGCCGTCCGCTAGCAACAGGGGGTGCAGGAGGGGTACGCCCGGGCCACACTAAGGGTGTCGGAGGGGAGCGAAGGCCACCGGGAAGGGACGTGAGGGACTAGGTACCAGGGATAAGAAGGCCATCGGTGGGGGAGTGTGGGTCTGCCGGTCCTTATTGTCGGCCAACCACCACCTCCAGGGGGGAGCTCCCCCTTCACCTCTCCTGTCCCCTTGCCGGCCATCTCGTCAGCGCCCCTCTTCCCCTGTCACCACGTTCTCGGCTACCTCCTCGTCGGGTGCTTGGCCGACGACGGCCACCTTCTCGTTGCGGGTCTTGTCGTCGACATGGAGGGCCCGGTGGCGACGGAGGGGCAGGAGGCGGTCCCGTACGAGTCGGCGGTGGGTGCCCTGCCGGCCGACGAGCACGACATGGCGGGATGGGCCCAAGCGTGGGAGCGCGAGCGCGGTCGCGGGTGGACTACCTCGACGTTGGCCCACCGTACCATGTTGGCCATTGATGGTGGTAGCCGCGGAAACTCCTTCAGCAAGCAGATGGTGGCCATGAAGGACGCCTACGTGCCGGGGGCCGACGATCGCAGCGAGGCCATCACGGTAGTGCGTCATGAAGCGGAGTTGGGCTACACCAAGGCGGCCAGGTCGATGTTGGCGACGGTCGTGATGGCCCAGATGCCCCCCTCCCCGTTGGCCGAGTACGTGGTGATGGCCACCCCCTTCATCGGTCGCCCCGGGTTTCGGCCTCCATGGATGAGGACTCAGCTCCCTTCCCGCTGCGGTACAGTAGGGACGTGATGGAGGCCCGAAAGATGGTGGGGGACCAGGGGGGGGGGATGATGGTCGACCCGCCCGCTAATCCCGCTGCTGCCGTTCCACCTCTCCCGCCGCCGGCCGTCGAGGGAAGTGATGGGGGGAAGTAGGTGAGCATGATTTGGTGTAAGCACCCGACATGACATGGGTGTTGCAAGCCAATATAAACTCAAATCTTGATCCGACGATCTTGCAGCGCCTTCAATCCGGTCTTACCGCGCGGGAAGAAGACAAAACTAGGTCGATTCCGACCACGGGGAAGAGGACGGGCGTGAGAACGGCCACGTGTCAACTGCCACGTGTCAAGTGGTAGGCTCCCTTTCCGCAACCCCCCTTGAAATTTCATCGTCTTGCCTCGTGTCACGGTCAATATCCCCATTGACAACGTGTACAACGTGGGCGACTCGAACCCCTGACCACCGTGTTGGGCCGCAATGTTGACTTCGTAGGGGATGACCAGGCCGAAAGGGGAAGAGGCACATCAGGCCCACCGAGGGTCGTGGTCCAGCGTGAGCGCCTCCACCAGGCCCACGTAGTCATCCACCATGGGCCCCTCCTCCAGCTCCACGTCCGGATCACAAAGGTCTTGGAGGGGGCCCCACAGCGCCCTGATCTCGGCCGACGTTGGGGGCACAGAGACGCCCACCCTGCGACAGTACTCGGCCACCTTGCGCTCGTCCAGACCGTCGTGCGGCTCCCAAGTGTCCTCCTCGGCCGCGTAGCCCCACCAGCGTACAAGCAGCCACAACTTGCCCTCCACGTCATACGTGTGGTCCACGAAGCGCTCCCATGTAAATTGGTGGCCTGATTCCCGATGGTCCCACGGCACCGCCACGCCTTGCGGCCCACGAAGGATGGTCGAAGAGTCTGCTTTGTGCGTGGGGGTAGGGGCGCGGGCCACGTTGTCCCCACTAACCCGCTCCGGATGGCCATCCATCATGACAGTGAAGGTGTGGTCGTCGCGTCCCACAATCTGATAGGGCCCCAGGACCGTCTCGTCCAGCTTCTTGGGGTTCTGGATGTTGGCATTAATGTAGGCCCAATCCCCCACCCGGAGGGTCTTATTCACCGGCCTGACCCGTTTATCGTAGGCCCGCTTGTACCTTCGTTGGGCGTACGCCAAGGCCTTGCGTACCCGATGGACCAGATTACGTAGGTGGGCCCGATGATACTCGCGGGCCGCCCTGGCCGTCTTGGGCACCTCCTTGGGGTAGGGCGTGGCCGGCATTCGCTCGAGGGAAAGGTTGCGGACCCGCTCTGGTACCACAAACTCGAGGGGGGCCACACCTGTACTCTGCTGCGGCCGTGAGTTGTAGGCCAACGTAAGGACAGAGACTAGGTCGTCCCACGACTCTTGATGTTCCGATACGTAGGCCTTCAACTGCGCCACGATAGTCCGGTTGTAGCGTTCCACCTGGCCTTGCGTCTGCGGATGGTAGGTCTTCGAGGTGAGGTGGCGGGTGCCCAGCATCCCACAAAACCCGCGGAAGTAGGCGGAGGTTAGCTGCGGCCCATTGTCCGTCAAGAGGGTGTCCGGTGGCCCGTAAGAGGCCACCCACGTGTCACAAAACGCTGAGGCCACCGTTTCCGCGTCCTCCCTCGGGATTGGGACCACGCGAGTCAGCTTCGAGAAGCGGTCAACGATGACCAACAGGAATCGATTACCGCTGGCCGACACGGGGAAGGGGCCGAGCAAGTCCAAGCATACGTCCGTGAAGGGCTCAGACGCAGGAAATAGGCGGAGGGGCGCTGTCCGTCTTCGGCCCCTCACCTTGCCCTTGGCACAGGCGTTGCAATTGGCCACAAAGTTGTAGACATCGGCCACCATAGACTCCCAATAGTAGGCCCGCCGCATGGAGGTGTACATCTTATTTACTCCCGGGTGGCCAGCGTGGGCCGGGTTGTGCTCCAACGTCAGGACCTCTTGGCGTAGGACCTCGGGCACGTACACTTGGACGGCCTTGTCAAGGGGGCTCAGCCGCACGAGTAGGCCGTCGGGAGTCTCCCCAAACCTTGAGTGGGTATTGTTGTCCATCTCGGCCCGGATTTCGACGCAGCGTGCGTCCGTAGATTGGGACCTAATCAGACGCTCCACAGTGAGGGGGGGGAAGCCCTTGTTCGTCTTAGGATAGGGGGCCACCCAGCCACGAGCGAAGTTGGCCAACGTGAGTAGACAGGGGATTTCCTCCGGGATGGGCTTCGTGTCGACCCCCGTCGTCTTGAGCCTTGACATGGTGTCGGCAGCATGATGGGCCGCGCCGGCCCGCGTCTCCACGATGTAGTCAAACTCGGCCAACCGTAGCCGCCACTGGGCCAACCGGCCATGTGCTCCGTCCATGTGGAGCATCCACTTGAGGGCTGTGTGGTCCGTCCTCACGATGAAACGTGTGCCCAAAAGGTAGGGCCGCAGGAGGAAGAGGGCCCACACTACGGCCAAACATTCGCGCTCGGTGGTACTGTAGTTCCTCTCGGCCTGCGACAGGGGCCGACTCCAGTACCTGACATGTTTGAGGCCACCCTCTGACTGCTCTTGGAGTAGGACACAGCCAACTTGGGTAGCACTGGCGTCCGTGTCGACCGTGTACTGCCCCTTTTGTCGCGGGAGGGCCAAAATGGGTGTGTGGGTCAGCCTCCACTTGAGGTCCTCGAAGGCCTTCAGCTGTTCCTTCGTAAACTCGGGCAGCGGGTCGGAGATCTTCGTACTGGTGAGGGCCGTCAAAGGCCGGGCCACCTCCGCGTAGTCCTTCACAAACCTCCTATAGACATTACACATGCCTAGGAAGCTACGCAGGCCCTTCTTGGTCTTCGGCGGCTCCGCTTGCCTAAGGCCCACGAGATTCTTCTTGTTCACTCGGACCTGCCCCTTGCCGACAATATGACCTAAGTACTCGACCTCCTCTTGAAGGAGGAAGCACTTGCTGGCATTCAGGGATACGCCGGCCTTGGCTAGCAGGGAGAAGACCTCTTCGAGGTGACCCAGGTGTTCTTGGGCCGTCCGGGAAAAAACAATAACATCGTCCAGGTAAACCAGCACCGTCTTCCACTTGAGGCCCGCCAGTAGCATGTCGATGGCTTTTTGGAAGGTAGCAGGTGCGTTGGTCAGGCCAAATGGAAGCCGTACGTATTTGTAGGTCCCCTCATGGCAGGTGAACGTCGTCTTGTCTTGGTCCTTGACGGCCACAGGGATCTGCCAGTAGCCCATATTGCAGTCCAACATCGAAAAGACGGTGGCCTCCCCCAGGAAGTCAATGCAGTCGTCCATCCGTGGAAGGGGGCGGGTATCTTTGACCGTCATATCGTTGAGCCGTCTGTAGTCCACGCAAAACCTCGAAGTGCCGTCGGATTTTGGCACGATGACCACCGGGAAGGACCATTCGGCTTGCGAGGGCTCTATAACCTCCAACTTGAGCTGCTTGGCCACCTGCTCCGCTATCAACTGACGGTGGTACAGACCCGTGCGGTAGGGCTGCGAACGTACCGGCTTGGCCCCCGGCGTCAACGTTATACGATGGGGCGTGATGTCCATACGGCCTAACTGACCATCCCATAATCCCCCGTAGCGGGCCACCAAATCTCGTACGGCTTCGTGCAATTCGGGTGGGATCAACTCGTAGGCAACCAGCGGCATCTTGGGGCCGTCCTGATTTAGAGCCTCCGCTTCACCGTTCGTATGTGAAGCGTCGTTGGCCTGCCCTGAGTTCAATTTGGGCCCTTGCGCTTCACCGGCTTCGACTCTTGGGCCTTGAACCAGCGTTCCAATTGGGGCGGCCCCTTCGCCAGGGGGTGAGCACGGCCCTTCGTAGGTCTTGTAGACAGGCCCATCGTAGGGCTCAACGAGGCCAACCGCATAACCCTTGGGGAGATTAACAGGCCGGCTGGTGATGTTGGTGAGGAAGAACTTAAAGTCCCGCTGGGCCTTGACGTTGGCCAGCGCGTTATGCAACAAGACGCCCTTCTCGGCCATCTTTACAGGTCTCTCCCACAGCAAGCACCGCCCAGTAGTCCCGCATCGACCGTAGACGGCCTGAATCGAGTAGGGTTCAATCGTGACGGACTTGGAGAGGCACAGGACCGCCGGGTCGATCCGCGGAGAGTTTCCATGCTTGTTGGGGGCCGGCAGGTCCTTGCCCTCCCATACCCTGATGGCCTCCGTAAGCGCCCCGTCATTCCAACGCACGGCCTCCGTTCCCGGGTAGATGGCCCTTACGTACTGCTTTTGGAAGTCCATCCCCAAGATAACCGGAACGGGTAGGGCCTTGACGATCAAGAATGTGAACACTTTGGCCTTTCCCCCAACTAGGACGGCCACCTCCAGTACGGCAAGGGCTCGTAAATGCTGTCCCGATGCGTCACAGACCCGCGTTGATTTCGGGGGCCTATAGGCGTAGCGTCGCCAGTCCTTAGGCAAGAAGTCCTCCCTAATAACGCTTGGGCCGGCTCCGGTATCCAAGATCGCCTTCGTAGGCCTCGCCAGGTGTTGTGCCGTCAACTGGATGGCCACGTTGATTTGGAAGTTTCTCTTTCGTAGCACCAGGAGGGTCCCTTTAATCGCATAGGGCCTCCCTGGGTTGCCCTCCTTGGGCCCAAAAGCAGGGGCCCCGCAAGGGAGTACAGTAGAACAAGGCGTAGTAGTACATGCAATCATCGTAGGCGTGCAGGTTCTATCCCTTGAGCGGGGAGTGGGTGAGGGCCCACTCCCCGCTACTCTTCCCCCGAAGGCGGAGGCGGTCCAGCCGACATGGCCCGTGGAGACCTGGCCGACCGACGGACGTCCTCCTCTTCGTCCGACTGTTCAATCCCATCGCAGAGGGCCTGTACCACCGCAATTCGAGTCCGACGGTTGATGTCCCGCTGCTCACGGTACTTGGCCTCATCGTTGATCTTCTTGTGGCCACGCGTAGACTGCAGGAACGCGTCGCGGGCCCTGATCACATTCTCCCGCTGGGCTTCCGATAGCTTTGGGCATTGGTGGGCCATATAGCCTGCCTCCCAGCATACGTAGCAGCGCAGCGGTCCACGTCCCTCTTGCGTCCGGCTGGCCAGATAGCGACGAGTGGCGGGCTCGTAGGCCCACGGCGAGGGGGTAGCCTTGTCATCGGCCTGATGATTGGCCGTCTTGTCTGTTCCCTCCGTGGCCTTCACCTCACCGATGGCCATCGCAGGAAGCCGCGGCCGTGGCGTAGGGGGACGTGGGATAAATGAGGTCCTTCGACCCCCGTTCTCCCCCTTAGAACTCCCCTTGCCAACTCGATGACATCCTTGGCCGCCTTAAACTTGCCGGCCGTGTAGGTAACCAACTTTCGGTACGTGCATGCGGGGTCGTTGTAGACGAAGGCGTCCGTACGCAGAAATTCCGGTAGGCCTTGAATGAGTTGTTGTTCCATAGTCCCTTCGGAATGGATATTCCCACAAGACTCAGAGAGGCTTCGTAGGCGTAGAGCGAAGGCCTCAACGGTCTCATCCGACTCCTTCGTGGCCCGACTAAACTTGTCTTGCGCCAAGGCCAGCGTATGCGGCTCCGCGTAGGTCTCCAAAAACCAATTGATGGCCTCGGGGTACGTCGTAATAGAGCAACCACCCGACGTACTTGCCGAGTCAGGGAGGGCCCGCGTGTACCGTGTCTCCGCGTCGCCCGAAAGAAAGTGGGGCACCGCGTAGAGGGCCATCCCCTCCGACACACCATTATCGTCGCAGGCCTTGATGAACTTGCGTAGCCATGAGAAGACCTGCAGGGGCTCGTTGCCAGAGAAGGGGGGGTAGCCTCCAAAAGAGTGTTTCATATTCTTGGCCGTCCTCCCCATCTTGCGGGCCTCCTTCGTACCGTATTTGGTTGCCCGGTTCAGCAGCCGATACGTGTTGTAGTCCAAAACACGGGCAAAGCGGTCGTCCGCTGCCGCGATTACCTTGGGGCCTTCCGAGACGTTGGGAGCCACGTGTTCACTTTCGTCCTGGTCACCCTCGGTGGCCGATGATGTAGACGACTTAGAATCCGAATCCGACGACGAGTAATGGCCACGACGGTGACGACGGCGGCCACGACGGCCCTTGCTCTTCTTGCTTGTGCGCGAGCCACCGATAAAACCCGGTTGGCCCGCTTGATCCTCAACGACCGTCGGAGTGCTGGCCGCCTGGCTGGCAGTTATAGCACGTGACACCTCGGCCAAGATGTCCGTTCGAAAGTCGTTTAGGACCGACCGTAGACCAGTTGGCCCCAGGGTTGGTAGGCCACGGCTAGGCCCACCAAAGGGCGGAGTAAGAGAACGGGGCGGGTGAAGCCTCGAGGGCCCACCGCGACCACGGCCACGGCCAACTCCTGAGCCTTCACCTCCGCCCGCCGGCGTAACTTGGGACACGTCCGACGGCGCACCGCGACCCCGGCCCCGACCGTCAGGGGGTAGGTCCGCCATGTTGGCCGTCGACACTTGACTAGCAGGCCGTCTGGCCCCACTATGAAGGAACAGGAACCACGAGAGCACGACGATCCGCTACCAAAGAGGGAGAGAGGCGTCCTGATACAGGAGAAAGTTTGCCCCTCCCCTGCTGCTCCACCAATAATGTAGCGTTATGACCACCGCGTGCCCACAGGGAACCCAATCCACCCCAGAGGGACCGCGGGTAACCACTAGAAGGAACGGGCCAGGGAACCCCACGCGCGCTTGCCCACCTCAAGGTCCGAGGTAAAGGTAAAAGGCTTTTGCCCAAGGGGAAGGAGAAACCCAAGGCAACGTTATTTTACAAGAGGGACCTCGTTGGGACCCCGGGCCAAGCCCCTAAGAACCCTCCAAAGAGCTCCCCAAGGGACCTCCCAGGCGCCCTACCCAGCGGGCCAAGTGCCAGCATGCACCCAGCCTACACCGGAGCGCACCGGGGCACCCGCGCCAACAATAATCCCTCGAAAGAAAAGCAAGTGAAAACCCCCCACACACAGATGCAATCCGCCCGAAAAACCCAATGGGAGAAAAAGGGCGAAAAGCACGAAAATACGCAAGGAAAATCGAGAAAAGACAAATGCATAGAGAAACAATCAAATCCCAGGCCACCAAGTCCAGGGGGGTACAACCGCCTCCCTCGGTCAGTCCACAACGGGCGGCCAGCAAGGCCCGCCATCCCGTGACGGCCGACCAAGGATCCGCTGACGCCCCAACGAAGGCCAACACTCTGCTGTCTCTGGAGAAGGAACGAGGGCCACAAACGCCACAACCGGCGCTGCCCTCTGCGGAGCCACGAGTGTGGCGTTCTTGGAGCGTCTGGAGCACGCCGGCAAACTCCGCATCTACCACGTGAATGGTGTCCCAGGCCAGGTCCCCCTTTTCGACAAACTTGTCGTCCTGGGAGGCTCCAGCTTCGCGCAGAAGCGCCTTGCAGCCCGCCGGCATCGTGCCACCACCGCGCAAGATGGACTTGACGCTGTCGTGCACGGTGGCAACGTCCGCCATCGCCAAGTCCTTGGGGCACACCGCATCTGTCAGCGCGTAGCCCAAGGTGACGGAGCACCGCAGCCGCGCGTTGCGCACCAAAGAAAGCCACTGGCGGCATGTCGTGCTCAGCGCCGCCTTAGTCTGCTCCCTATTAAGGTCCAGCGGCTGGTTTTCAATGTGCTTGCAAGCCTGAGTATCCAGAGAGGTTGAGACAGCCACCGGACGCATGCCGGGCAGGTGAGCAGGGTGGGGGGGGAGGAAGGGAGCGAGGGGAAGCGCGTGGGGGGTGGTGGTGAAGCAGAGAGAGGTCCACAGGAGGCGCTCATGACACAGCGTTGAGCCGATGCGCAAGATACTGGCGTCAGCAAGGCGCTGACGTCGGAGAGGATCGCATTGCGCTACGGACTTCGGCAGTAATAAGCGGACAAGCATGCCGCAACGGACCGCGCCTCCAGATGCAAGCCGCAATGCAATAGGAACAGGAACGCACCGTAACTCGTGGCGCAAAGTCCAGGTCGTCGAGCGACACCTGGAAGGCCTCTGCAATGCTCTCGGATGCATACTCAAACTTGGCCGACTGGAAGGTGGCCGACAAGTAGTTGGACAGCTTGGAGATGCCCAGAGCCGAGTGGGGATAAGCCAAGTTGCGATGGCGCATGACAACCTGAAACAGCAGGAGGAAAGGCAGGTTAATGCCTCTGGCGGGGTCCTTCGCAGTCGCCTCAGTCACCGTACGACAGACAAGAGAGAAGAAGGTCTTTGGTTCCATCGGTGTCATGGCGTCAGGACGTGGCCCGTTAAGAAGCACGCGAGCGCGGGGGGGGCAGAGGGGCTAGATGGGGGGCGGAAGGGCACGGGCCACAGGCAGCACACCAGTGGGAACTGGCGCGATCGGTCTGGGATCGCCACACGTCTCATTCGCGTTCGTCGAACGCGAGCTTTCCCCCCCCGCTTCCCTCCAGGCCTATCTATATAGCTTTCAGGCCCGCCCATCCCCGCACAGCAGGCGAGACGACGTCCGGCTTGTATACGGCGGTGCACATCTCGTAGCGGGAGAGGAGGACGGCAGGGCATCCCGCCTTCAGGGGCAGAGCCCCCCTCAGCCAAGGAAAGACAGGGCCACGCGCACTGAGCGGGATAGCTCTCCTCGACCACCGAGGAAGAGTGCCCACCGGGAAGGACAAAAGACGCCAAGCGAAGGGAAGCTTGCACGGAGCCTGGAGCATGGCGTTGACCGTCGTTGCACGGACACGGTTGATGGTCCAGCGGGTCAGCTTCCAGCACTGCGGTGCACGGGATCAGCAGCCAAAGGCACTTGCCATGCACGTCTTTGGCATTGCCTTGCAGAGTCACGCACGTCCTTCCAATTCAACGTCCAAGGGCGAAGACGGACCGTGCAGTCCTCTGAACGCCACGCTATGAACCGTTACCAAATATGGCACAACGTCCAGAAACGGCAATCGGGCGACACTATCGTGCTTTTCTATAAAATGCCCGGACACCGTGCTGCGGCGTTTCTCATGTCGGAGGTGGACCACTAAACTCGATTGCAACACGTGTACAGTTCGGCCAATGAAAAGCCAGGGCGTCCTCGGTCCAGAGAGTGACACGCGTCTGTCTCTTTTGGTCGTTGACAATCCCAGCGGGCAATCCAATTGTGTGAAAGCGACCAGGGTGTCGGCAGTCATCTGCTGCCCATTGCCAGAGCACAGAAGCTGCGATCCGTGGTTCGCGGCACGGCTCAAAGAACTTTGACCTCCTCACACAAATTCTCTTACTCTTCTGACTTCGGTCGTCTTCACGGGTCGCATCCACCAATAGCATGGCTTGATCACAAGGCGCAGCAGGTAACTCCGCACTTGAATGTGCAATTTCGCAATCTCAGTACTCGGTGCGCACTGTCATTGAGAGGCGCCGACGTATACGGCCTTGGTGGCCTCAGCGGAAGCAGTAACATTGCTCGAGGCAGCGCCTACCATGTACATCGAAGTGCATGCCTGCAGCGCTTCCTGCCCGAGTTATTCCACCTGGCAATGCACCCGCTCAACAAGTCTGCAACACGGCGTCAGGCTTCCAGCCCGAAAAAACAACCCCGCCACGGTGTGCGTCTCATCTCATACACTGAGCAGCATGTCTTCGTCCTGTAGGCTGCACTGATAGCTCTGCACTCTTCAGCTGCACTGGCGCTTGGATTTGCCAACAGTATGGGCGTCCGACCGTGGCGCGAAGCGACAGCGGCCAGCTCAGCGAGCTTCCCTCGACGACAAGCGCATAAAAGGGGTCTGTCCGCTGGACAGGGAGAAGAGAGTCGCTCGGTCAGTCACAGCCTTTCGCGAGCACACATCATCTTCGATCGTACCTCCTTTCCTTCTTCGCTCACCGTCACCTCATCGACTTTCACACTTCCTCCCCGCGCTCGGCCTCATGAGCTGGGAACCTCTGGAGGAGAGACCGGCCTATACCCGTGTGCCCCACTATTTGACAGCGGTGCTAGCTGGCCTGCCGGGCATGGCGCAGGCTCGAGGCCTTTGCGACTTGGCGCGCCAGCCTGTTGACTTCTGGCCTGCTGCTGCCGCTGACATACTCGCTACAGAGTTGATCAGCGGGCGCGTCTGGCTGTGGACGCGGCCGCCAGCGGCACGTACGCGCGTTGTTCCTCTATTGCTGGGGCCGGACGAGGCCTCTTTGCGGCACGTGACTTTCAGGAAGGGGAGCTGATCTTGCCCTTCTACGGCCAAGTGGTCTAACACGACTTGGATGCCGCTGCGTACGAAGCAGACCGCACTGAGGAGGACAAGCGGTACGGTGACAACGCGCTACCTAGCAGCCTTTGTGCAACCGCCCAGTACTGGGGCAAGCGATCGCAGCAGGTGCGGACGGGTGCTCGCGTTGGGACGCGGGACCTGGGCTACCCGCTGCAGCTGACCTTCTTGTCTCTGTCGTTCCTCCTCTGTTTTGTGCCGCGGGATGGGCCAACTCCCCGCAGACCGGGCATCTTCCGAACGCTGAGTTTCACCAGCGCGCGGAGCCCGTCGAGTCGCATGCTGAGCTCGTGCAGTCTAACAATCTCCTGCTCAGGGTGACCAGGTTCATTTAGGAGAATGAAGAAATCGAGGTTTGCTACGGAGAGGAGTACGACCACTGGGTTTGAAAAACGCACTCTGACTTGTCACTTGACCATGCAGGGCAGAACAGTGGTGAGGGCGGATTCATGGAACCGATCGGGGGCTGCTGAGATCTGGAGGGCAACCTGTAGCCGCCCTGCCCCTTGCCAACGCCGGGGTTGCCACCGGGGAGGCGCCAGGGTGGTGGTCATGCACGTGGGGGAGGGTGCGCTCGGCGACCTCGTGAGTGGCGACATAGTGAAGCTCTCAGGGCCAGCCATGATATCAGAAGGAGGCGGAGGATGGACAGAGCGGGGTGGGAAGGGAGGACCTCCACCATGCCGCTGGGGTACCGGCAGGCTAAACCGCCGACGGGATGATGGCATCTGTCGAAGCCGCCGCCGCGGTCGAGGCACGTGTCGTTGCACGGGGGGTGGGTGCCAGGTGCATGTAGGGAATGTTGCCGTCGTCACTGATCGCAGCGCTGAGCTGTCGTGAAACGGCGAACTCCGTTCGACGCCGGGCTTGGCACGCAAGCGATGCAAGCGACAACCATGTGAGTGGGCGGTGCTGTCCCGTCGATGGGGGTGCGCCCCCCGATGGCGCGGTCTGCGGCGGCTGGCAGCAGCCGCAGCGGCGCGTGGAGCCATGGTAGCACCAACGATGGGCCTCACGTCGGTGGTTTTTTAAAATTAGAGACCCACCCGGCGACCCCCGTGCCGGTGCCCCTGCATGCCGCGCTCCCCTTTCTGTTGATCTACGCCCCGCTGGGCTCGTCGCCTTAGGGACCTTCTAAAAAGGCAGGCGCGCTGCCGGACGGCGTCGCCGCGGGTGTGGGAGGGTACGTCGCTTCCCCAGGTGGTCCCGCCAGCCGTGGCGCCGGCAGGGCACGGAAATGGCGACCGTCTCGTACCCGTGACAGCAGTGGCACAACATCGTACAACGGTGTCCAACCGAGCCGCCAGGTCTGCAACAGTCACCACCTTGGTGCGCCCGCCAATCCTCATCCCGCCCATCGGGACGGGGAGCTGCATGCGCTTTCGCACAACATGACGCACCGAGAGGCTGTCCCGCGCGTCCCACGCTTGCCCCGCGATGATTTAGGCTGCCGCCCTGTGCAGGGCAGCCGCCAGCTGCGCAGTCGGCGCAAGAGAGAGGGCGCGCAGAACGTATTTGGCCCGCGGGCTGAGGTTGAAGCGCAGCAGCAGCAGCTGCGTGGTTGGCCCGCGCGCTAAGGCTGAAGTGCAGCAGCAGCGGCTGCGTCTGCAGCTCCGACCGCGGCAGGTCCGCGACCGCTCGAGCGAGCCGCCGCTACTCCGCCGCCAGGTCCGCGAGCGAGTCGCTCACCAACTCGGCCGCGCCGACCGGTACCGGGAACTAATGCCGCCCCCCATGCGCCGGAGTCCCCCCAAGCGCCGGCGTGCCGCGTTATGGCCACCAACCCATGCGCCAGGGCGACCACGAGCACATCATCGTGGACACCCTTTTGCAAAGGCGCTTGGGGTGCGCCGTGGCCAGGAGGGTCAGGACGAAGTGGATCGCCCGGGCGTGCAGCAGAGGGCTAAGGTGGTCCCCCTCCTTCGTCCCCCGAGTCGACGGCCGGGGAGGACGGGCCATTCACCGCCCCGCGTCGTCCCCCCCAGCCGGGTCCTCCCCATCGTACACGTGGGTGGCGTCCCCGCGGTAGACCCGCGGGAAGTAAGGAGAGAGGAGGGGAAAGGCGCGAACGATCGTGTCCCGCATGGCAGGCCGCGACACCAGGTTGAACGCCTGGGCAAAGTCCAGCTGCAGGACCGCCTCGACGTGGTGGAGCGCGAGGCAGGCTGTCAGATCATGGAGCGCGAGGCAGGTCCTGCCGCGTCCCGCACCGTACCGGTCAGCGCCGACTCCACCAGCTTCCGCATGACCTCGGACACGCCGATGGGTGGCAACATCGGCAGCCAGTCGGCGCCCAGCCCCCCCGGCTTGGTGAACAACAGGAGTTTGGCGCCGCAGGGGGCACCCGCTTGCCCGCAGCATTGCCTGTCAGCAGGAGTGCGACCGAGACCAACACGTCCCGCCCGTCGTCGCGGAGCGCGTGCAGGTGCTCCATGCGGAGGCCCGACGGCCCCGGTGCGGATCTCTTCGGGGCGCGGTGGATCGCCGTCGTCACGGTGGCCCGCGTCATCGACCGTGGCGTGGTGGCGCGCGCGCCGAATGCCGCCGCGGCGGCCAGATCCGCGGAGAACGCCACCTCGACGCTGGCGGTCGACGCCTTCGTGGACGATGCCGACAGGTGAAGGGCGGGGGCCTGGGCGTAGATTGCGACCGTCTGCGGCGCCAGCGCACTCGCCGCAGCCGCGCCAGCGCACTCGCCGCAGCGCACGACTCTGCGCCCGGGTGAGGCTCCGCGCGTGCCCTGGTGAGGCTCCGCGCGTCAGTTCGGTCGAGGAGGGACGGGGGGGGCGGGAGCTGGTTCGACGGCCGATGAAGACGGTGCAGGCTGTTGGGAAGCGCGCGAGACCGGCCGCCAGATGCCTGCATCGCGGGCGTCGAGACCGTTAGAGAAGTCGCCGTCCAGCAGGAGGGCGGCGCGCGCCGCGCGCGAAGGCTTTTGGGCGGGCGGGGCGCCTGGGCGGGGCGGGCAGGGCCCGTGTAGAAGAAAGCTACGCAAAAGCAGAAGCCAAAGCCAAGCCTACGGCCGCGCCGGGTCCATCCAGACCCCTTCGAGAGCCTCGGCCCCCAGCAAGCGCCACGCGCGTACCAGAGCGGCGGGCTCGTGCTTCAGGGTATGCTCCCCAGAAGCAACGAGGGAGGGCCACGAGGCCTGGCCTGGGACGACTCAGGCAAGGAAGGCCTCTCCGGCAGTCATGCACTCGGGGCAGGCAGCGAGGTAGCGCTTTGTGTTCTCAGTGGGGAAGGAGGCAGTCGCCGCGCCGATCGGCGCGGCTGCCCCGGCGGGGCGCGGTGCGGGTGTCGGCAAGGGAATTGCCGCTCGCGCGTGGCGGCGCAGCTGGTTATGGCGGTCCTGGTCCGCGTGGGCCACAATGGAGGTCAGGCCACGGCGACCGCGCACATTGTGGTCCACCAGACCACAGCGGGGGCACGGCGTGAGCTGCAGTTCGGCTGCCACCGCGGCCGGCAACTCTGACAAGAGTTGCTTCGCCAGCAGGCGGGCCACCGCGCCGGAGTTGTTTTCGAAGCGGCCTGTCAGGGCAGTTGGACGCGAGAGAGAAGGGTCCTGTCTTCTTTGGCACAGCTTTAACAGCGCCCAGCCTAAGCCGCCTGTCGCGGTGGCGCACCTGTTCCACTCTGGTAGAAGACAAACGCCGCTTTGCCTCCACTCCCCACGCCCCACTCCAAGCCCGCACGCCACACACTTCAGGTACCCACCCATACCTCCAAGCCCCAACTCCCAAGCCCCCATCCCACAATCGGGGCAAGCACGTGGATGGGTGACAGTGTTTCGTTGTTCTGAGCTCTTCGAAGTAGCATCTCCAACGTGAGATGCCGCTCCCGCTACGCCTCGGTCACGAGCTTCCCGCGGGGTATCCCACGCCGCGACACCCATCACGGACGGACCTCCAGTGCCACCTCTGCCTATAGCACGGAGCACTTGCAATGCCACCACGGCCAGAAGCCCCCGAAGCGTCCGCTGCTGCGGCAGGATCACTGCCGCCGACACAACCGCCACCGCGACCCCTCCGTCCCCATAGCACTGTCGTTTGTGTGTAGTTCTTTTCATTTTCTTCTTTCTTTCTTTGCTAAGATGGTGGAGGGGGAGAGGTGGGGGAGGTGGGGGGAAGGTGCATCTTTGCATGTGGCGTGTCTCGTCGGTCCCGGTTTGGGCACTTGAGCTTCCGCGGGCAGAAAGAGGAGGGCCGCGTTCGAGTAGGAGCAGGGTTGGGGGTCAAGGCGTGAGGGGCGCGTAGGGAGGTTCGCGACGGCTTCTGACCCCGCTCGCTTCCTTGTTAATGTAGGGCAGGGGGATTGGAGATGGGGCTCTGCGATGGTGAGTCCCGCTGGTGGCTATGTAAGTCCGGCCTGCCTGCCTCTCACGCGCCACCATACCACCGTGGCCGGCCGAGTGCGCGCTCGCACCACAACACCCTCCCCGGACCGCATCATCGACGTTCGAGCCGTAGGGGAGATGAGGCACGGGGGTTGAAGGAGGTCTTGGGAGCGGGAGCTGCGCTGGTGGGGGCAGCGGGGGGGAGGAAAGGAGTGGTTGGCTCAAAGGCGGAGGGGCTAGATGAAGGAAGAGTAGGGGAGGGGGGTCTGCCGTAGGCCAGCGTGTCCTGCGGGCCAACACCATACGCCTGGTCTGCAGCAATGGCGAGGGAAAGGAGGGCTTCTACACAGACTGCCTGCAGCCGGTTGGGGGGAGGGGGTAGAAGGTGGCCAGTGGCCGGTGATGCCCCCGGCTGTTGTTTCGAGAGGCTGTAGTCGGGCCTCTGGCCACGGCAGACTGCTGCGGGGAACTTCCCCTTAACGACGCGTGGTGTGCGAAGGCACGAACGGCGCGACGCGGCGCAAGTTGCAGCAGGTCGGGCTCTCAGACCGTGCAAGTATCTCACGACCAAGTTCCAATGAAGCATCGACAAATGATTTCAGTGAAAACATCTGATTGGCACGGGCGGCAGCCGGTTCGAGGCACGGGGGATGCCCTCCACGATGAGGGTACCACCCGTGCGTCGTCCTCTCCCTCTCTGGACTCTTACACGCTCGCGCGTCCTCACCCCCCCGAGGCCAACCCCGCGCCTGAGCCGCCTGAGCCAGTCCACCAATCCACCAAACCCCCCCCCCCCCCCCCCCCCCCCCCCGGCCTCCGCCGGCGCGGGCCAGTCATCGTGACTTGTGGGCTTTGTGGATTCGTTGGGCCGCCCTCCCATGACGCGCGTCGGTGTCCGCTGTCGGAGCGGCTTTGCCGGCACTCGTTGCCGATCGAGCACAAGTTCTTCCTTGCATCACCTTGCATGACGCATAACTGCGTATGCAAGAAGATCTGCACCACCTGTTACGCAGTTGGACACCAGACGCAGGCGCAGTCCTTCGTCGCTGACCGCTGGCGGATGGGCAAAGGAGGGGTGATCACTCGCGAGACTCCTCGTCGCGGTGTCGAAGTTCAAGATTTTGCGTGCCCTAAGATGACGGTTGGTCTCATGAATATCCCCATCCAAGGCGCCAAAGCATCCGCAACCAACAGTGCGGTTCGGCGGGCAGAGATGGACGCCGCCGCCGTCCGACTTCGTCAGAATTCGCCTCAGTCTGGGCTGGGCGATCTCAAGGACGTCGTCGTCGTCCTCGAGGCGCAGGGCAGCCCGGCGGCCCTGTTGGATGGGCCCAGTCGACCTGCGTTTCATGCTCTGACCGCCGGGATCTATGACGGCGCCGTCACCGCGAATCTTCGGGCGGCGGCGGCGATGGAGGACCAGACGGGGTTGGAACCCGTTGAGATCTTAGTCGGGGGTGCCATGTCGGCGGCGCTGTCAAACTGACGAGGTAGAGACGTCGCCGCGTCCCAGTCGGATCCAGGACTACACGGCGGCCATAGCCCAGCAGCGGACACGAGCGGGAATGCCCTCTCGAGCGGCATCTCGAAAG
This sequence comes from Pyropia yezoensis, assembly GCA_009829735.1. NCBI lineage: Eukaryota > Rhodophyta > Bangiophyceae > Bangiales > Bangiaceae > Pyropia > Pyropia yezoensis. The sequence goes on along the minus strand of CM020618.1, from coordinate 20,085,809 downwards.
GAAGGGCTTGCAGCCACCCGTACGCCTCGGTCCGTCTCTGCCTCGCCAGGGCCCCAGCCGTTGCGGCGGCGGTCGCGAGCCGTGTTGCGGTCTCTCGGACACAACGTGGATGGGCCCGTCGAGCCCGTCGAGGAGCTTACGCCTAGTGCATGGCCCGCGGGTACGCGTGAGGCTTTCTCCTCTCCGCTTCCCCGTTTTTTTAGCGCGTCATTTTCAAACCTGTCGCCCGTTCTGGTTGCCCACCGCGTGTCTCTCTCTTTTTTTTGCGCGTCTGACCTCGAGGGTGCGAATGGGCGCTTGACGGCGTCTTTTGTCGGGGGTGCGACTCGCTTCCGCGTGCGTGGGTTTGTCTTGTTGTCGGGCAGTGTTTCTGCAGCTCAGGTGGCCGACTGGTTATGCTGCCACATCCCTTCGGATGAGCAGCCGTCGATGCTGCCCAGCGTTGCGGCGGCTGTCCAGAAGGTGCATGCTGTGGCCAGCGGCGCGGCAGCGTCGTCTGTGTAGCTTGGTTTTTTACTTTATTCTCATGCTCATTGGTCGCCTGCACGACATCTTCTGCAGTTGTTGACTTGTTCTCTTCTTCTTGGTGTGTCAGACAAAATGCATTCGATGTATTTCTGCCACTCACCGTAAGCACATGATGTGCGTTCGCGCAGTCCCAGGTGGTGCGGTAGTCGGGGGCCACAAGCTCGTGCATCGTCGCCCGTGACTGCTGCGCCAGGGGGTCCCCCCACTGAAGCCCGTAGCGGCGGCGGCGGTGGCCGGGACGGCGACGACAGCGGACGCGGAGGCGGCAGTGAAGGTGGCCACGGCGGCGGCGGGCTCGAAGTGACCGCTTACGTTGCCCCTCCGGCCATCATCGTCAACGAGGCTGTTGCTGACGCGGCAGCGACGGCGACGGGCTGGACAACACCGCCCCGGTCGCCCCTCCGGCATCTCCAGCAACGCAACGGCCTGGCTGTCGACGCGGCTGCGGCGGCCGCGGCAGCGGCCGCCGCCTCTCTCGCTCGCGCAAATGCCTGGCGCGAAGGGGGGAGTCGGGGGGGAAGAAGGGAAGGAGAGGTGGTTCAGGGAGAGAGGAAGAAAGAAGATGAGACGGGAGCGCTGGAAGCAATAGCACCCCGGGGGGTCCGCGTGAGAGGGAAGGGAGGCACCCCCCCCACAGGGTGTGTAGGTACACGTGCGTGCCCACGCTGGGGATTTGCGCCCCTCCACTCGCATACAACCGCGCGCACGACACACGCGAAGGCTGTCGCCGACGAGGCGGACGGGAGAACAGGGGGAGCGCGGCGCGGTGGTAGAGGAGGGGGAGGTTGGAGCGGGACTGCAGCGTTCAGCGCGTGGGCGGCGGAAGCGGAGGTGGTGATGTGTGCCAGCGCCGGGAAGGACGCGAGCATGCGGTTAAGGGACGCGGCCGTCGCAGCTGGTGCCGGTGGAATAGTCCGGGGCGGGCGGGACATCGCGCCCGCCCGCGACACGAAGCCGCCGTGGCGCTCGAAAAACGTAGCCCGCATGTTCAGTGTGCCCGACACCTCCACCTCCAGCAGCCATGCCGCGACCACCGCATCCACTTCCACGCAAAGGGTCGTCCACGCCGCGGCCGCCTCGTTTGTGACACGCAACAGCGCGCGGACTGCCCCATCAGGGTGGGTCGCCAGCCGTCGCGCAACGACGCACATGCCCACACCCCCGGCCGCGCCCGTCATCAGGATGACGTTTGCAAGCGGCACCACCGGGTCCGCCACGCGTGCCGCGTCGGTGCTTACTGCCGCCGCCGCCCGGCGGGTGGCCACGGTTGCCCCTCCGCCTGTCGGCCGCACCGCCATCGATGACAGCAGGCCGCCGAGCAGAGCGTAGAAGGCGGCAGTACGGAAACAGCGGATGCGATATTGCGCCTGCCGCGGTGGCGGCACCTAGCCGTTTGTGCTGGTGGGCGGGGAGTAGCCATGCTCGTCGTCGTCGCCCTATGCGGACCGGTTGGCACCGACGGAGCGCCGACGGGGGGAGGAAAGGTGCGGCGGGCGGCAGGGGTGTGCAGGGTCTGGCCGCCACCGGCGGGCCACGTCAGCGGCAGTGCGGGCGTCAGCAGCGAGAGGGTCCTCCTCGTCACTGCGACACGTCCCATCGCCGTTGCGTCCGTTACAGGCAAGGTGCAAACACAAAGCCACTCTCCGGCCGCCGGCGGCGGACACACAAAGCCACTCTCCGGCTGACGGCGGCGGGCCGAAAGGCCACTGCACGACGCGGAGGAAGTCTAACGCGCCAACCGAGGCGCTGGCGAGCGAGGGAAACGGCGGCGGCGAGCCCATGGCGGAGGCGGCGTCGGCGGCGGCGGCGAGCCCATGGTGGCGGTGGCGGCGGCGTCGGCGGCGGCGTCGACGGCGGCCGCGGTGGAGGCGCATTCCCCCCCCCAACCATTGGCATGTAACGGCGAGCAAGGCACACGAGCAAGCTGCCACCGACGAGGTGGGCAGGAGGGGAGGGGGGGCGGCGCGGTGGCGGGGGGAAGGGGGGTGCTCGCAGGAGCTGGGGAGAAAGCGGGCGCAGAGGGAGGGGGGGGGGGGGAAGGGGGAGGGGTGGGGAGGCATGCCGTACGGTAGCTGCAGTTTATTTCACGCTGAACTTGCCGGGGGTGCCATCCTCCCAATTGTCGGACGGGCGCGGGGGCCACCGTTCGCGCCAACGGCGCTACGACTGTATGTACCCCTGCAGGTCCCCTCCCCGGCCTCCCTCTCCCCTCTTCCGCTTTGCAGCCAGCCAGTGCAAGAGGCGCGAGAGGCCGCAGCCGGCGCTGGCGCGCCCCCCTGCCGCCCCATCCCCGTCATGTCGCTGGCGGGCGCGGCAGGTGGGGACGAACTGAGATGCTGCGGGGCAAAGAGGGCTTCTGGTGCCGAATCGGACGCTCCGTGGCACGACTGTCATACATTGGTGGGCGCGGGCCGCGCGTCATGAGGGGGTGACGACACAACGCTATACATATGGGGCGTGGGCCTGGCACATGCAGCTGGCACAGCAGTGAACAGCCTGCCCAATTACCGGCAGCCACAACCTGCTGCAGCCCGCCGCGCCCGCGTCCGTCACCCACCTTATACCCTCGACCGCAAGGTGGCAGGTACGGGCTGGACCGTCGCCTTTCACCGCTCGCACTGCCGCTGCGAGAGCTGCAACGGCACGGCGACGAAGGTCCTCGACAATGTCGTTCCTCGCCCCATCCGCTGACGGGCTTGCACCTCTCCGAGCGGCCGCGAGGCGGGCAACCGCCGTGGCATCATGTGCCTCGGCCTCGATGGCAGAGACGGCGGCGGCCCTGTCAGCTTCTTTCGCGGGGTGGCGGTAGGGGAGGCGGGGGCGGCGGGGGTAGGAAAGCGAACGCATATGCAAAGCTGCGGCACGAAAAGAAAAAAGCGAAGCAGGGCCACGGTATGCGGTGCCGGCGGCGGTCAGCAGCCACCCCGGCAGTCGCCCCAGTGCCTCCGCACGAGCGGGGAGCGCAGCGGGACGCCTACTCGCAGCCACCCGCAGAGCCACCACCACAGGCTGGGGCCATTCAATTCGAGGCCCACCACAAGCACACCACCCCCGCCACCCCATCCCCGACGCGCACTCCCTACACGCCACCCAACATACCCACGGGGAGCTCATGCGGCAACGCGAGCCCCAATGAACGGCACACTTCGACGAGCACGGCGGCCCAGTAGGCATCGAGCGCGTCCTCAATCATTATCTGGGACACAGCCGAAAAAGCGGCCGGCCTGCCACCGCCACCACCCCCACGGCCGCGCTTGCCGCTGCTGCCGCCACCGTCGCCGCCCAGAAGCGCAGCCGTCTCATTGCAAGACAGGCTACCGCCGCCGCTCCCGCTGTCGCCGCTTACACCTTCGCAGAGCCCCGACCGTGGCAGGCCGCGGCCGAGCGTCCTCGCCGGCGGTGGGCCGCGCCCGAGAGAGTTGCCAGGGAGGGACACAATGGGACAGGCGTCCCAAAGCCCGCCGACAGCGTCGACGGCTGTCGCCACTCCCCTTCCCGGCCTCGACCTTCTCTGGCCCACGCCGTCGCCGCCAACGTGTAGCAATATGGTTGGCCGTATTGTAACCCTAATATTAGGGGGGCTACTTCTAACCCTTAACTTTCCATTTGAGAGTTCGTACTGGTCACGGTATCTATAAGTTACGTATGACCAGAGGGACTTGCGTCTTAGGTTGGAGGGTAGTTAGTAGTGTCTCGGAGGGTTTATAACGAGGGGGCCGGCGGCGAATCCAACGCCGGCCATGGTAGAACAACAAACCCCTCCCATTTGGGCTCCCATCTTGGTCCCGTGGCTTGCGCTCCAAGGACAGAAACCTTGGCCTCCCAGTGACGTTGGTGCCGATCCCCCCTGGCGAGTGTTCCCTGAGAGTGGACGTGCAGCGGATACCTATTGTGCTACATTGGTGGAGCAGCAGGGGACGGATTTCCGTCACCCTTGTGGTGACGCCGTCTTCGGCCCTGGCACACGGATAGGGATCCACTCCTTTTCCTGTACTCGTGGTGCTGCGATCTGTTTGATTCTTTTGAGTGGTTGCATTTGACTTCGATCCACTGTTAACCTCCCCCAACTACCCCCTCGCTCTCTTGTTCGTGGTGACGGTTACGTCGGTTGACTGATTGTGACTATGTCTACCGAAGAGACGGGGAATGTTCAAGATGACGGATCGGCGTCAACGCCGACCCCGGAGCCGAACCCGGGAGCCGGGATCGGTAACCCGATTGACAACATTGAGACGCCGATGCTCTTCGGTGGCGGATCGACGTTTGGTACGGCACGGACGCCCGGGGGCGGCGGCTCGCCGCAACTGTCCTCTGCCGACCTCACGCCGCCGCCACGTTCACCAGGGGACTCCCTGATGGCATCGTTGGCTCGCATCGAGGCCCGGTTCACCGGGCTCGACGCCCGTCAAGAGCGTACGGAGGACGCAATGGCTGTGCTGATGTCAGCTCGCCATACGACGGTACCCCGTCGTGTTCCTCCCACATCGGTAGGGTTCGAACCGGCCGGACTACTTTCCGAGTCCACCAGGGTCAACCCCGGTTTTACTACGCCTGGAAAACCCCCGGACACGGCGGGCTATGGATCCGACTCGTCGGCTGAGTTGGAACGTAGCCATACCGAGCGCTATGCTCGGAGCACCCAGAGCGGGCTCCGCGGACATGGTCTGGCGGACACTTACGCCGGAACAGAGTCGGCGATGGGGGGAGACGGTACCGTCTCCCATTACCCCCTCGACGACGGAAGCCAGGCAACTCGGGTGCCCGAGGCGCCGACGCCGGAGGTCCCAGCGTCATTGGTGCAAGCGATGACAGCGCAGGTTACTGCGAGCTTACTGAAGCGGTTGGAGTCCGATGAGTTCACTCATCAACTGGCCAAGCGACTGGATATCCAGGACGCGGATACGAAGATTGTCAAAGAATTCTTCAGGTCGGTACTGACTTCTGAACGTTATCGTTTGGAGGACCGATCCACTACCGTATCGGAATCGATGCGTACGACCTCGCACCGAGCGACCCGCTCTATGCAGACCCTTATGAAGGGATTCCCTATGTTCGGGGGCCCTATCGGACGCCCGCTGGCAGTCATTGGCTTCTTGACTAGCTTCAAGGCATCCGCGGACAAGGCGCTCGTCAACGAGGGGCTGGCGCTGGAGATCCTCCCGTTCTTTGCTGACGAACGGGTCCGAGGCATCCTCCGCCAGGCATCCCCGATGCCGTGAATGAGGGTCGCAGCCACCCCCATGGATTACCGTGGGATATTGAAGGAGCTGCTTAGCAGCTTCCTCAGTAAGGACAAGTGCGAAGACCACTATCGGGCCCTTCGCACTGCCACCGCCGAGTCCTGGGAGTATGAGGAGATGTTTGGACGCCGGATCCAAGAGCTCGACAACAAGCTGGGGAAGCTCCTCGGTGAAGGGGAGCTACGGGCCATCCTGTTCGCAGGAGTACCCAACTATGTGCGGATATCCGCACGGGGAGCCAATACGGCTCAGACGAACTTCAGTCGACTGATGCATATGTGCAAGTCGCTAGGGGACGCCTACCGGGTGCTACACCCGGAATGCGCCTTGGCCCCGAAGCCCAAGGGTGAGGGAGGAAAGCCCAGTCTTACCCCGGTATCGAGGCAGGAGAAGGGGGAACGTAAGGCCGCACCAGTACTGGTGGCGACCGAACATACCCCTACCGGTGAGGATGAACCTCTAGTCGACCAACAGGGCCACCTGTTGCAACCGGCGACGCCGGTGATCGATGAGCATGGTACGGTAGCGTACATCGCCCCGGCTGGGACCCAGTTCCAGGTTAACGAGGGAGCGGGACGGCGCGTCCCGTATGTGCGGACTACGGGGTATGCCCCGGTTACGGGTAGTTCCCACCAGCCCCTGCCGACATGGGCAGTACGTACGGAGGCACCTCCGAACATCGCTGGTAGAGCCAACCGGTTGGGGGAGTCCATGTTCCGGCTGGCATCGGGACCCAAGGCCTATCAAGGGGCGGGCACTCGGGCGCCCGAGGCAGGCAACCGGACCTATGGATCCAACCCGACGCGGACGCCATGGACGGCCGGCACGTCCGGATGTATGTTGTGCGGAGACCCCCAACACTGGGTGTTCGCATGCCCGCTCATCCCGGAGGAGTCTCGACGGGCAGCGGCGCAACGCAAGGCATCCATTGGTGGGTACCCCGCCAGAGGCCCGTCACCGGGCAGGCAGCAAGCTCCAGGAGGAGTGCTGGCAGTCGAGACGGCACCTCCTCTCCCGGATATCCCGGAATATAGTACCCGGCCGAGCACGGGAAACGAGTACGAGGAAGGACGACACGGGGTCGCTGGGGTAACCCTAGCAAGCCACCCCGGACTGCCGCGGGGAGAGCTCCACGGAGGGCGCGGTTGAGCCGACGCCGCATGCATCAACCCCCGGGTACACCTTCCGGCCCCGACGACACGGCGTCAGGGGATTGATGACCAACCACCAAGGTTGGGAGGAGAGGACGGGAAGCCCCGTCACATGGAACCAGACAAGGGCCCTGTTCAGGATGCCCGAGTTACACCGGTTATCGGTGTAGGCCATGTACTGTTCACCTTAAAGAACTTCAACGCTCGAGGTGTCTCCTTAGGAGACGATGCCCCCGTCAGGTGAACAGGAGGGGTGGGCGTTCCTTCACAACCCATCCCTGCCACGAGATGGACCCCAGGGAGGTCGCCGAGGCCGGTTGAATTCCCCCCCTCGCGTCCCGTCCGCGGCGGGAAGAGAGGTTCGCCCGATGGGCCCTCCGAACCGATTTCCAGCGAGAGTAGACGGGTGGTCACCCTACGGGTGGCCAGGTTGTCCACTCCAGCCCCGAGGGCGTGAGTCGGAAGAGCAGCTCCCGTCGCGCTCTCCCTCGTCACGGACGAACCGCCCTCCAGGACTCCCGTCTCCCTCCGAGGGGGATTCTCCTCGTTATCAGACATCACAACAGCCGCGTTCCCTTGTAGAAGACAGAGCACAACCACAGAAAGAGTACGAAGAAGTGGTAGACCCCTTTGGCCAGAAGGAACCTCGTCTTCTCCCCCGCTGATCCACCAAATGTAGTGGTTTTACGTACCTTGGGCGCCTAGCACCCAGAACACACAGAGAAACAACCCACCAAGAACGCGGGGAGACCGGAGAGATACTGAACCGCCGACCGCCTGGCTAGTTCACGCGGGGATCCGCGACCAGGACGACAGTGTTCAAGCACACGCAAGTCTGTTTTTTCGAAGGGGGAAGCAACGCGCACCCCCACGCACACTCTGACCCTCTCTCACCCGCACCCAGCAACCGTCCACACCGGGCCACGTGCGGGCCAATCAAAACCCTCCAACATGTCCGGAGGGCCCCCACCCTCACGGATCATTCCTGCTAGCGGGGCAGGAATCTCCAAGACACGGGGGAGAAGAGCCCCGCCGGACATCAGTGCCAACACTCAAGATCTCATCAATCTCACAATCACTCAAAATACTCAAGCTCAATCCAAACCCCAAATGCATCCCATCCCAGATTATTGACCAAAGGCCAATTCCGGTCAGGGGAAAATCTCATACACTGGGAATCCCAATATGGGCCTCAGAACCAATGGCGACCCGGTCTCATCTCCATAGGAGGGGACCACTCGGAAGCCAGTAAAATCCCGAAGAGCCAAATCGGCCCCATCGTCCACACTAGGAAGGTGGGCGCAGGGGTACTACGCGATCTCTACGAGGTCCCCCCCACGTGGAGGGCCCATAGGGTCCCTACAGTTTGGCTAAGAAACCTGCCGTCTGCATCTCGAGCAATCAGATGTGCATCGAAGTCGTCCACGAGGGCGTCAGCGTCCGCATCTTCGTCAGCGTCGTTGCCTGGAGCAGCTGCGGCCCCGTCACCCGCCCCCGCAGCGGTGGCGCCCGCCATAACAGAGGCCGTACCCTGTCAGCGCCCCCGCGACGGGCGCCCCGCTCGCTCCGTCGGAAACAACCACGACGGCCACGACGGCCACGACGGCAGCAACGGCAGCGACGGCAGCGACGGGAGCGACGGCAAAGACGGCAGCGACGGCAGCGACGGCCACGGCGGCCACGACAGCAAAGACGGCAGCGACGGCAGCGACAGCTACGACGGCCACGACGGCCTCGACTGCCACGACGTCCACGACGGCAGCGACGGCAGCGACGGCCACGACGGCCACGACGGCCACGACGGCAGCGACGGCGCTGACCGCCGGCAACGGCAGTGATGGAGGCTATGGAGGCGATGGAGGAGAGTGACTGCGTGGAGAGTGGCTGCGCGGAGAGTGGCGGCGAGTAGAGTGCCGGCGAGGAGAGTGCCGGCGAGGAGAGTGGCGGCGAGGAGAGTGGCGGCAAGGAGAGTGGCGGCAAGGAGAGTGGCGTCAAGGAGAGTGGCGGCAAGGAGAGTGGCGACGAGGAGAGTGGCGGCGAGTGAGAGAGGGCGCCTGGCCGCCGCCTGGCGTGCGCTGCGCTCGCGCGTGTCTCGTCGCTAGCACCGATCTGCAGATCGAGCAGCACATAGCCTGTAAACACGTGTTTCAAGTCTGCAGAAAGGGAGCGACGGCGCACATGCGAACACGTGGCCTGACTCGCGGTCTGTAGTGTCTTGCGGCGAACGTGGATCGAATTGCACATGCTCAAAAAAATCGGGGCAGCGCATCGGCAGAGCGCTGCAGGTCAACATGCAAACATGCGCATCTTTCGTGAACGGCGACCTGCAACATCGTGCTAGGAACAGGCGTTCTCGGCCGGGGCAGCACGAATGTGACTGTTATTTATACGAGACGGTTGGCCTTGTCGTCCTTATGACAGTCGTCGCGGTTAGAGAAAAAGAGCGTCAAGGAGCATGGTCGTAGCGCCGCCGTGCGCACTTTTGCACGTGGAAATCGCCATTTACGGGACCTGGGGGGGGGTCGTGCAATCCCGCGCACGCCCGATTTCGCCAAATGCGCAGAAAGTAAGGTACCGGATCTTGGCCCCACTGCGCTGCGTGTGAGCGGCACCTGTGCGATGATGCTTGGCTCCTTTGTATTCATGTGTTGATGGGAGTTCTTTCGCGTGCTAATGTGCTCCCAGCCTCCTTATCTTGATGGTCCCTTCGGCGAGACCGCTGCGCAACCGCATGAACGCGTTCTTCTTTTTCTTTGGCCTCGTCGCTGTCCTTTGCAGGATCATTGCCCACTGTGGCGACAAGGACGAAGCGTCGTCATTTTGCGTGGACGTCTTTCTCTTTATCTTGTGTGAGCTCTTGAGGTGGGGGTGAACCGGCCGAGAATGACGCATTGCCCACCATGTTGTCTCTCTCGCTGCATTCGTTTGGTCCGAGCGGGAGAGTCGGCCTGCCATCTTCGCCGTGCTTGTCCCGGCGCCCTATCGTCATGACTAAGCTCAAATGTGTAGGCTACCACCGCTGGCTCATGCTTCTTGTGACCGCTTTCGTCATTGTCTATGGTGTGCATGGCGAGGGTACGTTGGACAGTGTGTTTGAGGATCTGCTCGCCGGTGGTGCTCACAGTGAAGTGTTCATTTGCGATGTGGAATGGGCCAGATGGGAGCGTGTAGAAGGAGGGTGGGCTGAACGCATCGGGGTGGACCTCGAGGGCGTTCGAGAGCCGGCGTGTGGAAGGGGCCGGGGGAGAACAGAGGGCGGAGGTGGTGGCCAAGCATGGCCAGGACCGGAGGGTGGCGTGGCTGCCGAAGCGTGCATGCGTGGTCAAGGGGGTAAGGGATAGAAGTGAGGCGTGGGCGCCGCCTCCCTCATCGCTCGCTCTTCGGGTAGGTGTGCAGGGGACAACCGGTAAGTAAAATAGCCGTACATCTCGTCTGCACAAAGCATGTATGTTCGGACTGGTGTGAGCTGTCTGTGACGACGGTCTGTTGAAGGCATCCGCTGTGGCCTGGTTGGTGTCTCCCCTGGACATACGTCTGTGGTCTGCGTGCTTGGTATGTTGAAACTGTGAACAGAGAGATGGTATGGCCGATTTCCAAAGAATGATCAGTTCCGTAAGGGGGTTCACAGCAGGATCTCCCAGAACAGTCGCCAAGTACGCACGCATTCTGGGCCACAAGAATTCTCCGGCGGTGCCCTCGGCCTTGGCCGGACCACATCCAACACCGCAAATCCTTGTCGCATCCGTGTGATGCCTTGATGTAAGACCGGCCGAAAAATCTCCCGTCTGCAAAGACCGACCCAGTTTTGCAGAGGACTCCTGTCAGGGGCTCACAGCATCGGTCCGAGGCCAGATGCCGCGAAATGAGGCCGATTCTAGGGCGCTGATTGGCCAGTACAAAGTAGCCTGCAGTTGCACGGACGGGTTCGCAGCAGGTACGGGCTGTTGTGACGTGCTCACAGGAGGCCACCACAGAGTACTGTGCCAGTTAATTTCCCGTTGTGGGTGGGATCTGTCACTCGAGCACAGCCCTGGAAAGTCGATCGGAGAAGGGTCAGACGAGGAGCGCCGAATCGGATGAGACGTATGCGATACCTGCTGCCGCGATTTTGCGGCAGCCAATGGGAAGGGGGGAAACATCGGTACTTCGGTGGAATGCTGCTGTGACCTGCTGTGAACCCCCTTATGAATCCCATCATTCTTCAGAAATCGGCCATATCTGTCTGACAATAGTATCGCGAGAACACCTGCGAATAGAGAAATGGGGTACATTTGCCGGGACCAAATGAGACTCTTCTTATCTTATACGCATAGCATACAATAAACTGGACATTGAGGAAACGATACTGTATTTAGTACAAAAAACTGTCGGTGCGATAATTTGTTACTGTGCTGTGAAGGGCCACAACTGGTCGGGAAGGCGTCGGCCAGCAAAACCCCTTCGTGCACACCTCGACAAGCTCGTTCTCATGCTCCTCACAAAAAATGACGGCTGGCCAGTCCCTCCTCTTCTGGGGGGAGCGTAAGTGCAGTGAACCTGTAGCGCATGAACGTGAGAAAAGGCCTTCTTGAGCCCTTGGGGCCACGTTGCAGTGCATGTGCAGCGGCTGCAAAGGCCGCTGCTCGTCAACTCGGCGATCTCTAAGGTACATGGTTTAAGCCCTACTGCGCCACTGTCCCCCCGCTGCATTGCACTTGTTGAATCCGACGTCCTGCGGATACGGTCGACCCGCCGCCGCCACCGTTCCGCCACTGCCGTGGACCCGCCGCTGCCGTGGACCCGCTGCTGCCGTGGACCCGCCGCTGCCGTCTCCGGCCGCTGCTGTCCTCCCATAGTCGAGTGCAGACGATCATGGCGACGCTTGCCTTCTTTGCCTCTTCTGTACCACCAAGGTCGTTTATGTTGGCACCGGCTCGTGCTTCAACGACCATCATGTGCTCTGGGGGTTCAAGTGCGGCTGAGGCGGTGGTGGCGGGGCGTACCTCTTTTTTAGGACGCCTTGGGTGCTGGGGCTGTTCTCCTCGCGCAATCATAGTTTCGCTCGCCACCCCTCGCACAGGACGCCCGTCTAGTGGCCTGCATGGCACGAGCGCGGCGGTCAAGGGCTCCCCCATGCGATGCTGGGTCCGCTGGCTCCCAAACGACGAGGTCTTCCACTCGGCGGTATGTAAGGAGGTAAAGCGCACAATGCGCGTACGGGATTGGCAGTACGCGGCCAAGCCGCCCAAGGCGAAGCGGCTGTGTCCCCTATGTGCTACATTGGTGGAAACCAGCCCCAAGTCGCTGGACGGTGATCCTCTGCTGGAGTTCGTCCAGCGGAAGGGCTGGGCGCGGGACTACTACGAAGCACCGCCGCCGTCTTCGGTGCTGGGCTCCTTCCCGCCAAGACTGGATTCGGAACTGCTAGTCGATGTGTCGGACAACACCCTCTCGTTTTTCTCGGAGATTGTCACCCGGTTTGTTCCCATCCTGAAGCCTGGGGACCGGCAACCGTTCTACTTTGTCCGCAGCGGCCCTGGGTTGGGCAAGACGTTCAGCGTTCAAGAGGTCCTGACGTGGGTGGTTTTGTGTTCCCTCGCATTTGAGCGCTCTATCTCGACTGAGAGCGTCGAGCACGCAGAGGAGCAGCGGCGCGTGCAGCAGAACGTGACCTCGAGGCTGCGAAATGCTGGCGCCCTGGGCTTGGCACGCTCGGTCAGCGCGTACTGCGTGAACTTCAATGGCGGAACCGCCTTCGTGCCATGGGAGCTCGGGTGGGCGGCGGCAGCGGGAACTGGATTTCCGTCGGAGCTGCGCGTGTGCTACTCTGAGCTCGTCGACGCCAAGAAGGCGTCATGGGCGACATTCCTTGACGAGCTCGGGTTGGCGTTCAAGAAGAGGGAGCTGACCTTGAACGATGTGCGTGAGTCGGCAAAGGCTGTCTTGTCTTTTTGTCGCGGCCAGCCTGGAGGAATTCCTCTCCTTCTCGTTGACGAGGTGGCCAAGGTGAAGGGCGTGCCGCGCGAATGGGGCGACGGGCAGCCGTCGGACGAGAGGGACAAGGAGAACCAGCAGGAGGAGGGGTGCAAGAAGCAGCAGCGGCACAAGGGCTTCAAAGAGAGGCAGCTGGGTGAGAGCGGCAAGGAGCAGTCGTCCGACGGAGCCGATAAGACGCTGCTCGACGGGGCGGATGGGAAAGTGTCGGGCGCTGCCATCAAGGGCCTCGGCATGTTCGACAACTGGGTTGATGCCACTTGCTCTGCGGCTTGCCAATCTCTTCAAGACCTTGGTGGGATCGTGGTGTTCACAACCCTGCAGTACAACGTTATGCGGCGAGAGCAAACACGGTCGGGTCGCTCCATGTACTCGGCGATGGAGCTGTCGTATCTGAAGCCGGCGGCGTTTATCAAGGCTGTGCTCGCCGAGCTCGCCCCTCTGCTTGTGGACGGTGTCGCTGCCGTAGTCGTCCTGGATCTGTTTGCATCAAGGTCTGGACAGGATTCTCCCTTCGCCATGATGCTGTGTGCGCTGCTAGGTGGGCATCCGCGCCTCGCGATGGTCTTTCTTGAGCACCTGCGTACGCAAGTGGAGGCGCTCGTGCAAGCGCAAGGCCCAGCAAGGAAGAGCGTCCTATTTTCGTCCACTGTCCAGACCATGTGCTGGGCGTCTATGGACGCGGCTCTGTCCTATTCTGCACTGGGCGTGAACCTAGGGTCATTGGGTGGCAAGCAAGGGCTCGATCTCATCTCGTCGCATGCCATGCTGGGCAGACCTCTGGCGCTGGAGACCGTGGCCATTGAGCGCGTCAAGGACGGAGGTTATGCACCTATCCTCTGGGACGAGCTGGGTGGGGATGGCGTCCTCCTACTCAAGCACGTCGAGCCGGATCCGGCTGGCGGCGTGAAGGACTTGAACTACGCCATCCCGAGCCTGCATCCGTGGGCTGTGTTGCGGATGGCCTTCCTCGGTGGATCTGAGCTGCGCTACTCTGCCCTCAAGGACTTGCTTCTCTGCCCTGGGTCGCGTTTTACTGGTGAGCGGCTTGAGCGTTTCGTCGCCAACTGGAGCGTCACGTCCTCCTTTGCTCGGGCGGATCATGCGGATGACTACTGTGCGGTGGTGCTGGAGCAGGTTTGGACCAGCCCATTCTGTGCACAAGGTGGCGGTGGCGACACTCTCCTGAAGGACGTGCGTGTGGATGCGTCGGCCCCCCGCATTGGCGGAGTACAAGAGGAAAGCTTGGTCAACGCCCTCAAGTTTGCCGAAGATCATCCACAAGAGGCTGTCAACGTCGTCTTCCGCCTGAACGCCGAGTTGGAGTCGCACTCGCAGTATGCCGTGGACATTGTGGAGTTCTTCCTCGTCTCGCGCGCGAGCAAGCAGTATAAGGTGGGCGACATCATCGCGGCGGTCTACCAGACCAAGGACTGCGGAGCTAACGCGTCTGGCTTCCCCACGTTGTCCCACGTGAATGGTGCCTGGGCCCTGTTGGAGTGCTCCGTTTTGGCTCCAGCTGGGTTGTGGGACGGGTGGAAGAGCAAGATTGTCTTGGTCTACTGCAATCGTCGCCCCGGCCAGTTTGGCGTCAGGGACTGTCCGAGCAAGCGAACGTTTGAGTCGGGGCGCGCCGCGAGGCAGAGCGTGCTGCGTTGTGGCCCTGATCTGGGTGGGTGGCTGCCGGACCCCATCTCGTCCTTCCTCGACGTGTCCCAATACCTGAGGCAGGCGCGTGCAGTGGATACCCTTGGAAGGTTTAAGAAGCCGTGAGCTGCTTGCTGTGGGGCAGCGGCGGCCTTTGCGCTGGCCCTGTTGGCTGTAGCGCTGTGCGGTGGCGCCGACAAGATCGGGAGGGAGGCGGATTTGCAGTGGTGGGGCCATTTAGGTGGGGATGGAAGGGAGGGCGAGGGCGGCGACGGTGGCGTACGTGGGGGCGAGAAGGGGGGGGGGGGTGGGTACAAGGTCGCCGGCGCCTTGACGTCTCACTGCAGCCGCAGCCCCACCGTGCAGGCGCGTGCGGTGGCGTAGGCGTTGAGAGCGCCCCCGTTGCACCGCTCGGGGCGGTCGTACCAGAGCTGGGGCGCCTCGGTCCCCATGCGGGTGGCGAGCAGTGTCGCAACGCCAGTGGGCAGCGCAGTGCGGCTTGAAGCGGTGTCACGGAATCGTTGCTCGGGCCTGTTTTTCTTTGCTCAGACTGATAGCGCGTTCGCGAAAACACCCTAGCCTGTTACTTCCGTTTTTCGCGGACTCACTCTTTGAGCTGGCCATCTCGCCTGCCGCCGCCTCGTTCGCTCTTCCCTCCTGAACACAAGTTCCTTGACCGCCCTGGCTGTCAACGTGGTCACGGCCATCACCGGGAAGTGGTAACCCCAGAGGGTGGCCGGCGCCGCCGGCGCCCGTGTCGACGCTTCCGCACGAAAAGCAGGCACCATCGTTCCGCCCCCCCCACGCCTGGACCACCGTCCTTGCGGCCGTCACCGGCGCCTCTCCCCCCAACGGGCTCCCGTCTTCCCCTCCCCCTTCACATACACCCCCGACGCCCAGGGTGAAGAGAAGGGAGGCAGACGCCACAAGCGAAAGGTCCGCGGCTGAGGGAGGTGATGGGCTGCGGGGGGTGGTGGTGAAGGACAGCGGGGGGGATGGTGTGGGTACATGACACAAACGGCGCCAACCCACGCCGCGTGCTGCGCGGCACCGCATGTGCACAAGTGCACAGAGGTGCGTGGGAGCGCTCGGCAAGAGGGGCCGCAGAACACTCAAGGAGGGGCGTCCGGAGCACCAGCACCCTGGCTCTGCCCGAGTTGTGGGAGGGGGGGGGACCAGCCCTGGCACTCCGGCGCAGAGGGGGCCGCGGGCGCCCTCCCGTGGGCCCACGAGCGTGGAACATGCCTGCGCCCAAACTGTGCGAGGAGGGGGGCCCCGCCGCGTTGGGACCGGTGGGGGCGGCCTCAGAACGTGGTGCTCGCGCGGGGAGCCATGCCGAGATTCCACATGAGGCTGCCGCGCCTCGCCACACCAAGATTCCACATACGCGGATGTGCGTGCTCCAGCAACAGTACTTTTCAGGAAAGACCGAGGAAATTGCAAGTACTTGCTTGGTGAACGGCAAACTTCGAACGACGTTCGCCGTCTATTCGCCGTCCAATCATGTCGCAGCGCCGGAGAACGTGCGGCTCAGAGCTATTCAAGCTTCCCGTGCCCGACCCTCCACTTGACCAATCAGCGCCCCTATTGACGTCAAGTTGAGGGCGACTGTGAGCCACGAATCGACGTTAAGGGTGTCCATCTCGTATAGTAGCTTCGCTAATGACCCGAATCGAAAATCATTCTTTCTCGTCCACATCTCACCTGAGGACCTCTCGACACCCGGCAAGACAACTGTCTCGCCGTAAAATTATGTAGCCCCCGTCTTTGAACAACTCCTTCGCGAATATCGACTGGCCGAGAGAACAGCCAGTTACAGGGGCCCACGTGGCTTCCTAAAAACCATATTGCTGTGAGATGGTATCGAGTTGGTACGACGTTGGTGGGAGCACTCTCAGTCGAAGTCAAGCAACATTCAAACATTGGCCCGTTCTGTACTCGAAGCGGCGGTCCTTTACTCTTTGACGGATCGACAATACTAGACAGCATCTGACTCTTATCAAAGATGTCCCCGTCTACCTTGCCCAACCGTTTCCCAGACCGGCCGTGACGGCCGTCCCTCTGGTGCACCCTGCCGACGGCGTCTCATCCCCTTCCAAGGCTCTCTCATATTTCGACACCCGCTGCAGCCGCCACCGGCTTGTACCCGTGGAGCGCACTGCCGTTTGACGGCGGCTCGCGCGCCCCAGTTCAGCCGAGGAGAACGGCTGTTGTGGTCACCATGGGGTTGGCAATTGTTGGCGGGGCGGTGGTCTTCCGGGCTGCTTCCCCCTCTTGGCCCGTGCTGCCGCGAGTGGTGGGCTTTGGCGGAGTGTCCCGGGAGGCACCCTTGCGCCCGCAACCTGCGTCGCTGCGATTGCTGCGGATGGCGTCATCGCGAGACTATCCTCTGGCGGCTCCCTTGTGTGCAGTTTCTTGTTCCCTTGATCGAGTTCAACCGTCGTCAAGTGTGCCCCCGTGGTACGGCTGGGTCACTCACTCCAGCAAATACCACTCGAGTTTGTGCTCTGTGGCGCAGCGAATGAGGGGGAATGAGAACTGGCAAGAGGGCGACCCCCCCCCGGACGCCAAGGTCCAGTGTGCCCTGTGTCGTGACAAGAAGCGGCGACATCGGTGCTTGGCGGCGGCGACAGCCGGGGACGGGAGCGATGGGAGCGCCCGGCCGCAGAGGCGGCATCGCTCGGCCTGTGGGGCGGGCAGACAGCGCCTGCGGCAACCTGTCACCGCCGCAGCGCAGGAGGGGCAGCCACCGGCGGCGGGAGAGGAGGCAACCCCGGCCGTGGCGGCCGCAGCGCACGGCCAGCGGCGGGAACAGCGCCCTGCCAGCAGCGCTGGCAGCCAGCGGCAGTGGCAACCAGAGGCGGTGGCACGCAGAGGCGGCGGCTCGGTGCGTGGGGGGGCGGCCGGTGGCCGGCGGATCGGCATCACCCGGGCGCCGCCATAGCTGCGCCCGGCCACGGTGGTGGAGGCGCCCTGCCGGCGGTGGCGACAGCCGGCGACAGCAGCCGGTCGCGGGGGCACCCGCAGGAGCGGCGGTAGCGCCCTGCCAGCAGGGGCGGCAGCCAGCGCTGGTGGTAGTCAGCGATGGGGTAGCAGGCATCGAGAGCAGCCGCAGGGCGACCTGTCGAAGCCGGCAGCGCCCAGCCGCGGAGGTGGCAGCGCCCGGCCAGCGGCGACGGCAGCCGGTGGCGGCGGCATCCAGCAGCGGCGACAGCACGCAGCGGCAGCAGCCAGCGAGGGTGGGCGGGCTGGTGGGGCGGCAGCCGGTGGCGGGAGCAGCTGCAGCGCCCGGCCCCGACGGCGGCAGCGCCCGGCAGCCGGGGGCACCAACCGGAGCGCCATCAGACGGCAACGGCAGCGGCCGGCAACGGCAGCGGCCGGCGGGGGCGGGTACTCGCGGAGCGGCAGCGCGGGGGGGCAGCAGCCCGCGGTGGAAGCGCCCAGCCGCGGCAGCGGCAGCGCCCAGCCGCGGCAGCGGCAGCCCCCAGGCGGCACGGGCTGCAGCCGGCGGCGGGGTGGTGGAAGTGCCCAGCCTCGGCAGCGGCAGCGCCCAGCCTCGGCGGCGGCAGCGCCCAGCCGCAGCGGTCGAAGCACCCAGCCGCGGCAGCTCCCAGCCGCGGCAGCGGCAGCGCCCAGCCGCAGCAGCGGCAGCCCCCGGGCGGCACGGGCGGCGCCCGGCGGCGGCAGTGCCCAGCGGCGGCGGCGGCAGCGCCCAGATGGCCGAGGAGGTAGTCGGCAGCGGCAGCGGCAGCAGCGGCGGCGACGCCCGGCGGCGGCAGCGCCCAGGTGGCCGGGGATGCAGCCGGCAGCGGCAGCGGCAGCAGCGGCGGCAGCGCCAGGCCGCGGCGGCGCCAGGCCGCGGCGGCGCCGGCGCACCTGGCCGGCGAAGACGGGAGGCGAGGAGGCCAGGGGGAGGGAGGGCGTGCGGCAAGGATGGGTGGGCGTAGTGGGGGCGGGGGCAGCAAGCGGCACGCGGCAGGGGGAGGCGGCTGGGGGGGGGGGCGGGGGGGAGGCAGGGTCGGGGGGCACGCGGGCTGCGTCGGGGGGGGGGGCACCGCTCTGGCGAGAGCGGGCGGGTGCGGGTCGCGCTGGCGGGAGCGTTGCGGCGCCATCTACTTCCGTGGCACGGTAATGCATGCTTCATTCTACTTACGTGCGCATGTACTGAAGTAGCCGTCCTAGCGCTCTCAGAGCTTCTCAGCGTTCCCAAACAGCAAAAAGTTTGCTGTTGGTTTGAGATCCTGGGATACTATTGTGCGTCCCGTAAGAAGTAGACGTGCACAGGTCGTGCAGTGTGGGTTTGATTGGTCCAGTAGCCGATATTTGACATGATCACGACACGTGCACGTCCACTTTTTACGGGAAGCACTATACCTGGAGCCCTACCCCCCCTTTCCCACGTGCCCCTCCCGCGAGCACCAGTGCGGGCATGCACTGGCGCCTCGTTCTGGCCCACCAATCGGGGAGACGTGCAGAGCCAACGCGACTTGCCCCCTTTCCCCTCTCGAGGCTACGCCCCAATAGGCACTGGGCGCCCTGGTCTCGGGGCGGTCACGCACTCGCTCCGCCGGCACGCCCAGTCGCCCGTCGCCGACCACGCCCAAAGAGGATGTCCCCCATCCCATTCTTTGTCGCCCAAAGAGGATGTCCCCCATCCCGTTTTTTGTCGCCTAGTCCGATGTGACGGCCCTTAATCTCAGTCATGGGTGCTGTGTGCCCCGGCCAGTCTCAGTGATTCACAACGGGCGTCGCCGTCCGCTCTGGGAGCGGGCGGCGGCGGCCCATCGCCACGCGAGGGGCTGCGCACGCCCCCTCCGTGCGCCGGGGTTGGCACACGCCAGCCACACACTGGGGCTGGCGTGCAGTTTTTGGATGGACGGCGGGGATCGACCGGGGCCGGTGGGGGACTTCATCCAGGGGGTGGTCCGCGAGGGCCTCCGAGCGGGAGGAGCCGTGGGGAAGCGCCAAGCCTGGCGCGGCACGTCTGCCGGGTGGCGGTCGCCGCCTGAGGGCGTGTGACGTATATAGATAGCTGGGCGGGGCTATAGCTCTGCAGACGCACCGAGAGAGGACACGGAAGCTTTTAAGGTGCCTCTGGACACACCTCCTCGACAGTGGCACTGCGGGGGAGTGACGGCGCACGCTCACACAACGACGGCGGTGTGGTGCACTACCTACGACTACAGGCCGCCGCGCTTGTGGTCGACAAACAGTCTGAGCGGGAGGGATGCAGTATGGCTGCAATGGGGGCGTGGTGCCACGGCTATGGCATGCCGTGGCACCACCTCGTGGTCACCGCACCGTGGCACCTGAATTCAGCATTGAGCTGGGGTGACGCATCCGAGAAACGCCCAGGCAGGTGCTGTGGGCAGGCGCGCGCCGCTGCCAAGACGGGCGCTGCATAAATAGGTACTTCATGAGTAGACGGGGGGGAGGAAGGGTCGTATGAGGAGTAAGCGGGCGGGAACAACAGCCATCTTTCGCTCAAGTGAGCCCGCCACCATTAGGGGCCACCCACGCTACTCGGCGCCAAAACACGCCGGGGGTCAGAGATCGGGGGGAAGAGAGATGAGCGGCGGGGGATCCCCATGATGGGTGCGGGGGGGGTTGGCGGCCGCCGCTGTCGCGCCACCCTCCACACCCTCCGCACCACCAAGCGACCCCCGTCACGGCGTGGGGCGCAGACCACTGTGCGGGCCGGCGCCTGTTTAGGCGGGGAACCTGCGCCTGAGGCGCCCGACGCGCGGCCACGACCGCTCGGCGCCCTCCCACGCCGCCACCCTCCACCCCATCACCCCGAAACCGCGCCTGGCGCCAGCCATTTCTTGCGCCCGATATACGCCCGGCGCCTGGCGCCCTCTGTTCGCCCACGCCCCTCTCGAAAAAGACACCCTCAGACAGTGCAGTGTCCATACGTAGTGTGTGTATCCAGCCCCGGCTCGTCCTTGGCCCCCAGCGTCGCCCCCATCTCCCCCTCCCCCCCGGTGACGTCAAGCCCACCGCCGTGCCGCGCGGCACGGCGGTAGCTCACCTCTGTTCCAACCCGCGCCCCGCGGCCGCCGACAAATTCTCCCCCCCCCCGCCGCCCGTCCGAGGCCGTCACCGCCGCCATGGCGGCGGGTGGCGAGGGCGCTTGCCACCGCCGGGAGCGGCGCCCCCCACAGTCAACCGTTCCCCCCCCTCCCGATAACCCGCGGCAGTCGATGAGACCCTGCCGCCGCCGCCGCGAGCTTTGGCAAACGGCGCGCCAGCGTCCCCGCTGGGGCAGTGAAGAGCGCGCTACCTGCAGGATGCGCTGCAGGTAGTCGGGGATGGGGCGGAGGTCGCGCAGGGGATGCCCCCGATGCGTGTATGGTGGTGTCCAAGATTGCCCCGTACCGCTCATGGCTCTGCCCAAGCCTGCGCGGTGGGCACCTACGCCGCCGACGCACCCCATCTCGGGGCTGCGGCAGCGCGCGGCACGCAGCCGCACTCGTTTTTTTCCGCGCAAAGGGGTGCGGGCGACACGGGCGAAGCGAGACCCCCCCCCCCCCCCTAGTCTTCCGTCCTGTTGCGCAATCTCGGCGAGGGCCACTTGACCTGGGAGATAGCGCCGTCTCGTCGGCGTGGCGGCCACCCACGCCTCCTGGCCATTGCCAACCCTCGCCAGCGGCGGCGCCGCCGCTTGCGCCTCTGTGTGGCCGTCCGAGGTGGCTCGTTGGCGCCATGGACCCCTCTGCGCCGCCCCCCCCCCCCCCGCTGCTCCCTGTCACCCTGACCGACCTGCCGGCCGAGCTGCTGGTGCTGGTCTTCACGGCCGTCTTTGAGGCCGCCGCCCCGCCGCCGTCGGGGGTGGCGGTGCCCTTCCCGGCGGCGACAGACGACCTGCCGCCGGCGCCAATGGTGGGCGCCGCCGGCTGGGCGGCCGCCGCGGGTGCGGCGGCCGCCTGCCGCGCCCTACGCGACGCCTTTTGTACCGCCGTGACGGCGGTGGAGGTGGACCCCGCCGCCCGGGGAGCGGTGACGCGCGTGTTTGGGGCCGCCTATGACAGCGGCGTGGTCGGCAGCTCGTACGCGGCCCTAAAGGACGCCCTCGACGCGCGCAAGGCTGGCCGGGTGGGGGGGCTGGGCGGCCTCGTCCGCCGCCTCCACAGCCTGCGGTCGCTGCAGCTGCGACTGGA
Organism: Pyropia yezoensis; assembly: GCA_009829735.1. Lineage (NCBI taxonomy): Eukaryota > Rhodophyta > Bangiophyceae > Bangiales > Bangiaceae > Pyropia > Pyropia yezoensis. The sequence goes on along the minus strand of CM020618.1, from coordinate 20,064,110 downwards.
TAGGCTGGCCACGGCGGCCGACGCTGCGGCGGCCATGGCAGCGGTGGTGGACGCGCTGGCCGCCCCCGGCGGGCCCTCGCTGGTGGCGCTCACCATCCTCGTCCACCCCGACGTGCCGCTGCCGGCTGGGCTGGTCGGCCTCGCGGCGGTCCAGCCCCGCCTGCAGCACCTGGTGCTCCTCCCCCCTACCGACACGGTGGGGATGCGGGTGGAGGCGGCGCCGCGTGCGACGGCCGCTGCCGAGGCGGCGGCGGTGGTGGCGTCGCTGGCGGGGCGCCTGCGCTCCCTAGACCTCCGCGTCCTGTCGCCGGCGCTCAACCTGTGGGGAGACGAGGCCGCGGCGGTGGCGTGGCTAAACAGCCTCCCCGTCCTTCCGGCGGTCCGGTTTGTGCGCGTGCACTTCCCCGCAACGGCGTCGGTGCTGGCCGCCACCGCCCGCGCGTGCCCGGCGGGGACGACCCTGTGCCTGAGCGAACTCCCCATCGAATTGGACAATGATGAGGGCGCGGCGGCGGTGGTGCGGCTGTTTCCCCACCTGGACCGCCTGGCCGTTTTCAACCCCGACGGAGCGTTCCCCGCCGTGTCGGCAACCTTTGTGTCGGGGGTGGTGCGACGCCGCGCCCTCCACACGCTTGCCCTGTACGCGTTGGAGACCCCCGACGGGGAGCAGGGGGAGAGCCTTGTGGATGCCCTCTACGATGCCTGCGTGTTGCCGAGCCGCTTGCACTACTGGTCTGAAATATCCTCGGAGGAGGTGCTGGACCTGACGGTCGACGGCCTGCCGGGCGTGGAGTGCCTGCAACTGACCTGCAGCATGGACATGGACGCTGCGGTCGCCCTCGGCCGCTGCGCCTCCCTGCGGTCTCTGTATGTGAGCAGGCTCGCCGATGAAAGCCACGTGAACGAGGCCCTCGCGGCCGTGCTGGTGCCGCCCACCCTCACCCACCTGACCCTGACCGACGTGGACTTTGGCCCGGCGGCGGCGGGGGCGCTGGTGATGGCCGCGCGGCGGGCTACGCCCCCCGCGCTGCGGAGCTTGACGCTCTCTAACTGCACCGGGGACGTGTCGACCTTGATTGACGCCGCAGAGGGCTTGCCGACCCTGCGGCGGATGGTCTTTACCAACTACCATCGGTCGCCGCTGCTGGTGGCTGCTTCGAGGGGCATGTGGGAAGACCAACTGGCGCTGTTAGAGGACCCCCGGCCATACGCGCTGTTTGTCACATCCAGCTATGGCGACTGGCAGCGCGGGCCTGACGGGTAGCCGTCGCGGCCCTCGCCGCCAGAAAAAGAACCATTGACGGGGGCCAAAGGTTGTTGCCGCTGTCACGGTCAGCGCTCTGAGTTTAACGAAGCGGCCGCCACTACGGCCGCCACCCTTCCGCCCTCCCCCCTTTTATCGCCGTCGCCGCCGCCATCATCGAGCCCCTCCACCCCACCCCACCATCAGAGGGGCCGCCAACAACAGCGTGCCGCCAACCGCTCCCCTCACAGCTCATCCCCCCCCACAGCCCCTGAAGCCACCATCATGTCACCCCATACCCATCCACAACCGCTGACACCGTCGCGCTCTCCGTCCCCTGTTCTTTGAAAAGTGCTGCACCCACTCTCCCGCCGACACCACCGCGCCACCGCCGCCGCCACCGACTCGCCCGGCATACCCACTATATCGGGAAGGGCGGGCGGCACGATTAGTCCCGCCGCCGCCGCCGCCGCCGCGGCCGGAGCCGCCGCGACCCTCCCCACCTTCGCCGCCGCCCCCACCGCCGCGCCCTGTACGCATCCACGCAGCTGCCGCAGCCGGCGGCGGCGGCGGCAGTGCCGACCCATCTCCGGGACTGCTCCCCCCCCAAGCTCCCGCACAAGCTGGCGCCTACCCTCCCATCTGGATCTCTCCCGCCGCCATCGCGGCCAGCAGCCCGCAGTGCCAGGTGGCGCCCACTGCCCCGCGGCCGCCGCTCCCGAGGCCCCCATCAAAGAGCACCCGTGGCGGCTGCACCCCGTTCGAGGCCCCCAGGACAGATGCGGGTCTGCTCCACCCCCCAGCCGTTCCAGGGCGTCGGCTGGCCCGCGGCGCGTACAGCCAGCGACGACGCCTGACTCCCCACCCCGTCGCCCCCCTGTCCGCCCCTGAAAACGGACAACCCCACTACCGCCGAGGCGGTCGCCACAACCACTGCGGCGGCTGCTGCTGCAGTGGCTGGGGCCGCGAACATGTCGATGCCGCTGCTCACTACTATGGAGGCGGCGGCCTGCTCCCGCAACCGCCATGGCGGTCATCACGGTGGTGGCGGCAGTGGCGGCAGCGGCGGCAGCGGCAGCAGTGACAGGGGCGGCGGCCGCTCCCATTGCTTCTCTCTCTTTCTGTTTTCTTGGAAAGTGCGTCGGTTGCATTGTTACCCAGCCATCCACCACACCTGCTACCCGGCACACAAAAAGCAAAATACGCAACGGCTGCAGTTCCTTGACTTGGTTGGCAACAGCCCCTGGGTGACACCCCCGCCCCCCCACACACAGGAGGCCGGGAAGACACCCATGGCCAAACCAAACGGCCAGTTCTCGTCCCAGTACAAGCCCCCGCAACCGCCCCCCCAAACCTACCCTCCTCCCCCCCCCTCCTGGCCCCCTCATCCACCAAAGTCACAGGTCCACTGGACCGCGCCCACCGCCCCCCGCCCCCACCCACAACCCCCCCCGTTCTGCAATTAAATCTTCTCCGCCACCCACGTCCCATACCCCCGCCCCAGCTGGGGGAAGTCGAACGCGCCAAACTCGCGGATGGCCGTCGGCGGCACCGTCGCAACGTCGACGGCGGTAAGCGTCGTCCCCGAGTCGGTGCCCGCGTCAACCAGGGCGAGCCTCCCGCGGGCGGCGGTCAGCCAGGTCGAGCCGTTGCACAGCTCCACGCGGGACATGCCGACAAACCAGTCGGGGGAAGGCGCCAGCATGGACGACCCCGACAGAAGGCTCGCCCCCGACGTGCCATTGACCTGCACGGTGAGCGTCTCGGTGGAAAAGGGCGGCACCGCGGCGGGGGCGCCCGTCCCCCACGACGACACGTGGCCGGCCGCCTCGTACTCGGCAAGGGACGTGCTCAGCGCAGCGGTGCTGCCCGTCTCGGCCACGTCCTTCATGCCGGGGGTGGCGTAGCCGGCGGGTAGCCACATGGTGTACGCGGCGGTGTGGGCGGCCACAACAATGGGGGAGAAGTGGGCAGACGGCACAAACGAGTCGGGGTGCGTGGCCTGCGACCACCGGAAGTGGAAGGAGACCAGGTAGGAGGGCGCACCCGTACAGGTCGGGGCGGGGGTTGCGGCGGTGGCAGAAGAGGGGAGGGCAGCGGCCGCGACCGCGGCAATGGTGGCAGCAAGGATAGAGGTGGTAGTCATCATGGCAATGGGTGGGGAGTGGAGGACCGCGGGACGGAGAAAGGCAGAGGTTGTGAAAGTAGGGGCCAGACTCGCGGAGAGCGGAAAGCGTCAAAGGAGGCGGGGAAGTCCGGGTTTGCGGAAGAGGGAGGCTCGGGGAGAAGACGAGGCCGGCGTGTAGGTTTGATGGCAGCTACAGGGCGTGTACTCAAAGATCCGGGAAGAAGGGCATTATATAGGCGCCGACGCGCCGTCGCGGCTGGCACGGCGGGGCCAAGTCCAGAGGCGCGGTGGTGGGGGCGGGGCGCCGGCGCACGCGGTGGGGAGCAACAGCACCGGCAGGTCCCCCGCCCCCTCCCGCTGTGATGGCGCCAGCGAACCCCCGAGGAAGCCCCCGGCCGCAAAGGCAAACTGGCCGGGAGTTTCTCCCATAAGACGCGCGCACCCCGCGGGGTCCGCCTCGAAAGGTCACCCGAGTCGCGCGTCATCTCTAGGCGGCCGGCCGCATCGAGCAAAGGGGAGGCGGGCTGCGTCCGACTGGTCACCGGTTGGGGTCGACTTCTGGGCGGGTGGGACCCAAAGCCCCTGCACGCGGTCACCTCGTGATCCAACAAACAGGGTTTACTGATTGTGTTTGTCCATTCTGCACATGCACATCACCTGTCCACCTGACGAATATTGTGCGTCCCGTAAAAAGTGGACGTGCACAGGTCTTCAGTGTGGGTTTGATTGGTCGAGTGGCCGATAATTGACATGATCACGACACGTGCACGTCTACTTTTTACGGGACGCACTATAGGACCTATGTACACCTGGTGCTCTCTCATGTGTGCCGCGGGGAGGAATGTAGGGTTGGACAGTATTTACTGTTGTGTAGATCCGACCGCTGAGCATTCTTGCGACTAGACCGACAAGTGACTTGTATTTGTATGTTTGCGCGGATCAAATATGAATGGCTTCGTCCAGTGCTACGATTCGTGTATCGCTTGGAGCCGCCGCTGCTGTGCGACTGCAGGCTTGTCACCCTTTCCTTCCCCCACCATTCCCCCCCAGCGTCACCTTCATCAACTTCATCCAACGGCCCCCTGTTCAGTCCTGTCCCCCTCCCCCTCCTCCGCCATGCCCCCTTCCCCCCCCCTCATCCTCCGTTCCATCCACCACCGCGTTGCCGCCGCGCTGGCTGGCCACCGCCTCCTCCCCCCCCCCCCGGGCGGCTCCTGGTGGCCGTCTCTGGCGGGGCCGACTCTACCGCTCTCGCCGCGACACTCGTGGCGGTTGCCGCCGCCTCTGCCGTCTCCGCCTCGTTCCCGCAGCTTGTCCTTGGTCACGCAGACCACGCTTGGCCACTCGACGCGGGCGTGCCCGCCCATGTGGCCCGCCTCGCCGCTACTCTTCGCCTGCCACTGGTCGGGCGGGTCGCGCCGCCGCCGCCGTGGCCGGCACAGCCGGCGGATGCCGCGCGCCCGCCCGGCACCGCCACCACCACCGCCTCCGCCGCCACTGCTGCTGCTGTCGCGACGGCGGCCGCCGCCGCCGAGGTCCCCCTTCCGCAGTCCGAGGCCGCCGCCCGGTCGTGGCGGTACGCGGCGCTCGCGTCCATGGCGGCGCAGGTGGGCGCAACGGCGGTTGCGACAGGGCACACGGCGGCAGACCAGGCCGAGACTGTCCTGGTTCATCTATGTAAGGGGGCGGGGGGGAGGGGGGTTGGTGGTATGGCCTGGCGGCGGCCTCTGTGGCGTCCCGCCGACGGGTGGCCTGGTGATGGCTGCGCGGCCGTCGGCGGTGGCGACGGGGGCGACGGCGGGGGCGACGGCACCCGCTGGGAGGACCCACCATGGGCGACCCCCGCGCCCCCCCTCCCCCCCAACAGTGCCTTGCTCCTGTCCCCCCCCCTGCTCATCCGCCCTCTGCTGGGCGTTTCGCGCGCCGAGACGGCGGCCTACTGCGCCGCCGCGGGTATCCCCGTCTGGACCGACCCGTACAACGCCGGGTCGGCACGTGGGCGCCTCCGCCGCACCGCCCTCCCCGCTCTTGCCACGGCGGTGGCGCCCGGCGGCGGCGATGTGGTGGCGGCCATTTGCCGCACGGCAGAGGTGATGGCAGCCGAGGGCGACTACCTCGATGCCGTCGCGAGCCGCGTGTGGGCGCGGGCGGTGGTGGTCAACCCGCCTCCGCTGGTCGCCCGCCCTTCGCCGGGGCCGGGGTCGACGGCGACGGCGACGGCGGCAGCAGGTGGGGAGGGTGGACGGGCGGCTGGAAGGGCTGTTCGCTCCCCCTCCTGCGGGGGTATCACCGCCCTCGGCCTCGGCCTACGGCTGGAGGTGGTGGCGGGCCAGCACGTGGCCGTCGCGCGGCGGCTGCTGCGGCGGCTGCTCGCTGAGAGCGCCGCTGGTGCTGCCGCTGCTGCCGAAGACGCGCGGGGAGATGTGGGCGGAGACGGCAGCGGCGGCGGCTGCGGCGGCGGCTGCCGCGGCAGTTGTGGTTGCAGTGGCAAGGGGGTGGGCGGGGGCGGTAATGGTGGCGGTGGCGGTGGCGGTAGCGGTGGCGGCTACGCAAAGACCTTTGTCCACGTCGAGGCGCTGCGGCGACTGCTGCAGCGGCGTGCCCCCGGCGGCGGCACACCCTCCCTTCCCGGCGGCCGAACCGCGCGCATCGAGGCGCTCGAGGGGGAAGCGGTCCTTGTCATCCGCTGGGCGGCCACAGCTCCGCGGCCATGACCGCCGCCGCCATACTTCACCCCCGCCACTGTTGCCGCCGCCGCTGTCGCCACCCCCTCTATCGCCGCCGCCCCATACGTCACGGCTCGGGTGCCATGCACGTACGAGATCTAGGTTTTGATTAGGGACGCTTTTGAATTTTGATTGAGGCACTTCCATGAAATCACATCCTGTCACGCAAAGTCACAAATTCTGTTTGCAGCCTGGCCCCTCTATTCGAGTCTTTGGCACCCCACTACCAACAGATCGGTGCATGCCCACGTGACGGGCGACACACCATCGTCTTCACCAGAGGGTGCGCTTTACGTCCATGCGTGGTTTCTAAGAAAAACTTTGAAAACTGGTCACGTGGTGGTCTGAAGAGTGCATCATCCAATATACCTGATTGCTCGTCGCTTGCTCCATGTACTCTCCTCCACCAGGCACCTACGGACGGATCTACGCCCCAAGGTATCTCCCTCAGACCACCCTGCGTCTAATGATGCAAAATACGCGATGATTTCTATGGTGCGCAGCCCAAGAGAGCGGTCTTTTTCACAAGCTTGGTGCCAAAAACAGCCGTTTCTGCCCCCCCCCTCCCACAGACTGGAGAAGGACAGCCGCCATGCACTGGCATAGCCCATGCTATTGTGCGTCCCGTAAAAAGTGGACGTGCACGGGTCGTGCAGTGTGGGTTTGATTGGTCCAGTGGCCGATATTTGACATGATCACGACACGAGCATGTCCACTTTTTACGGGACGCACTATATAGCTGCGTGTCCCTGTAAGCCTCAGGGAACACGAAAGTCCCACTGCCGACATCTCAACATGGAGCCAGGGCCGGGTTTTCGCTCAAAGTCGGACCCTTGTCCTGAGGCCTGTCGCTACAAAGACATGGTGCACCCACACAGGGGTGAGCGGCTCTCTCTGTTCCATGGTCTTCAGAAAGGACCCTGTACGGATCCTGGCCAAAAGACGGGAGCTCAAAGCGTGTCTGGACCATCACTTGGCGAGCTTAGCGCCGGAGGCTGTCTGAGCTCTCTTTTCACGCGGGTCCAGCACGTTGGCGTCTCTGTGACGAGTCTGTGGTGCCGTTTTTTCTTCTTCATAGATCCGTCAGAGGTCTGTGGGTATTTTAATGCTTTTTCTGTGCCGACAAACGCATGGATCATCCTGTCACTGCGTGATGTGGATGCATCGCCCAGCAGCTTGAACAAAGTACATGACACAGCTCACTACCCAGCTCTGTGAACGTACGACAGACGTTCAACTGATAAGCGTCAGGCAACCGTTGCCACCGAATCTCTTCCCGGGACAGCCATGACCAAGACAAGCACGACCTGATGGCAAGCATGCGAAGCATGTAGAGCTCAGATATCTTCTGGCTCAGAGGTCACCAGTAGGGACGGAGATAGGGGGAAAGGTTGGGAGGCCGGGGGGGCGGGCGCAGTCGTTCAACATGCGGGTGATCTAAACGGGGATGGTATTGACAAGGGGTTCGTTGCAAGTGGGCAGACGGGTGTTCACAGGCGCTTTGTCAAACCCGACGCGAGTGGATGTTCGGGGGGGGAAGGGGTAGGGGAACGACACAGGTGGGTGCGCGTCCGTGTCTGAAGCATGGATGGAAAACATGATACATTTTTTGTTCGGCCTTTAATTAATTAATAGATTCATTCAATGCATTTTGATTTTATCATTTTCATACATTTTATTGTATTTTTACGAATCAATGATTGGTTCCTCGGCGCTGACCGCGCACGATGGCGACGTTCTCCGCATAGAGGGGACAACCAAGCAGCTTCTCGCCCTCACATACGCACGGCACCGCGAGCGACGCGCGCGTCGCCTCCTCCCCCTCCCCCCACTACCACCCCCTCCCCCCCTCTTGCCAAGGACGCCTTCCCACCACAATGGTGCATCATGCTCCCCCCCAATTCATCTGAGCGACCCACTGCGACGGGGGGTGCGGATAATAAGAATGAATGACCCCCTGTACATCTTCCCGGAAACTCAGCGAGCACCTCTGCCATTGCGGATGTTGGAACAACGTGTGATGCGCTGGAACCTGCAGCTGCCGGTGGCCTGGCTCTCCTACGCTTGGGCTCCCTCCTCTTCCGGCTGTTGCCCCTTGCAGGGCTGAGATCGCTCCCGCCAGCCGCCGCTGAGCTCCTCGTAGCCGCTCGCACGGCGCCGCCGAAGTCAAGTGACTACCGCACCCGGAAGGTCACATGCACCGAGGAACATCCGCAGCGACGACATCACGCGAGTGGTGCTTACAATCAGTCCTGATGAAACCACGTGTAAATTCCTATACCTGCACCTTTTTAATTGTTTCATGAGGCACAAAGGGCCGATGAATTAATCAATAATTAATTAATTAATTAAGATGAATTATGTACACTTTTTTTTGCTGCAATCCATGGTCTAGAGCTCACCAAGGGTGTTTGGCGGGATTTTGCCCCGCGACCACCGTGTCGAGGAACACCTGCACACAAGTTCATTTTGGTCCGGGGGCCCCAAGTATGTACGGTGCCCTGAAGTTGTCCCAAGAAAAATAGAACAGCCTCCTCCTGTCTGCGGCCGCGCGAAACAGGAATAGACGCGGGCCGCCCACTGCCTGCCCGGCCACCCACCCTTGACATCTTTTCCCACCGCGTCCCGCCGTGCAGCCCCGACGTCGGCTCTCTCTGCCGCTTGAGCCACTAGAGGCCACGGCGGGGCGACGCATCTACCGCGGTCGGCTCGACAGCAGCACCCGCTGAGGGGGACGGGGGTGTGAGGAACAACCCAATCTTGGGCGGCCCTCAACGTACTCGTGATGTTTTCAGCGACCCGTGCCAGCCAATATGGCGACAGGGTGCGGGGAAGAGGATGGAGATGGTGACGGTGGTGGGTCTGGGGAAGAGGATAGCGCGACGTCGGTGGTGATCGAGGGGGGTTCAAAGGGTTAAGGTCGTCTTTGGTCTGTGTCTGTGGTTGCCCGTCCGGTCTTCTCCGGTGGCGCCGACACCGACGCACTATATACTCGCGTCGAGGCACCCGAGGCGCCCAAAAGCATGCATTTCCCCGCGGCACCGCCGGTAGGCACAAATCGGCCCAAAACCAAAGCATGGCTCTCAGAACAAAGCATGGGCGGGCGTGCGCACTAAAAAGAGTGCAGCCCCAGTTTGTCCCAAACGAAGGGGTTCGGCGTGCGGTGCCTAGTCCGCCGCCCCAGCCGGGCCCAGACGCCAGTCGGTCCGAAGGTCCGAGAGGCGTGTAAGCACGGTTCGATCGAGTTGACCGAATCGCCCAGCCGGCTAGCCAGTCACATCGCTGCAATGCTACAGCGAGGACATACTAACGGACTCGCCAGCTGTGGCAGATGTGGCTCGTCATGGTTGCTGACGGTGACGCCATTCGACAGGCCATGATGGGCTGTCGATGGCTGCTGTCGTGCGGCCAGCAGACACCGTGAGACAGCGACTGACTCATCTTGAGTCTGGAAGGTACACCGCGTCATGCCCTACAATACAAGAAATTGATCCATGTTGCCAGGAGTTGGTTCGGCAGGATCTGGAAGGAGAGGTCCCAGATATTATCCCTTAGGTATTATGCATGGGATTAGGGACAAAATCCATAGAGGGCTGCAACCTGGAAGCTGGAGATCGCAAACGGGGGGCGTGAAGTCAGGCGGAGCTGCCAGCAGTGGGAGTCTCCATAAGTCAACGGCGGGGAAGGTCCCCTCCGCCCGCCCTGCAAGCCAACGCCCCCCCTTCCTTCGTCCGCCCCGCCCTGAGCGCGTGTGGCAGTCCTGGCGCGTGTTGCCGTCCTGGCTCGCACCGGTCGTCCACTTCCGGGTGTGTTCGCCGTCCATGTCCCCGCTGATTGGCACGCGTGCGGCCTCCATAGCGTCCTGCAGGCCATGCTCCCTATTGCGCGACTTTCCTTGTTCACTGGTGGTGGCCAGTGGTGGCGGACCACATCTGAGAGGCCCCGCGACAGCCAGCGAGGAAAGGCACGGGGCGGGTGCGAAACGGCAGACGCCCCCCGCTAGGGCCGTGATGGGAGTGGCCCAGCCAGGGGGGCCGTCGGGCGTGCCTCCTAGCTGGCCGCCCTCCCCCCCTGTGGTTTCCCCCGTTAGGAGCAGCAGCGCAGCAGTTGTCTGCTGCTCCACCGAGCGGTGGCGCAGGGGCCCCAATGCCCATCGTGGAGCGTGCGGCTCTCAGCCTGCAACGCGGGGCTGAGAGAGCCAAAGCGAGCCACCCCTACCTCGATTCCCCTCCACCCACCCGACCTTGGGGATGGCCCCCCTACTGAGCGCATATGGGGCCCGCGGTGCCGCTGCGGTCGCCTCGGGCGGGGCTCTTGCCGCCGAGGCGCCGGCGGTGATCTACCAATTCACCCCGCGCGGAGCCCCCAGCTGAGGCGTGGCTCACCGGCGCACCCCGCGACTGAAGCGAGCTGCGCCGGCGCTCCCCCGCCCCCGCCTATAACCCCTCTTCCCTGAGAGGAGCCCCAGCGTGCGGCTGTGCGTACGCGAGTGGATAGAGAGGGGTGGGGTACAGCGCGCTGTCGCGGCCGCTGGTGGCCCCACACGCCTGCATTCTGTGCGCGCCGGACACGGGGGGTGGCCGTGGAGACCTCCTCCCAATGGTTCCTTGGGCGCACCGGCAGCGGTGCGCAACTGATGGGGAGCTCCACCTGGAGTACGTGCCTTCTTTCGAGGATGGTGTGCCCCCTTTCGGGACACCTGTGACGTGAGGAGGGAGTCACGGTGGGGCGCTCCACAGATGCACCGCACGATCTATACCACCTGCCTCAACGGCTCGTCCGGTCATTGCGGATCGTTGAGCGGAGAGCAGGGGAAGACTCCATTGGGTCTACAGCCAGCCTCCTGTCGCGATGGTTGTGTGGGGGGGGATTCTCCTACAGGGGGTCGCAAAAGTCGGCTGGCTTCTGACACGCGGTCGGGGCGGTTCTCTCGCGTTGGTCAGGATAAGAGCATCGTCCCATTTCGCACTGTGGGCTCTTGTGGCTTCTGACGGCCAGTCAAACGCCATCCGCCACCCGGGCGCGACCGCTCAGGAGAGAAAAAACGAGGAGCGGCCGACGTGACCACACTCCGAGGCAAAATGTTCCACAGCTGTCCCTCTTTCCCGGTATGTAGGAGGAGAGTGTGCTTTTACGGATGTGGGGGGAGTGCGCCTCCCCCTTCACCGTGAGGATGATCTCCCCAACTGCCATGCACCATACGCGGTGCATTCTGGCCTGGTGTGGCCACCGAGCAACTGTACGCATATTTCGGGGCCGCAGGAAGGGGGCGCGCACCACCATCCCCTGTCATGCAGGCCGCGGCCTCCCCCCAAAACATGGGGATGATCTACCGAACTGCCATGCACCATACGCGGTGCACGCTGGCCTGGTGTGGCCACCGAGCAACTGTATGCATATTTTGGGGCCGCAGGAAGGGGGCGCTCACCACCATCCCCTGTCATGCAGGCCGCCGCCTCCCCCCAAACCATGAGGATGATCTACCCAACTGCCATGCACCGTACGCGGTGCACGCTGGCCTGGTGTGGCCACCGCGCATCCGTCTGCATATTTTGGTGCCTCAGGGAGGGAGCGCCCACCGCCATCCCCTGCCATGCGAGCAAGCCGCCTCGCCTCCTGCCCCGCTGTGGCGGCGGGGGCGGCATGAGCCGCATGCGGTGACACAGGCACCACCTACATGAACATGTTGGAGAAGGCGAGCTAGGAATGTCCCCCAACTCTGCGCACATACCTTCCCCCCACGCCAAGCTGACCCTTGACGCTTGCGCTGGTGCTCTTTGCCCACGTTCCCGACCTCCGCTCTCTCCGAGGCTCAAGCCTGTAGCCGACCGCCTTACCCAGCGATTGCCGTCGTCCTACTGTTGTCTTTTTCGGCTCCTTGTCGGAGGAATTGGCCGGCGCTCCCGCCTGACGTCCCCCCGCCCGTGTTGGCTGCCCCTCGCCAAGCTCCTTCGGCAACTCCTCCGAGACTGCCGTTGCGGAGGACGACGCGTCACCCTCTGCAAACCGCTCTAGGCCTTCGAGCACCCGCTCTCCACGTCCGTCGTTGTCTACACGCGAGGCGGACGGGCTGCGGTGGGCTGCCGTGATAGAGGCCTCCCGGCTTGAGGCGCCCGCGCTGCCACCGCCCATTGCTGCCTTCCCCGACGTGGCGGTGTGCATGGCTTATGTGGCCGACGACTGCTGACAAAACCCACTCACAGTAGCCTCCACCAAGTTGCTAGAAACGGTGAGGGTGCCTCTCGTAACGTTGAAAACCGGAAGAAGTGCAAGTCGCACACACGCTATCCCAGTTGTGGGGCAAACCCCCCACTACGAAACAAGATGATGGCGTGTGGGCCAACAGTCTCTTGGTCGAGACGGGGAGGCGAGGCCCAGCCCCGCTGTCCCTCCCCTCTTCTCCCGAGGGTCCCGTCAGAATCTCGCCACTCAGAATCTCCCACCCCACCACCTGCCCACCGGGCCACACGAAAATTCAAGACGATAAAATGCAGAAAACCCCCAAATCCAAGCTAGATTTATTACTAGACTAACAATCTCTCACTTAGGGAATACGGACCCAAATGCATGGGGATACCCGGTCGTTCCGGCTGCCCCTGCGGGCCCGCGTGCCACGTCCTGCCTCCTGCGTGGGACCGATACTGCCACACAGAGGACGCGAAGCGACAGAAGGAGCTGAAGAAAGTGGCAAGCGGCAAAAGTGCAAAGTACCGTCTACTCCCGAGTGTCGGTGTCGCTGGTCTCGGTGTCGCTCTACTCCGGCGGAGACTCCGTGCTGACGCCGGATTCCGCATCCCTCTTGAAGATGGCTTCGCTCTCTGTGTCGGAGGGCGCGTCGACACTAAAGTTGTCGTCTGAGGGGAGGCGGCACGGCTTTCCCTTGTGGTACCTGAGCTTGCGTTGTACCGGCTTGCGCTGGAATCGTGAGCGAGCAGCCTTCTCTTGCAGGTTCACGGAGTCTGCGTCCTCGTTCGCGCTTTCTGTCGGCTGTGCCTCGTCCAACGCCCACGTCTCCCAGGGGTATACGATTGGTGGGTCTCGTCGTACTCCGGCACCGCGCTCCCCCGTCGGGATGGTCTTCTTGGCGCGGAACAGCTTCATCTTTGTCAAGCTCAGGCTCACGCTAAGCCCCAGCCATTCCATAGCCGCGCTGCGGTTCATGAAATGTCACCAGGCGTCTCCCCGCCTGTGCCACGACAGAGTGATAAAATTCCACCTGTGCTTGTCCGTCGGCCGGCCTCTCCGGCGCTTCGCCGGGTTGGACCAGTAAAAGTTGTTGAAATCTATTCCCGAGGCGGTGCGGCTCATGACGACAGCGTCACTCCGAGCTGGCGGCCGACCTAACGTTCGTAGTACGATCTCCGCTGGATCCAGATTCTTGGCCTTGACTACGGGGCCGCCAGCGTCGAGCCTCAGTCCAACTCGAACCTTAGACGGTAGGGCTTCGAACGCGCGCGTGTTACCTTGCTCGTCGCGAAACCGCCCGGTTTTTCGCGATACCGTTTGGTTCGTCAGCTTGCCGTCAACAAAGACTTCAGTGAAGCTCTCACCCTCCATATCACCTTGCACGGCGCACCGCCATTCGAGACACATGAAGATGATGACCTCGTTGTTGGCATCTCGGCGGCAACAGGCGTTGTCGATTGCCTTTCGCGTCTCCATCCCACGCACCAACGAGTGCGCGGCGATTCGTTAGAGGTGCACTTGACCCACATGGCGCCCTCCTCCACAGGCCGGCCCTCCACCGACGTACACGTTCGCTCTCATGGCATACACATTCTCTCAAGCATGTTTTCAGACTGCGTGCCCGTTGCCAAGTTACAAGCGTGGTTGTCCTCAGGTCTTGAGTTCTTGTGGTGCACGACATGGCCGGGCGGAGGATGTGGGACAAACTTCAAACAAACCCTGACAGACACCTGCATGAACAGCCTCGTCATGGAAGCCCGCCTTGGGCTCAGAAAGCGCGCTGTACATTGAGTGTCGTTGTCCTTCAGACCCGAAAAGTGGGCCGAGGCACTTTACGACGCCGAGCGCCCAAAACTTGAAACACCGGCACCGTCAACGGGCAAGCAGTCGACGACCTGGACTCCTCGGATGGCGGAAGCGGTGCGCTCAACACCGTGCAAGCGCACCAGAGTATGTTTGTGCTCCTCTTGTACCCGGAAGTGAGCATCAAGTGCCGGGAAATTGTAGACACTGACGCCATCCACATCTGCCAGCTGTAGATACAAACTGCTTGTGACGACAGGCACAGTAGTATCTGCGGCCCTTTGTGTAGTACCTCCGACCATGCACATGGCGGGTGCGCTGCCAGATAGTGCAGCTGCATCCTGCCCCGATCGTAATAGTGGCATGCTCGTTGGCTCGTCGGCGTTCGCCAGAACTAGCACCATGAGCGCATCGGGCCGATGCTGGGCGGCGCTGATGGGTGCGACGATCGCCGCCGCTACCACCTGCGCAGCGGCCGATGTTTTCACGTCGCTAGCCAACAGCGGCCGCAAACCAACCTATAAATCCGCACGATAACTGAGCGCTAACGAAGGGATGCAGCACTCCGCGGTCGAGCCGACTGCGAGACATGCCACAAATGCAGCCATGAACAGGCCGGAGCTGTCACCGTCTCCCGAGGGCTGGCTGGACTACGCGGGGGGGCTTACGTACCACAAAAGGCTGTGCGGGCGCCTCCTCGCTGGCAGCAACCGCATCTTTCATGAGTCGCGCCACCTCAGACCGGAGTTCTTGGTGGGTTCCCGTCATGGAGTTCGCCACCTTCACGCGCCGCGAGCCCATCAGCGTATGCCATAGATCAGTGCGAGTCATCGCACACAGGAACAACCATGACATCGTCTGCCAAGTAGTTGACACCTTCGGAGATTGATTGGATGTACTCTGCATCAAATTGCCTCTGACGAACGAACTCAACCTGGGACTCGGTGCTCATCGCTGCTTGGTCCTGTCAAGCATGGCGCCGGCGCATGTTGAGTAGCCAGGGTGTCTTGAAGATATGCACCCGACGGGCGCCATGGTCGCGTATCGCGAGCGAGTTTGCCATGTTGAGCAGCTGAGAGACCACGTCAACCAAGACGTTGTCGAACCACACTCGTGGTTTGAGGACGCCTAGATGAACCAGAGAAATCAGCACACCCAGCACACGACACCAGCGCTTCGTCGACCACAGAGGCGACTTGCGGAGTGAGAAAGAATTGACGGTAGTGCCACGGCGCGCGGACACCGAGGACAATGGCGTCAGAGCCGGGGTGAGAGTCGGACGACGCTCGGCGACGGCGAGGGCTCGATAACATCTTTTAACCGTTGGCCAGGCGTGCACATGGACCACTCGTTCTGAGGCAACATTGCAGCGGCCTTCGGCAAGAGATCTTTCACAGGATGCGTACTTCGTCTGACCGCGACAGTTCCAGCGACAGGACCATCTCGCAAAACAGCAGCCGCTGCTGCAAAAGCGACATCGACCACCCGTCCGCTTTGCGCTGCCGTCTCATCTGGTGCCTCGCCGGCGTCCGCTGCCAAGGTGGATTCTCTGCTCCGTTGTAGTGCCCGGCACTTGGATTGCCGCTCGTGACATCGATGACGATACCGGTCTTGGGCAGGGTTGGTCACAGGCTTGCGTGGGGCGGCCATGACCGGCTCCAACCGCAGGCCAAGCGAAAGAACATACGAGCAGTGAGGCGCTAAAGGGAGGCCATGGAGCTCACGTGATGACGGGCCCACCGAGAGCAGCGGCACGGGTGTCGGAAGGCGTTGCCGAAAGCGCAGGCGCGCACGGTGGACCTGACCTGGACGAATTAGTGGAATTTGCGCCTCACGGGGGTGTGACAACCCCCCCTTACGGAGGCGTGGCGGAGTGTATCACATTCGCTTTGGCGGACGGATCCGACTCGCGTCCCGACCTAAACCGAATCCGGTCACCCGTCGTGACTGAGAGTCGCCGACTGAGCAGCCCCAGCCAGACAACGACCGCAAGCCCCAGCAGCAGCCATTAACTCCATGCCGCCGCACTCAGCACCAGCAAAAACACAAGACCCAGCACTAGCTCCGAGACTAGCGGAGCAACCAGCACCTTCCAAAACTTCGAGGCCCACCACGGCTTCGTGCGAGTGTAGGAGGTAGCAATGAAGGTAGCCTATGACTGGATACTATTTACGGGGGGGGGGCGAGCCCCGAGGCATCGGAACCGTCTCGGGGTCCAGCACAACACAGACGGCGGAGGACACGCGAGGCAAAAGAGAGACGGTGTGCGGTGCCCGCGTCCATCGCATCCGTAACGGTAGCCGGGGAAAGTGAGGAGAGGGGGGAAGGCAAAAGGGGGAGTGACGGCGAAGAATCTGCCGCGGCCGCAGGCGCGGCCAGCTGGCCTGCGGGTCACCCTGACCCGTCGCACAGCCGCGGTAGCATTCACGCCAGGGCAGAAGCAAGACACCTCTGCTGCCGCCGCGCTCACCGCCGAGGCCGTCGCCACCTAAACAGGCACTCTGAGTGCCGCGGCGGTGCGGTCGGAGGAGTCCCCACTCGCTGTCACCATGCCAGCAGGGGCAAAATGACCACCCGTCCACCGAGCCGCACATCTGCCTCACGAAGAAGGCGCAGTTGTGGGCGTGGACAGCCGTGCGGGCGACACCATCGGGCAGCGACACACTGGCCAGAAACGGGGGAGTCAGGAAGGAAAAAAGAATAGACAAATCCACCTGTTGGTCAGCACCTCGAGGGGTTATGGTGCTGGCTGCCGAGCGAGGTAAATGCCATGACAGAGGCGATCGATGTGGCACGCAGGCACTTCGCACCCGCCGCTCGCATGGCGCCCTCCCCCGACTGCCTAGCCACGCCCCACCCGCTCGACGACTGCCGCCTCCCCTCCCTCTCCCCACCGAACACCTACACACGCAGCTCGCAGGTGGGCTCCCCGGCGGTCACGCCAACGGCGCTTCGCGTCCCGCCAGCCCCTCCTCTCGGCGAACCGTCCACGCGCCCGCTATCGTATTGCTCGTAACCAGAGGTAGAGGGACAGAGACGCCAGTAACGTGACATTTTAAATTCCCAGGCAGGCTAGACTAGTACCCCCCATAGCTACTAGTTGACCGGGAGGCCGGTCCTGCGGGAAGAGACAGAAAAGGTAAAGATACAGGAGGACGAGGCGCCCAGGTGGCGGGCCCGCGCGCCCACGGCAGCAAGGACCCAGCTCGTGCCGGCAGATGGCGTTGGTTGCCGTCGCCGGAACGAGCGCGGGTAGGTGAAGTCGCTGAGCAGCGGTTGAGCAGGCACCGCTTGATAGGCAGGGTACCGCGGGAGAAGCCACGGGCGTCTCGTCCAAAAAGAAGAAGGGCGCTGTGTCCCTCGGGATGACGCAGCAGGTCGAGCACTTGAGGTGGGAGGGACCGGGGCGCGAGAAGAACTGGACGCTGCCGACCTCGGGGTCGGCGGTGGACAGCCCCGCCCGGCGGCGGTCTTGTACCAGCCGCAGCGGTTCGCGCCGCCTTGGCCGCCGCCTCCCGGCACGGGCTGGGGCGGGCACAGGCACACGCCGCGGCGCGCGGCCGCAGCAACGGGCGCGCGTCCGCAGCAGCGGGCGCGCGGCAGCGGCAGCGGGCGCGTGGCAGCAGCAGCGGGGGCGCGAGGGGGCGCCAGCCGCGCGGCGGCGCCGCGGCGAGAGGGAGAGCAAATGCGGCAGCCACCCCCACCCCACAAAGGCAGGGCGGGGCGGCAGCGGCGAGCGGGCGCGGGCAGCGCAAACGCACGGCATGCCGCCGCGCCCGAGTGCAGGCACCGACAGGCGGTGCGTCGGTCCCCGACTGACAGGGAGAGGGCGACGCGCGGGAGAAGGAGCGGGAGAGGGCGTGGCACCCATCGGGGTGCACCGCGCGCGCCGCCGCGGCCGTTGCGCAGCGACGGCTCTCCCCCACAGGCGGTCGGTCGTCGCGCACGCCGCCGACGTGGCGACCGACGGGAAATAATCCCGGAGCCGGTTACAGGAAGAATCAACATTCAAGTCATAACCAGAGGTAGAGGGACAGAGACGCCATTAAAGTCGGAGTAGAGCGGAGGGCGCGTAGCGCCCGAGCACCTCCCAGGCCGCCGATGATGGCCGCCACCTTGTCTTGACGTAGGAGCGCAGCGTCGTGTCCACCGACGCGTGGCCCATCATCTCGGCGATCATAGGCGCCGGTTTGCCGATGGCGTACGCCTCGGAGCCGGCGCCCGCGCGCAGGGAGTGGCCCTGGTAGCGCCCGCCAAGGGGAGCGGTAATGAGCAAGACCTGCATGGCCCGCTTCATCCAGCTGTTGGTGACGCGCGCGGCCAGCCAGTACAGCCGCATCGCGGGCGGCGTGGCGGGGTCGGCAAACAGCATCGCGCGTGGGTGCCGGCCAGCGGAGTCGTGCCGGTTGACCACCAGACGCAGCAGGCGCGCGACCGCGTCGTCCTTGTCGCCGTCCCAGTCGACGGGGACGGTGAAGGCGAGGCGCTCGCGCCCCGTCCGCAGCGCCAGCTTGAAGTCGATGATCTGCAGCTCCATCCCGTGCGTCGTGAACGCGACGTCGCACCGCCGCATGCAGGCGGCGGCGCCAGGGCGGTTGAAGAGAATGTAGCCCAGAACGAGGCCCGCGCACTGCAGCTGCAGGTAGTCGTCGGGCGTGGAGAGGCCGAGGGCACACACGCGGAGGATGTAGGAGGCCGGCAAGGGCATCCGCTGCAGCGGCTGCTCGCCGCCGGCACGCTCGAGGGCGTGTGCGCGGAAGCCGTACACAGCCAGCCGGACGAGCTTATCCTTGGTTGGGTCGTCGTGACCTGCCAGGCGGTGGAGGGATGCCACGGCGGACAGGTACTTCTCGAGGGAAGGCGGGGACAGGGCACCGCGCTGCAGCTCGTAAAGGATCCACCCGATGACGGTGGTGACGGTAGCTGGCAGCGGGGCGCGCTCGTGCTCGTCGCAGTACTTGAGGAAGGCCCTAAACTTGGACATGTAGCCGCGCTGGGTCTCGGGTCGGTAGCCGCGGAGGAGGAGCGCGGATGCAGCAGCGGGGTCGTGGATGTCGGCCACCAACGGGGCGACGACCTTGTCCAGCAGGACCTCCCACCGCTGCGCGTCATTCCTCAGTCGCGGGTTGGCGCGAAGCGGAACACCGCAGTCTGCCAGAAAGGCGTCCTCGCCCGCGCCGACTGCGAAGCGTGGATGAACACGCCGTCTGCCGCGGGGAGGATGTGCCACTCGGCGCAGCCTTCGACCGCGCGGCGCCACCACTGCTGCGCCCGCCACACGGGAGCGACAAGGGTGACCGTCGTCTTGGTCCGTAGTACGTGGCTGACAACGGCGCCGACGAGATGAAAAGGAGGGTTGGCCCACGCGTTCTCGCCGACCCACTCGTAGCGGAAGGCGTTGGTGCCCAGGGAGCCGGGACACATCCAGCGGGAGTAGAACCGCTGGCACCGCGCGCTCTCCGTCGACGCGAAGAGGTCGATGGAGTGCGGCCCGTACGTGGCGTCGAGCGTGGAGAACGCGGCCGGCGGGAGCGTCCAGTCCGTCGAGTCGTGCTCCCGCGAGAGACGGTCTGCCCACTCGTTCAGCGCCGAGAAAACGTGCTCGATGCGGAGCTCGACGTCCATCTCCATGCACAAGTTGTACAGGTCGCGCATCTCGTCCATCAGGGCGGGCGAGCGGGATGAGCCCGCGCGCATGACGAAGAGCGCCACCATGGAGTCCGTCCTGAGGCGGATGATGGAGCCGGCCGGGATCAGATGCCGGAAGGACAGGAGCGCCCGCGTCACGGCGCCGAGCTCCAAGCAGTTGATATGGAGGCCGTTCCGGTCCATCCCGTGGGCGCCGCGCGCCTCGGCCGACGAGTTGAGAACCGCGCCCCACCCAGTGCCGCTCTCGTCGGTGTCCAGCAGCATGGTCGTGGCGCCCGGCCACAGCGGCCGACCAGTCGCGGCGTTGGCCCGCAGGTCCGTCCACCACTTGAGGTCCTTGAGGGCCTGCCGACCGAGCTGCACATCGCCCCTGCGTGGGAGGCGGTGCTGCATGGCGGCGAACAGGCTGCGCAGGTGGTAGCGTGCCGCTGGCACGGACAATGTTGTCGACACGGCAGTGCCGCAGAACCGACGGAGGGTGGCAAAGTTGACCCACCGTCTGTTGTCCGTAGCGCGACGAGAAAGCCCAACCGCCAAGGAGACGATCTTGTCGACGCGGTCGACGGGGAGGAGGAAGCGAGCCAGCTTGGTGTCGACGAGGTGACCGAGCAGCCGCATGCAGGTTGGCCCGTCCTTGGTGCCCTTGGTCGGGTGCATCCGCAGGCCAAGCTCGCCAAACAGCCGCTCGACGTACTTGTACGCCGCCACGGCCTGTGCCGACGTCGCCGCTTCGCCCGGCTCCGCCGGTGGCGCCCCGCCAAAGTCGTCCACGTACGGGATGATGCGGAAGCCCATCTCGCGCAGGTGCTCCACGACGGGGCGCATCACCTTCGTCCACGTCATCGGCGCCGGCGCCAGGCCAAACGGCATGGTGACCGGCACGAAGTAGCGGCCGAGGCAGCGGAAGGCGAGGTACTTGCGGTCCTCGGGTCGCAGTAGCAGGTGGTGGTAGGCGTCTTTCACGTCCCACGTCAACAGCGCGTCGTTGGGGCGCAGCGACTGGGCCAGCTCGGGAAGCGTCTCGTACTTGCAGCTTGCCGTCTCGGCGAAGCTGTTGACGTGCTTGTAGTCGTAGACCGCGCGCGGCTTCTGCGCCGTGTGCGTGACGAAGGCCGAGCTGATGCACACCAGCTCGGCGATGTCGGCTGGGTCCGTCACCTCCAAGACGTAGCCCAGGTCCAGCTCCCGGTCGATCTCGCCCTCGAGGAGGACCTTGTCCTCGACGGGCATCGGGTACTCGGGCGATAGGAACGGCGTCGGTGTTGAGGTCCACTCGATCTTGACGCCGTTCTCGATGGTGTCCGACACCCATGAGGAGACGCCCATCCGCAACCAACGCGGGAGGGCGGCCCGTAGGGCCTCGGACACCGGCACCGGGCGGGGGGAGCTGGGCCGTGGCAGCTCCGTCCGGTGAGCGCGTCGGCTGTGCCGTCCGCGCTGGCTCTCTGCGGCTGTCGACGCGAGAGGGGAGAAGCGACCCCCTCGCGGCACCTCGAAATTTAGGCGCGGTTGCGACCGCGGCCGCGGCCGCCACCGCCGCCGCCGCGACCGCCGCCTGCGCCACGGCCGGCGCCGCCGGCGCCGCCTGCGGCGGCGCCGCCGCCGTGCCCGCCGCCACCGTTGCCGCCGGCGCCAGCAGCACCCCCACCGCGGCTTCCACGAGGGGGAGCCGGGGCGTTGGACCGGTTGGCTCGCTGGGGGTAGGTGTAGCCCCGCTCGGCTGCGCCAATCTTGGCGGATGCGGTCGTCTCTGCGCGGACGACGCGGGAGATGAAGCGCCGCGCGCCGTCCCCGCGGAGAGAGTTGCGGGGGACAGCGTCCGCGTGGGCGAACGCGTCAGCGAGGTTGGGCTCGGACTGCCGCAACGCGAGGTAGTCGTAGCGGGAGACGCCGAGTGCGTAGATGCGGCGCGTGGCGGGCACGAGGAAGTCGATGAGCTCCTCGAGGTACTCCTTGGTGTTGCCGATGGCGTGCTTGGCGTCGAGGACGTCGTTGTAGACTTGCTGCAGCCACGAGAGGGTGCAGTACCAGTGACGGGCCTCAATCTCGTCTCGGCTGCCGGCCGTGAAGGTGGAGGCGTGTACGGGGTCACACGGGGTAAAGGGCATCGGCAGCCCGTCCGCGCGCATGATGGAGCGGGGGATGTCGAAGCTCTGGAGGTAGTCGGACGCGGAGAAGCGCGCCGCGAAGTCGAAGCCGTCGTCGTAGGCGCCGGCCTCGTCGAGGGCCCGGCGACGGGCGCTCCCGCGTCGACCGATGGCGCCCGCGCCGCCGGCGGGCGCCCAGCCCCCGAGCGCGTCGCCGTCGCTGCCCTCGTCCTCGTCGCCGTAGACGGCATAGTCGGCGCCCCCGGGGGGGGCGCCGTCCGGCCCGAGGGGACCCGCGGGGGGGGCCTCGTCGCCGCGCCGCGCGCCGTCGCCGTCGACCCCTTCAAGGTTGGCGGCCCGGCGGGCGGCGTTGGCTGCTGCCGCCTCCTCGGCTGGGAGGCGGTCAGCCGCCGCGCCGCCTCCAGCGCCAGCGCGAGCTGGCGCTCCGCCGTGGCGGAGCGGGTTCCCAGCTGCTTCGAGGGCAGCGGCGGCGGCGGCGGCATCGCGGTCGGCGAGGGCGCCTTGCGCCGTCGTCAGGTGCTGCTGCGTCTCGGCGAGCGCGGTCTCGGCGGTGTCGAGGCGGGCGCGGAGGTCGGCAGCAGCGGCCGCGTCGGTGGATAGCGCCCCACCGGGGGGGGCGTCAGCAGGTCCACCGGCCATCGTGCGTCGCCCAAAGGGGGCGGCGGAGCGGTCACGGAGCCACAGGAAGGCCTGGGAGGGGGGTAGTTCTTCGAGCGCGCTGGGCGCGCGAGAAGAACTGGACGCTGCCGACCTCGGGGTCGGCGGTGGACAGCCCCGCCCGGCGGCGGTCTTGTACCAGCCGCAGCGGTTCGCGCCGCCTTGGCCGCCGCCTCCCGGCACGGGCTGGGGCGGGCACAGGCACACGCCGCGGCGCGCGGCCGCAGCAACGGGCGCGCGTCCGCAGCAGCGGGCGCGCGGCAGCGGCAGCGGGCGCGTGGCAGCAGCAGCGGGGGCGCGAGGGGGCG
Source organism: Pyropia yezoensis (assembly GCA_009829735.1). Taxonomy (NCBI): domain Eukaryota; phylum Rhodophyta; class Bangiophyceae; order Bangiales; family Bangiaceae; genus Pyropia; species Pyropia yezoensis. Next base: position 20,041,302 of record CM020618.1, on the reverse strand, counting down.
CCAGCCGCGCGGCGGCGCCGCGGCGAGAGGGAGAGCAAATGCGGCAGCCACCCCCACCCCACAAAGGCAGGGCGGGGCGGCAGCGGCGAGCGGGCGCGGGCAGCGCAAACGCACGGCATGCCGCCGCGCCCGAGTGCAGGCACCGACAGGCGGTGCGTCGGTCCCCGACTGACAGGGAGAGGGCGACGCGCGGGAGAAGGAGCGGGAGAGGGCGTGGCACCCATCGGGGTGCACCGCGCGCGCCGCCGCGGCCGTTGCGCAGCGACGGCTCTCCCCCACAGGCGGTCGGTCGTCGCGCACGCCGCCGACGTGGCGACCGACGGGAAATAATCCCGGAGCCGGTTACAGGAAGAATCAACATTCAAGTCAGTACTTTTAGATCGCCACGGGCGTCTGCATCATGCCTCGCGATGCGCAACGGGTCCGCCGCTATTCGTGTGTAATTACATTCACCTTTGCTCGTTTCTGCATCGACGATTGCAATAAACGTCCATTGATCGTACACGCTGGCCTGCCGTTTCTCCGCTCGTCTTGCCCACCCCAAGGTGCCGCACGCATACCCGCACGTGCCCGCTGCCCGCGAGCACCTTTGTCGCTGCGCTCGCCCGAGGAGACACGGGGGTGTGGTGACGCGCCCTCGTCGGCGCACCGTCTGTCGTCGTCTACCCCGCCATCTCCCACCCTCACCCCCACCTCTGTTTTTCCCACTACGTACCATGGCGCCCGCCATCTCCCTCGTCCTCCCGCCCACCCCGCCGCCCTTCCAGGGCTTCCACCCCCACGGCGGCCGGGATGGGAGCGCCGCCCCCGGCGGTGAGTCTGCGGTCCTCCCCGTCCAGTCGTACGTTGTCGCCAACGACGAGGCCGTCTTTGCGCGCGGCGCATGCACCGTTTACGACCCCGCGTCGGGGGGGGCGGTCTACCACTGGGACCGCAGCCGGGAGCACAGCCTCCAGTCGTTCACACTCGTGGCGGGGGGCACGCCAGGAGCGGGGGGGGGGCGGGCGCCGCTTGTGCGGGTGGCGGAGGCGTCGAACCGGGCGTCGCCCGTGTCGGCGTTCTTCCGTGGCTTCTTCAACCCCCTCAACAAGTACGACATCCTCAACGAGCGGCTCCTCCCGGGGTTGGCGGTGGGCACCCCGCTCGCGCGCGTGACGGAGGTGTACGGCGGGGGCCCCGTCGGGGAGGCCAAGGTCGTGGACTCGTGCCTGGGGGGCCCGCGGCTCGAGGTGCAAGCGACCGCCGCGCTTGGCGCCGCGTACGCGGTGACGACGACGGGGGTGACCACCCCGTGGGGGGACGTGTCGACGCGGGTGGCCGCCCGGTTTTTGCCACCCGGTAATGAGCGCTACGCCCTGACGCTCCGGGACTGCACCCGCGCTGAGGCGGTCGTGGTGCTGGCGGTGGTCATGGCCATGGACATGAAGCGCCGCAAGACGACGGCCAACCGCTGGCGCTGATGTACTCCTACAGAGGCGGGCATGAAGGAAGAAGGAGTAGGGATGAGGGAGGGGGGGGGGGGGGGCGGAGGGGATTGGCGGCACGACCGACGAGTGCACGTGGTGCGACCGTTGGCAGCGGCGGCAGCGGTGGCGGCGAGTGGCGGCAGCGGCGGTAGCGCCCTACGAACGACAGGGTCACGCCAATGCCGCCGTTTTGCCGCCCGGCTGCCCCCTCCCCGACGGTGTTAGGGGGTGGGTGGGTCGCGACCGCGTTGCGATCGGCGGCGGCCGGGGCGCCTCCCCCCCCCCTCCCTGCCCCACACTTCCGTATGACCGCCGCTATCGGTGGCCTCCCACGAGCTCCCATGATCGGCCGGCGGTGGTGCCCAAGAGCACGGGCAGCGCGCACCTGCTGGGGGGCTGAGGCGGAGGGCCGGGAGGGGGGAGACGGCGATCCCCGCCGTGGCGTGCACGGAGGCGGGGGGAGGAAGGGGAGACTGGCCGGCCGCCGCCGCTCCCGCCGCCGGCGTGCCCCCCCACCTCTGTCGACAGACGTAGCCATCCCGCTTGAATTTTGATGCTGTTGTGTTTCCAGTCTTGATGTGGGCGGCGGTGGCACCCGCCCCCCCCCCCCCCCCCACCCCCCGCCTCCTGCGCCCCAGCCAGCCGGCCCAGGCCACCTCACACGCCCGGCTCTGCGGCGCCGCCCAGCCGGGTCGCCAGCGGCCGCGGGCCCCATCCCCGGCCAGTCTGCCGGCTGGCCGCGGTGCGTCGGCCGGGCACCGCAGCAGCGTGCCGCGCCGCGCCGCCTGTCCCACGATCGGGGCGGCCGTCGTCCACCGCCTGCCAGATCCGCCAGATCCCGCGCCGCTCCAGCGGCCCTCGCCGGCGCTGCGCGTTGGGCACGGCGTCCACCTCCCAGACAGTCCGTCCCGTCTACCGCTCACCCCCCCCCCCCCCCCTTGCCCCCCGATTCCCAACCTGCCGCCCGCCTGGACGCCGTCACCGTGCCCCCCGCGGCGGCGGCTCGCGACGGCCTGTGGCGCTGCTGCGGTAGGGTGCATCCCCCCCCACCGCCGTCGCTTGCATCCCGACGCCAGCAGTGGCGGCCGTGGCGCGCCGCGGTGGCGCCCCCGCCAACTTTCCCGCCTCCTCGCCGTGGGCTCCCGCGCGTGCACCTGCGCGGCTGCTGGTGGGCGCCACCGTCCCCCTGGGCGGCGCACCGCCCCCCTGGGGCTGGCCTGCCCACGCCCACCGACCGCCGCCGGCGTCGCACGTCGGCCGGCCAGTGGCGCTGCCCGCCCCTGCCGCCGTGCGTTGTCGACGTCGTGGTCCTCCTCGCTCTCCCCCTTCCCGTCCCCCCCCCCCCCCCCCCATCGCCCCCCCGTCACTATCTCTCATTCTGTCGACGACCTTCAGTCCCCGGGGGGGGGGGGGGGGGGGGGGGGGGGGCGCACCTGGAGGCGGGAGGCGGCGCCGCGCCGCTGCCTGCCGACTTGCGCCATGACGGGTGCCGTGACCGCCCCCCCGCCCGACCGGCTGCCCCTGATTTCTGTGCGCCTGGGCCGGCGGCACCGGCGCCGGCGGGCGCCGGCGAGCCCGTCGGATGGGGTGGTGGCCGAGCGGGGGAGCGGCACCCGGCTGGGGAGGGGGGTGTTGTCCCCATCGCCGCCGACGCCGGTTGCTCCCGCTGGGGGCTCCTTCCTGGCTGGCGCACGGGGTACGTTTTTTTTTTGCGCTCGTCCTGCCCGCCGCGCCTCGCGTCGTCCCTAGTACTATTGGGGTGAATTGTGTGCTGCATGGGGTGTGGCGGTGCTGGCAGCCCGTGTCAAAGAGGGGGCGTGGGGTGGGTAGGCGCCACGGCCGGCCTCGCGTGGTGCCGCCGACCTCCGCCCCCGCGCCGCGTCTCTTCATGCTGGAGGGACTGTTGGCCATTGTTGGACACTCCGTTTGCTGACGTGTGCCCATGCTCTTTGTGGCCGACTGGTGCCCTGGCGCTGCCCTGGCGCTGCCCGGCCGATTGGTTCTCCCCGCCCCCTTCCTTCCTGGCTCGGCGTTGTCGCTTGTCCTACTCTGCTCCCCCCCCCCCCCCCTTCCTTACGCTCGCCTCTTTCGTTCCCGCAGTCAACCTGATTGCCTCGGCGACTGCGCGTGCCGTCTCCATCCTTGCCACATACCCCATCGACACTCTCAAAACGCGCATGCAGGCGGCCGCCGCGCCCCTGTCCATCTCCACCGCCGCCGGTGCGGGCCCCCTCTACGCGGGCGCCGCGTCTGCGCTCGTCACCAACATCCCGTACGGGGCGCTCACGTTTGGGCTGTACGAAACCCTCCGGGGCGTCCTCAACGACGCGGCGGCGGCGGCGCCCGAGTCGCCCGCGGGGCGGCTGCCTCCCATGGTGCGCACCGTCATTGCCGCGGTGGTGGGTGACGTGACGGGCTCCCTGTGGCTGACGCCGGGGGAGCTCATCAAGCAAAAGGTGCAGGCGGGGGGGGCGGGGGGTGCTGTCGGCGTCGCCCGCCGCATGTGGGCACAGGGCGGGGCAGGGGCGTTTTACCAGGGCTACTCGTCCCAAGTGGCCCGGGATGTGCCCTTTCGCGTCATCCAACTGGTCACGTACGAGGAGCTGCGGCGGCTGTACCTGGCCGCCAAGGTCGCCCGCGCCCGCCCGTCGCGGCTGGCGGCTGTCTCGTCAGTGTCTGTCGTAGACGCGGCAGCGGCGGCTGGGAGCGCCAAGGTCGCCATCACCGGTGTCGAGGGGATGCTCCTCGGCGCGGTGGCGGGCAGCTTTACGGCCGCCGTGACGACCCCGTTGGATGTGGTCAAGACCCGCATGATGACGGCTGAAGCGGGGGTGCTGACGGGGGGGGTACCCGGCGTGGTGCGCCAGGTATTGCGGGAGGAGGGGGTGCGGGGGCTGGCGCGGGGTCTAGGGCCCCGCGTCATTTACATTGGGCCTAGCTGTGCCATCTTCTTTGCCGTGTTTGAGGGCGTCAAAGGGCACCTCCGCGGGGGGAAGAAGGTGGGCGGGGGTGGAAGGCCATAAGGGGGGGATAGTGACCTTGAGAGCGGGGGGCAGGGGGCGCAGTGGGTCATCGTGGTATAGTGTGTTGCTGCACCATACCCGTACTGGGTTACGCTTCCAATGACGAATGAGGGTGACGCGTGTACGACGGAGACACACGGCCCTGTGCACACATGACCTTTGCGGCTCGACCAGACCGAGACCTGTTGCCTCATCTTCTTCCCTGTGGGAAGGAGATTCCTGTGGAAACACAGTTTTCAGGTCAGGAAGTATGTAGGTATTTACAGCGCGGGCGGGCAACCAAGGCTCACTCAAAAGCGCTCACAAAACTCTCGCAGCTCCCTCGCTTGCTTTTCCAGTTCCGCGTGCCGGCGCTTGTGGTAGCCGAGGCTCGATGCCCACTTGAAGCGGCGGGAACAGCCGTCGACGGGGCATTCAAACGGCAGCTCCGAAGAGTGCAACCGCGCGTGCGTGCGCGCGTACGACCGGAACCGGGACACGACGCCACAGCCGGGGTGGGTACAGCGAAAGCCCACAGACGGGCGGGTGCCGCGCCGGCGCCGGCCGGTCTCGACGCCCAGAGCGGTCGGGCTGGCGGCAGGTTGAGATCCCGGGGACGACTGCGCGGCAGCCCGCTTGGCCGGGGAGCGTGGCGGTGGATGCGCCACCGACGGAGCCAGCAGAAGCCGCCCCGTGCCCAAGCCGCCGCCCCGTGTACCGGTCGGGCTTGGCGGCGGGGACCCCAATGGGGAGCCCAACAGCTCGAAAGGAGGCGCATGGACGCTGTCCGATGGGGATGTGACAGCCGAGCTGGTGCCCACCAGCGACGCGTGAGCCCACGCCGGCGGCTGACGCGTCACTTCCCCAGTAACGGTCGGCAGAGGGAGAACGCCCAGCGGGGACACAGGGGCTTTGGACGACAGCTCCAGGGCGCCTCGCCAGGCGGGCTTGAAAGCACCAATCGTCGGCCGGGCGCCTAACCGCAACCGACGCGGCGACGACGAAACCTGTGCGACGGCGGCCCCTGCACCCAGCGGCAGGGGCGTTCGCCCCGGCTGGCCATCAGTACGAGGAAAGGGAGACTGGGCAGCCTCCGGGCCGCGTCGGAAAGCCTCGTGAACGGCATGCCGGGCCCCGGCGGGTGCCACCGTCCAGAGGGGGGGCGCAGGCAGGGGCGGTCGTGCACCCGCCCTGATGGAGGCAGCGAGTGCCGCCGCCGCGGCGGACATCATGGGCACGGGCGAGGCGCCCGCAAAGGGGGACGGCAGCCCGGCTAGGCGCGCGACGGTACCGCCCGACAAGGGGGTGGTGGGCGACTGCACCAGGCCACGTAGGCGGGAGGCTGTATCCATTGTGTAGGGGCGTTCAGGGCTGGGTGACCACAACGTGCACACGGGGGCGCAGGAGAGGAAGGATGTGGTGGTGTGGGAGAGAGGGGAAGCGCTGAGAAGGAGAGTAGCTGTTCGGTCAAACAGCGCGTCTGGGAGCAGGTCGTGCACCAGATGAGGCATCGTCGTTACGCGCGCTGGCCCGAGCGTGCTTTTATAGCCCCCATGGAGCCCTTCCGCTCAACTCCTGCCCGCGCCCACCCAGGCGCCCTGAGCCCGCCTGTGGCGGCGCCCTGAGCGTCGGCCCTCTCTATGGCGTCGCCATCATCGCCGCAACGCCCGCCGGTCAACTGTCCTTGTCGTCGAACATGAGAAGCGTGGCCCTTTGGGTTGTATCTTGCCGTTGACAACGCGGGTCATACAACCAGGGGGGGACAGGGCTCCTCCTACCTACTCCCAGTGTGTTTCGCTGACAGAGCGCTGGAGGCCACTCGGGCAAGGGCGACACCAATGATGGCACTCTCCCTTTTGTCGGAGCTTGAGGACAGCATGTGCGAATCACGTGCCAGAGGGGAGGGGTTAGTGCCCCAACAGGCATAGCTCGCCATCCGAGGCTGTCCGTGCTGCGCAAGCGTGACAGTGACCGGAAGACGCCGCGCGCCGCTTGGGCAGCCGTTGGACGCCAGCCTGGGCGCCGCGAGCGTGACGCAGCCTACGTCTCTTGCTGCTTTGGCAGTCACACAGGTTGTCTTCGCCCACGGTAAAGACAGGTGGAACACCAGGTTACACCCTCGTTCCCAATGGCCAGAAAACTCGCCAATCGCCCGCCTTTCCTCGCAGCCATCCACGCAGGCCGACGCCGCTCACTGTCCGGTGCCGCATCGCCCGCGCTGTATCACTGACGGGTGAGCGCTGCGCACTGGGCGCCTGAGGTTTTGAGCTGGAAATTGTGTACGGCACCCTGCGGACCCGCCTGCAACGAATCAGCGGACCAGACTGTGGACTGTGGTACGAACCGTCAGAGCGGGCGAGGGGGACAAAGCTGCGGTGTACAGAACAGTTCTTTTTTAGGCCAGACCACGCAAGCTGTCCTGCCTGAGCATCGAACGAGGGCGCCCAGAAACGTGCGTCCATCCACTAAATCTGTCTCGGGGAAAAACTCTGTGGAGGTGGATCAGGTGTCCAGTCAAAGCTCACGTCTGGGAACTGCATGGGGTCGCCCCCCCGACTGCTGTCCTGTGGCTGGCTTCGCGCAACAGTCTCTTCTGTCCTACAAAGTGTACGGCTCGTCCCGGGATTGGCTGTCAGGGCCTCATTGGGCCTCGCGCATGACTCGTGACCTGTCTTCGGAGCAGGCCACCGTTCATTGTCTGGTCCATGGGCCCTCTCGGTGAAGGCAGCGCCTCGCGCGAGGAGACACGCCGGCCACCCGTAGCGATACGACAAAGGAGGGCACATTCTCCTTCCGTTCGTTGGTTGCGACGTCGTATACCAAAGTGTAGTACAGTTCCATCAGGGCTTGGACAGCCTGCGCCATGTCCTCGAATGCCGGTCCAACACGGGGTCTGGCGGCCCAGCCATGCGGTGTATTGGTCTCCGCACAGGACCCGTGCTTAGCGCGTGTCACCAGGAGAGTTGACTCCTGGGATCCCCCAGCCCCGAGGCACGCCTCATTGGTCGCGACGCACGATGTCGATGTCGGTGCAGCAGGAACCATACCTCAAATCCTTCTGTCTTCATGGGCTCAGGGAGCCAAGTCCCCACGATCAGTGGTGTGACTAGTGTCTATTCTACCGATAGCATCATCTAGCACTCTCGAGATTGGCGAATTAAACCGTGGAACGTTGTGCAAATCCGCCGTGCGGGTGTGCAGGCCAGACACATGCCGCTTGCTCGTCGGCGGTTATTGTTGATGGGCGATTTCCACCGCGCGAAGCAGATTCTGTATTGCGTCCAGCTCGGTTGCAGAGGCGATACTGTTCCCAGGATATGCGGCGCATGCGCTTGGGACGCCAAGCGCTTGGGGCGCACGTGCTTGGTACTCCGCGAGCGTGTGGTGCGTCTCCACTGGTGCTCAGGGAGCTTGCCTGTGGTTCTATTCCCAGCCTCTTTCCGGTGTATGTCCCTGTGAGAGCACGCCTCTCCAAGATTGCCCTTGTGCCGCCAAACCACGTGGCGCGAGGTCGACAGACACATGCAGGCGTCTCAAGCGGGAGGCTGTGTCGAACTGGGAGAGGCCAGCAGAAAAGACACGAAACACCAGGGTCCAGTAGCCGCCCCTCCTCTGTGCAGAGAGACTACAGCGATGCTCCAATATATCTGGTGTGCTGGCATACGTTCTTCTGCCGCTTGGAGCATCAATGGTCGCGGACTCGTGATCGACCGACCACTTCCTTCAGGACTGTTTCATGTCGTTGAGGCGCCACATCCGTCGCACGACGCCTCATTTACTGAGGTCGTTCGGCTCGTTTGGTCTGGTTGCTCCGCCCACGACGTGCACAAGGGGGCGCTGCTGGTGGCCGCGAGGATCCATCCCCTCCATGCGCCCGCGCGCCACTGTGGGTGCGGTGCTCCGCCGCGCTCGATTGCCGGCTGACAAGAGAGATTGGACTGATAAGCACCCCTTCGCCTAACCGAGTGGGTCTGAATGGAAGTTCTGGGAAAAAGCGCCATATCAGGCGGGCGGACGGAGGATGTTGTCTGTGGAAGAGAAGCATGCTCATGACTTGTCGATCCTCCATTCTGGGACTGCATCTATTACATTGCGTTGCATCGCCACAACATGACCGGGCAGTGACAGTTGAATCAGTGGAGTGGACGGCAATAGAGAGCAGTGATGAGGAGTGGGGGGCACCGAAACCGCTTTGATGCAAGCTCTGGGAGCGACAAGTGGGCAAGTCCCTCCCCAATCCGTTCAAAAAGGTACGATATTGTGGGGAGGGTGGCGCTTGCACCGTCGGCGACAGGAGCCCAACAAGCACTCGTGCGCCTTCACGCGGACTGGCCACCTGCGGATCGTAGGGTGGGTTGAGGGCTTCGTGCGGACTTGATGCGACACCCGGTCAAGATTGTGACAGCGATGCCACCTCCACTGCTGCCTGTGCGGGGGCATCTTTCCACGCCGGCGACTTCGACAGCGTGCGAGGTCACACAGCCAGACTCAGAGCAACTGTACACCCTCCAGAGAGGGTTGTCACACCCAGTTTGTGTGCACCCTCCAGAGGGGGTTAGCACCTACCAGGGCGCCCGCTGGGCCGCCAAGCGCGGTCGTCTCTACCGCTCTGGAAGAGCTCCAGGTAACTCGCGCGACTCGCGGATGGCAGTAGCACTTGTGAGGCAGAGGCGCGCCACAGACAATGGAAGTCATGGTAGGCGTTGCTATCTACCACCGCCGCTATTGGGATGGCTTGATGCTGTTGCAGTTGTGATATTTGAATGCTGTTGTGGTATCGGACTTGTGACACAATGGCCAAGAAGCTATAAAGTATTTTTTGCATGTCTAAATATTTTCAACAATAATGGCAAACGATAAAAATCGAAGGGTGCTTTGGTATCCTGTGATTCGCTTGAAGGACCGTCCGATCGTCGCGGTGGCGTGCTCATTGGCCAGCCAGTCAGAAATCCTCAGATCTGCCATGAAAAACCCGTTGGCCGAGGATGAATCTCATAGTGGGCCACTTCGTTCCGCGGTCCCATTGGCGTTGAGCTCCCCCCCCTCCGCTGATGGGGCTGTGGCGTGGCCTCGCCGGCGGGCACCCTCCACTGCTCCCGGCAGTCGGCCGCCGCCGCAGAGATTGACGCCCGCGGCCATCCGCCACGAAGAGCGCGCCGTGCGTGCGCCCCTGTGGCGCATCCTTTTCATCACGCGCCGCTGAGTCAAGGACCGCGCCGCTGAGTCAAGGACCGCGCCGCCTCTTCCTGCGAGCCACTTGCCCCATACTCCACTCCCTGTTGCGTCCCTGTCCCTGTCGCGCCGCACATTTCCGTTCCACCCCCTCACCCCCCCTTTCCCCCCCCCCCCCCCCCCCTCCTTTCCCCCTATCCGTTTGCGCTTTCTGTTGCACGCTCCCCTCGTCATGGGGTTGTCCCCTGGTGCCCGGCCGTCTCCGGCCGTGGCGTTTCTCGTTGCTGCCCCTGCTGTTGGCGGCGGCGTGCGGGCGTGTCCATGGGCGGGCTCCCGCGTCTCCACCGTCACCGCCGCGCGATCTGTGTCGCGCAGTGCTGTGCGCGGCCGCGCCACGAGGCGGACTCCGCCGACGGCGGCGTTTGTAGACCCGTCTGCGGCGGGCGCAGCGGCGGCGGCAGCTTCGGCGGCGGCGGCAGCCGCAGCAGGGCACCTGGGCTTGGATTTGCCAGCAGCGTCGTTGTGGTACGTTCGGTGGAGGAGTGCGGAGTGGGGGGGAGTGGAGCGGGGAATGCATTGGTGTGATGGGCACGGGCGGGCGTGCGCAGCGCTGATGCTATGGCAGGCATCTTGGCAATGTCAGTTTTGTCTGTATGAGGAGGGCTGCGGTTTCGACACCTGTTAGATGGGGTACAGCCGAGAGACTGGCAGACTGAGAGACTGACTCTCGACTTCCAAGGCTTGGCCCTTTATTTACTGCGTCTCTGCCGTTTGGTCCATCCCACACTTTGTCCTTTGGCGTGACGCAGGCTTTCTGACGCGGCTGTCGACGTCACGGCTGCTGTCGAGGAGGTGGCGAAAAAACCGGGCCTGTTTGATCAGCTGGTCACGCTGGTTGAGCAGTCACTGTGTGGCATCCATGACATGCTGGCGGCGGCACACGTACCCGGCGCGTATGGCCTCGCCATTATTGGCTTTACGCTTGCGGTGAAGGTGGTCACCTTCCCCCTCAACTACAAGCAGATGGAGAGCAGCATGAAGATGCAGGCGCTGCAGCCGCGTATGAAGGCTATTCAGGGTGAGTTCCGGGACAACCCGCAGATGGCGAACCAGGCGATTGCTCAGCTGTACAAGGATGAGAAAATCAATCCGCTGGCGGGCCTACTGCCCGTGTTTGCTCAGATTCCCATCTTCATCTCCCTGTATCGGGCGCTGCTCAACTTGGCCAAGGAGAACCAGCTGGACGAGTCCTTCCTGTTCCTCCCCAGCCTGCAGGGCCCGGTCTCGCAGCCAGGCGCGACGCTGAAGGACTGGCTGTTCCCGTTTGTGAATGGCACGCCGCCCATCGGGTGGCACGACGCGGCCGCGTATTTGGTCATCCCCATCTCGCTGGTGGCGCTGCAAGTCGTGTCACAAAAGCTGCTCCAGCCGCCCACGCAGGACGAGGCGGCGAAAAAGGCCAACGGCTTTCTCAAGTTCCTGCCACTGCTCATTGGCTGGTTCAGTCTCAACGTACCGTCTGGGCTGGGTGTGTACTGGGTGACCAACACGGCGTTCTCTACCCTTCAGACGCTGGCCATCCGTAAGAAGTTTGACGCCGAGGCGGTGGTGGTGGGCGCGGCCGGCGGTGGCGGCAGCGCCGCGATTGGGGGCGCACAAGAAAAGGGCGGCGTGGCCACCCGCATTGTGTCCAAGGCCGATGGCTTTTCCTCGTCGGGCTCCAACGGCGCGGGCAGCCCGTCAAGCGAGGGCGGCTCGGGCGTGCAGACAACGGTGCGGAAGGCCAAGAAGCCGGGCCAGAAGCGGCGGCGGAAGTAGTGCGTGGGTGAGTTCCTCCGCTGGGTCGCGGCGTTGGGCCAGAAGCGTCAGCGGAAGGAGAGTTTGGGTAGGCTCAACCTGGGGGTCGCGGCGTAGGGCCTAGGCGCGCTGTGGATGTGGGCGCTGCGGTTTGACCGAGGGGAGAGGGGGTGCAGGACGGCGGGTGGATGGGAGTGGGGGGGGGGGGGGCGGGGCAGGTGGAGTGGGTGGTTGCAACGGGGCGGACGATGGCGCATTCGTCTTTTGTCCGGACGGGGTCGTCGCTTAGCGTGTTTGCTTTGCATTTTTCTGTTGGTCCACACGTCCTCGGCGTGGGTGCTTCCACGCGGCGCCTGGCGTCGACGGTGTCCTGGCCCTTCGCCGACACGAAAACAGAGGCCACGCCCTCGCTCGCCTACGGCCACCTCTGCAGCGCCGCCGGGTATGTCGCACCCTGCGTTCGTCCCGGGGCATCCGAATCGTACAAAGTGTGCTCGACACCCACCAGCACCTGCAGGTCGATCTTCCCTGGCAGGTGATCCCGTCCAATTTGAGAGGCGCCACGAGGCCCGTGCGTGACTGCGCCTATCGCACGAAGGGTGTCCTTCGCTGCGTGCGATCGCCGTCGCCGTCGTCGCTGCTCGCGTCCCCGCCTGCGACCATCTGGTCTCTCTCCCATTTTCTTGCCGACGCACCCGCGTGCCGCTCCCCTCCTCCGTGCCTGTTCACGGTCGCCGCTAGTCATCTCCACGCTCCCGCATCGCCCCCCGCCCCGCCTCCTTCCCCGCCCCCCGTTCCATCATGGACCCCCCGCCCGAGCTCCCCCCCCCGGTGCTGCCACCGCTCGCCGCCCTCTGCCGCGCGGCCGCGGCGGGCACCCTCCCCCCCGCCGACGCGGCCACCCAGACCGCCACCCTCACCCGCGCGGCCGTATCGCTGGGCCCCCCTACCGTCGCCGCCGCCACCGCCGCCGCCGCGGCGGTGGCGGCGGCGGTCACCGCCGCCGCGCCGGGCACCGTTGCTGCCGCCACTGCCCGCCGAGCGGTGGCGGTGGTGGCCGAAGAGACCCGCGCGGAGGCGTCGGCAGCGGCCATGTCCGACGGGGACGGCGGCGACCGCGGCAGTGGCGGCGGCGGCGGCGTGGGGGGGGTCCTCGTCGGCCTCGCCGAGCTCGTCGCCGACGCCGCCGACGGCGTGGCGGCGGTGGCCGACGCGGCATCGCGGCTGCTGGCGGGGGTGACAGGTGGCCGCGGTGACGGGTCGGTGCTGCTGCTGGTGGCGGGCGGGGGGGAGGGGGGCGGGGGGGCGGCGGAGGGGGGAGGCACCCCGCCGGCAGCAACGGCGGCACAGGCGGCGGCAGAGGCGGCCGCCGCCGCGTGTCCCGGCTTGCGGGTGCTAGTCCTGGGAGGGGACCCGCGTGTGGCGGCGCGGCTGGCCGCCGCGGGCGTCGACGCCACGGCAGTGCCCGCCGAGGCCGCCTACGCCGCCGCCGCGTCGGCGGGCGTGGCCGCCCTGTGGGTGGAGGCGGCGGGCGTGGCTGCGACGGGCGGCGGCAGCGGTGGCGGCGATGGCGGCGGCAGTGGTGGTGCCGACCACGTAGTGGTGACCGTCCCTGCAGGCGGTGGCATGGCCGTTGCCGCCGCCCGGTCGGCGGGCGTGGCAGTCACCGTCCTCGCACCGTCGTACGTGGTGGGCGTTGGCGGCGGCAGGGATGGCGACGGCGACGGCGCGGCGACCGCCGCGTCGGGCGGTGGGGGGCTGGGCGGCGGGCGCGTCTTCGCGCCCCGCACGGACGTGCTGCGGGCGTCGGACGTGGGGGTGCTCGTCACAGGGGGGGGGGTGGTGGGCGTGGCGTACGTGCCCGAACTCCAACGCGCGCTATATGGAGGTGATGGGGTAGGGGGTGAGGCCTGAGGCCTGACGTGTGTGGGGGCTGCTGCGCGGCGGAGGGCGTCGGCCTTGCTAAGGCGGGGGGCGGGGGGGGGACGCCGGCAATGGGGGCGGACGGGGGGGCGGGAGAGCGGGGCCGCACATGTACCAGCCGTCCCAACGGGCCTCCAACTTAATACAGCCTGCTCGATGCGGCCGCGCCCTCCTCAGACCCACCAGCAGCACAGGGCCCGACTGCTTTTTTGGTGTTGCACCCGCTCTCGGGGTGCGTAAGAAACAAGAAGAAAAAACAAGGGCCACTGTCGGCACCCCCCCCCCTACAGCCCGATGCCCGCGCACGCACCGGCGTTGCCGCGCGCCACACACGCGGGGAGCGAGAAAAAAAATCAACACGAACCACACCGCACAACACGCTGTCTTCAGCGCCTCCCCCCCTTCCCCTGCTCCACCCGTTACGGAAACGACACCCCACAGGTCGGTCGCATCACCCGCCGGCGCGGTCCGTCCCCACCGGCGGGGGCCCCCGGTCATCGACGTCTACCTCCCCCACCCCCGCGCCGCGGCCGCCGCCCCCGCCAAGCGCCCGGCGCCACGTCTCCTCGACGTGCAGCAGGCTGTCCTTGGTGTGCGTCACGTAGCCGAGCATGGATGCCCAGAGGGTGAGCGCCGCGAGCAGCCCCGGCGGCAGCCGGTACGCGGCTCGGACGGCGAGGCGGGTGGCGGGCACGTCGCCCGTCAGCGAAGCGACGACCCGTCGAAAGGCGCCCGCCGCGGCGGGCGTCAGCTCCACCGCCATGCCACCGGCAGAGGAGGGGTCAAGGCTCTTGAGCCAGCCGAGGAGGGGCCCCCCAGGGGTGGCCGCGGGGGTGGGAGAGCTCCCCGGCCGCACCGCCGCGGCTGCGGGGGGCACCGCCACAGTCGCAGGGGGCACCGCCGCGCTGCTGCCGCGCGCACCGACGCTGCCACGAACGCTGCTCGGGCCACTATCGCCGGCGGCGCCGACAGCGGGCGGCGCGTCGAGCGTGCGGGAGAGGAGGTAGCGATACTCAGAGCCCCGGAGCAGGTAGCCCGCAGCGAGCGCCGTGTAGATAGCCTGGTTCAACTCACTCGCACTCATTTGCATGATGGCCTCGCTCGTGGCGCCGTTGGCCGTCGTCGTCGACCGCGCCAGCAGAGGCGCCGAGGCAGCCGAGGACTCCGTCGCGGCGGCGGCCACAGCCGCCGCGAGCACCCCAGCGCCATCAATGCCCACAAGGGGCGCGTGATCAGCAGCAGCATCCCCGTAGCGCGAGACAATGGCGTGGCGGATGGCGGCCAGCCCTGCAGGCGACACGTCCCGCGAGAGCACCTCGAACGTCTCGGGCGTGTGGTGGGCAATGACCTCGTACAGCACTTTTTCCGAACGCACGCACGCCGGGGACAGCCGGGCAGCGGCGAGCTCTGACACCAGCGACAGATCTACCGCCTGCAGGCTGTCTGCCTCCAAGTGCCGGTCCAACATGTCGTTGATGTGGTAGGGACCAAACCCAACAACCCCCGACATGTCCACATCCGCGAGAAGCGAGTGGCCATCTTCACCATCGTCCTCCTCATCATCGACGTCCTCATCCTCATCGGATTCGTCGAACTGGAGACCGAGGAAAGAGGGTACGTCGCACAGTGCAAGCGCAAAGTCCGCATCGTCAAAGTTGACGTCCATCAACGTCACCTCATTGTGAAGGTCCACGTCGTCTTCCTCGTCGTCGTCCTCGTCGTCGCTGTCGTCCTCATTGCCAGCGCCGTCTGCTTCGTCCTCGTCGTCGCTGTCATCGTCCAGGACGTAGAGGACCGTGGCATCCTCCTCATCTTCGTCATCGTCACTGTCGTCATCTGATTCGTCGTCGCTGTCAAATCTGCTCACCTCGTTACCGTCGCTGTCGTAGGCACTGGTAGAGCCCGGGTCCGCGTCCGCCCCCCTACCCCGCGCGTCTGCTCCCCGACCAGTGTCCAGCGGGGTGTACTCCAGAAACTCCGGGACCGGCCCAAAGTCAACCTGCCGCCGGTCGTCGCCGCCCAGCCCCAACCCAGAGTCCCCATCAAGCCAGCTAAAACGCAACGGCGTCTGACCGTTGGCCTCCTCCTCCACCATGAAGATGCAATCAAGCATGCCGCTGCCGAGCGCAGAGCCACCCGTCGCGCCCACCCCGCCAATACCCATGTGGTGGGTGCCCGCCTGCAACACCCCTTCGCCACAGTCACCAGAGGAGCCCTCCCCCAGCGGGAAAACATCGCCAGACTCCCCCTCCCCACCAGGCTCGGGCCCAGTGCTGCCGCTGCCGCCCACGCTGCTGTCCTCATCACCGGGGCCGTCACTGAAAAAGTTGTCTGACGACCATACAAAGACGGCGGTGGCGCCCGCCGCCCCGCTGGCCGACCTGCCGCCGTCGCCGCCGCCGCTGCCGCCGACGCCAACCCTACTTTGCCGCTGCAGGGGCAGCTGCCAAGGCCGACCACGCGCTCCCCCGAGGCGTTCGGTGCCCCCCCCATGGGGTTGCCTCCTCCCCGTCGCCCCCAGCCGGGCGCCCCCAAACGCAGAGCCCCCAATGCCACACGGTACCACTGCCGCAGCCACCGCCGCTGCCATGGCAACCCGCCGCCTGCACGCCCCCCGGAGGGCACCGCCGTCTCCGCTGCCGCCCACGCCCGCGCCTCCGCCCCCGCCCCCGGCGCCGACGCCGCCACCCCCGACGCACGGCGCGCGGGCCAGCGCCCGAGGCGGCGGTAGGTGCACCCCCCCCACAAACGCGGCCGGCCTGCCCGCCCAGGCGGGGAGGCCAACGGCGGCAGGACCAGCGACAGGGACTGTCATGGGAGGGGGGAGGAGGGGGGTGGGGAAGAGTGGGGAGGGGAGGGTACCGCCCTGGGGGGCGGCCCCCGCCCTCGCCGCGGGCCGCCTACGCCGACCCCGCGCCGCACCACCCATGGCGGGCGGAAACGTCACACGAGTGACGGCGTGGCACGCCAGAGATCCGTTGTACTGTGGCCACCACTGCCGCCGTCAGAGGGCGGTAGCGACCAGAGGTCACCGGCACGTGCCGGTCACACCAGGAGCGCCGCTGCCAAACAGATACGTCCCGACTCCGGAACACCGATACAAGGGCGGGTGCGGCAGAACTCACGACAAGAACGTCCCACGCCGCGAGAGAGGAGCAGACAAGGAAGGAGCCCCACCACTGCCAGTGCCGAGGCAACAACACCCACCCTAGCCACCCCCCAGCCCAGCACGTGGCGGATGCCACAACTTGGCCGTGCGCCGCTGGACGGCGACGCCGCCACCTTCCGCCCCTGCCAAACCCCCACCGATCCACGCGAGCACGGCACGGCGTGCGCTCGGGCCGTCCCGCCAGAGAGCCAAATGGTACCCTCCGAGCTGCCGAGATGGTGACCCCCCCCCCCTCCCAACCAGCATGCGGTGGCCGTGGAGCACCACTCGCCGCGAGCTGCGCCCCGTGGTGGCGGGCCGTCTGGCCCGGGCGGCGGTCGCAGTGGGGTCACCGGGCGGCGACGGGACCGATTCGTCGGCGTCACACGAGGGTCCATTTATTCTTTTCAATCCCCAGATATTTTTCGAGAGGTATTGTGAGTGACAAGCTCGAGACTGCCTTATCTCAAATTAAAAAACTTATTAGAGAAACTCCTCTGGGAGACGGACATTGATCTTGTCACGGTATCGCCAATTGATTGGTCCACGTATTTGCAATGTCAAATTGCTCCTGGCCACATGTTGGATCGGTTTGGCTCGTGAGGTACGATGCGAGACCCGTCGGTGGTGTCCAGCGGCCTCGTCGGGGTGGCCTCGTGATGCGCGGAGCGCTTGGGGAGGACGGGCGGCCTTGTAGGAGAGGGGGAAGAGGACTGCGGGTCGCCCGGCTGTGGTGCTCGCCCGCCCCCTAAAGACGCCGGCTGTCTTCGCTATGACGCCACCCGTCCCCGGCAGGACGCCGCCCGCTTCAGCGACGACGCGCCTGCCCCTTCCCACGACGCCGCTCGCACAGAAGGGGGGGATGGAAGACGTGGTGAGGTTCTTCGGCTGTATGTATATGCATCCCAGGGAAGAGGAGGGTGGGTGGCAGTGAGGTGCTGTGGGGGTTGGCGCCTGCTGCCTGATTGGGCGCGGCCGCGGCTGGGCGGGGGTCGGGCGCCGCCGGGCGGAGCGGGCGGCTGCGGCCGGAGGGGCGGCGGCTGTAGCTGTGGCAGTATTGGCCCCAGGTTGGGGGCAACACGTGCCATGCGAGGGACGGCAGGCAGCTCGTCTGACCCGTTTCTCCCCCTGCATTGGGTTCATATTCCCTAAGTTAGGGATGGCTAGCTTGGTAGTAAGCCCAACTTGGACTTGAGGGTTTTCTGCATTTTATCGTCTTGAATTTTCGTGTGGCCCGGTGGGCAGGTGCTGGGGTGAGAGATTCTGAGTGGCGAGATTTTGAGGGACCCTGGGGGGATAAGGGGAGGGACAGCGGGGCTTGGCCCTGCTCCCCCGTCCCGACCAAGAAACTGTTGGCCCACAAACCATTTTCTTGTTTGTTAGTGGGGGGAATGCCCCACAACAGGGACAGCGTGTGTGCGACTTGCACTTCATCCGATTCCCCCGACACGGGAGGGAGCCCTTGCGCACCGCCCCAACTTGGGTGTCGCGTGTGCGAGTGGTTTTTGGCACATTTGGTGGAGCACCAGGGGACAGAGGTAAACTTTACCTCCGGGTGCACCCGGGTGTAGGGGGCCCTCCGTCTCAGAGGAACGGTGGACTTGGACCGTGTCATACGGATCGTTAGCCAACATGGCTGGTTCGGACCCCCCGTCGTCTGGGGAGTACACGGGTGACGCACGTACTTCAGTGCCTTTGAATACTGGTGAGACACAGGTATACCTGGGGTCGCAGAGGGACTAGGGGTCCCTCAAGCCAGCAGGACTGGGAGTACGGGCGGGCAACAGGCCACCCCAACTCAGTCGGGAGTTCATTCGGGTGACACTTCTGATGTTGGTGGGCCGAAGTCCGGCCACCGTGTGGTACATTCAACGGGAACGTCCCAAGGTGAGAGGACTGTCCCCGCGGGTTCCACTCGGGTTGGAGCCAACTTTGGCATGGAGCCATCGCCAACTAGGCTTTCGGAGTGTGCCCAAGACCACTCGCACACGCGACACCTAAGTTGGGGCGGTGCGCAAGGGCTCCCTCCCGTGTCGGGGGAATCGGATGAAGTGCAAGTCGCACACACGCTGTCCCTGTTGTGGGGCATTCCCCCCACTAACAAACAAGAAAATGGTTTGTGGGCCAACAGTTTCTTGGTCGGGACGGGGGAGCAGGGCCAAGCCCCGCTGTCCCTCCCCTTATCCCCCCAGGGTCCCTCAAAATTTCGCCACTCAGAATCTCTCACCCCAGCACCTGCCCACCGGGCCACACGAAAATGCAAGACGATAAGTGCAGAAAACCCTCAAGTCCAAGTTGGATTTACTACGAAGCTAGCCATCCCTAACTTAGGGAATATGGACCCAAATGCAGGGGGAGGAACGGGTCAGGCTAGTGGCCTGCCGCCCCTTGCATGGCACGTGTTGCCCCCCTGCCTGGGGGTCAATACTGCCACACTCCCCTCTCCTCAGGTCCGACCGACCCGGTCGGCCCTGCGAGGGGGTGTAGACTCGCACATCGCGGCGTTGGGGGCGCGACTTGCTGTCCCCCTGGTACGTCACGTGGACGTGGAGGCGGTCACGTTGACCGCTCCTCTCCTCAAGATTGCCCACTTGGCAGCTTGCCCACTTGGCAGCTTGCTCTTATCGGTACTCACCTCACAACCACCAACACATCCTCTTCACCTTACCCTGGGCCGCCCCACCCTGGGGAGGCCACCCATCTACCCGCGATCCGAGTTGGCTCGTATTGGGTCGATTGTGCCCCAGCCGGCTCCACTTGGGCGCGGCAAGCGTCGGGCGAGCCGGGCATACTCGCCTCCTCGCCGTCGTCGCCGTCACTCGCGGCGATCTCCCTCCGTGTCGGAAGACGAGTTGTCTTATTCCGTCTCGGAGTCATCTACCCCGTCTGAGACGGAGTCGGTCCGACGTCTGCGTTGCCAACTTGCGCGCAAGACCAAGCAGAAGAGTAGCCGCGGTCGATGCTACTCGCGCGACCGTGAGGGGCGCGACGGTTCCGACCTGGAGCCGCCGCCCCCGCCGATGGGTGGGGAACGTTATCGGCGTGGGTCTCGCCGCTCGCCTCCACGTGAGCGTGAGGGCCGTGGTGTTGGGGAGTCTAGCATGCGTGCCTAGTTGGCCGCTGCCTGTGTTGTGAGAGTGTATGGGTTAGGGCTGTAGTTAAAAGCCACTCTGCGTACCACTTCGACTTGGAGCACTCTCTTGGCACTGTCACGTGGCCTTCCCTCACGTTGAGGGAGGGCAGTTAGGGTCGATATCATTCCGGGCGCAGTATGCCCGCACCTTCTCAGCGGGAAGGTCCTCCACGTATTCCCACGTATCATCCTTAGCCTTATAGCCGAACCAGCGCACCCTCAACATGAGGCGGTTAGTGTCCTCTTCCCACCCGTGGTCGATGAACTTATCGAACACGTACTCCTGCGGGCCCTGTTTGGCCGCAGGTAGCGAAGGCAGGCGCCACGCTTTCAGCGCACGCGCCCAAGCCGGGTCGCCTGCAGGAGGTGGTGCAACTTTTACCACGTCCTGTCCGTTTACTGTGCGGACCGCATCGTCACTTTCGATGGTAAACCGCCGTCCGTCCGTACGAAGGACCTGGTATGGCCCCTTCGTATGGAATACCAACTTACTCCCAGTTCGGGTGTGTGAGTGAGCCATCACCCAGACACCCTGCTCGGGGACGTGCTTGGCGTTACGCACCTTTTTGTCAAAAGTACGCTTGTAGCGCTTTTGCGCCTTGTCCATCTCAGCCCTGACTTGAGGGATGAGTTTTTCGAGCCTAGCAGCGAACTCCGCCTTACTCTCAGTGGGAGTAGGTGTACTGCCATCGACCTCCCTAGTTGGGAGCGGCCGCCGTACGGCATTAGACCGCACGCGACGGGGGGTCACAAAAGCGAGGGGTACTTCCCCGGTAGATGAGTAAACCTGCGAATTGTAGGCAGTCGTAAGAATAGAAATGTATTGGTCCCACGTTTTCACGTGCTCACTCACATAGTGGCGCAGCTGTCGAACAATAGTTTTGTTGAAGCGCTCCACCTGCCCATTAGTTTGTGGGTGGTAGGGGGTGGCATAGTTTGCCTGAACCCCCAACATATCCAGCACTCCCTGAAACAGTACGGACGCAAACCGCGGTCCATTGTCCGACAGTGTACTGTCCGGGACGCCATAGGCGGCAACCCAGTGATCGAGGAAAGCTGACACGACCGACATGGCCGTGATCTCTGCCAGAGGGATCGCTCGCGTAAGTTTCGTGAAGCGATCGCAGATGACCAGGAGGTACTGGTTGCCATCCTCTGTCACTGGCAGGGGCCCAAGGATGTCCATTGCCAACGCGGCAAAGGGCTCCTTGGCCGGGAACAGTAGCATAGCCGTAGTAGGCCGCCGTTCCATCAGACGGTTCTGCGCACAACTTGTGCAGGCAGCCACCCAACTGTAGATGTCCACCACCATGGACGGCCAGTAGTACCTGGTCCTCAGGGTCTGGTAAAGTTTACTAGACCCCAGGTGTCCACCTGGTGGAGCGTTATGCTCCCCCTCAAGGATACTGTCCTTGAGGGATGCGGGGACGAAAAGTTGTTCAGTCCCCTGATTTACCCCCCTCCTCAAGAGGAGGCCATCGTCTCCGATGAAGAACCGTATCTCCGCCACTGTATCTAGGGTATCCCTCTGCGACTTGCAGAAGGAATCTTCGGCTTGGGCCTTCACCACCTCGTCCAGGGACAGGGCCAAGTACTTCTTGTTCCCTGGCGCCTCGGGGTTCGACGCCTGACCCGAGCGCGTGACTACCCCCACGATGGGGATGTCATCATCGACTGAGTGAGTGTCCAGCCCCTCGGTAGGTACCCGAGAAAGGCCGTCGGCTAGGGCATGTTGCCTGCCGGGGCGGTACTCAATAACAAAGTTGAAGGGTGCCAGTCGCACCCTCCACCTGTTGAGGCGTGTGTTCGTGCAATCCGTCTTAAAGATGAACTGCAACGCGCGGTGGTCACAGCGGATGAGGAACTTCTCACCCTCTAGGTAGTGACGAAGTGATGTCACCGCCCACACCACTGCGAGTCCTTCCAACTCGGTGACTCCATAGTTCTTCTCAGCCGAGTTCAGCCCCTTGCTGAAGTATCCTACCGGCAAGTACTCCTTGTCCGGCTGCTGCTGAAGCAACACACAACCAAGTTGGTCGTAGCTAGCATCCACGTCTAAGACGTAGTGGCCTCCCAACCTGGGAATAGCCAAGATAGGGGGCTTCAGCAGTAGGTCCCGAAGAGTCTCAAAGGATTCCTGCTCCACCCGACTTGGGGGAGGCAGGTTCTTCGGTAGCGTCGAGCTAACTAGCTCATTCAGCGGCTTCGCCACCTTGGCGAAGCCCTTGGTGAAACGTCGGTATACGTTGCACATCCCGAGGAAGCTCTTCATCTGGGTCTGGGTCCGGGGGCACTGAGCCTTACGGATGGCCCTCAAGCTCTTCTCGTTGACACTGAGGCGCCCCGGACGGATAACATGTCCCAAGTATTCCACCTCCTGAGTGAAGAGGTGGCACTTGCTCGCCTTCAGTGACACACCGGCGTCAGCAAGTAGCTTCAACACCTGGCCAAGATGGCCAATGTGCTCCTCCAGACGTCGGGAGAACACAATGATATCGTCTATGTACACAAGACAGATCTGCCACCGTACTTCGGCCAGAATCACGTCCATGGCGCGCTGGAAAGTTGCCGGCGCGTTGCACAGTCGAAACGGTAGTCGTTCGCACTGGTAGGTACCACAGTGACAGGTAAAGGTAGTTTTATGCCTGTCCTCCGGGGCAATGGGAATTTGCCAGCACCCCGCGTTACAAACTAGGGTAGAGAACACGTTTGCCTCCCCCAGTGAGTCCAGACAGTCGTCCATCCTAGGGATGGGATAACTGTCCTTCACCGTGCTCTTGTTGAGCTTAACGTATTTGATAAAGAACCGTGGGGTCCCATCAACTTTGGGGACAATGACCACCGGACTCGCCCACTCGGCGTTGCTGGGCTCAATCTTATCGAGGGCCTCCATGCGAGCGACTTGCTCCTTGACGAGGGCCCTTGAACGGGGCCCTCCCCTGTACGATTGTTGACGTATAGGGGGTGCACCGGGTTTCAACTCGATCCGGTGTTCGGTGGCTCTCATGAGTCCCAACTGACCATCCCACAACTTGTGATATTGGTCCAAGAGGCGTTCAACTTGAACCCTCAACCTGGGGGGAACATTCTCCATGTTCACGTGGGGTCGAGGAGAGGCGGCCGGCTTGGCTTGGTGCTTCACCTTTCTGGACTTCGGTTCGCTACTCGCGCCCGCGTTGAGGGTGACCGCTACTACTGGTCCCTCATGTTGGTCGATATAGCCGAACTTGGCTCCCGACTTGAAGTACTTGGGCGAAGAGCTCAGGTTCATCACCTGAATCCTCCACGGGACTCCGGCTTTGGAGTCCATCGTGCCAAGGGCAGCATGCACTTGGTGCTTGCGAGCAAGACGGGGGTTAGGGTGCACCAACCCGTTCCCCGTATAATCAGTTACAACGTCAACGTGTGCCACCGAGTAGGGGGGCAACGTGACCTTACGGGCTAAACGCAGGGTAGCAGTAAACCCTTCTCTCACGGAGCAAACAGGCTTCGACTGTGAAACTGTCACAGGAGCCACAGACTTTCCCTTACCAAGGATGGGGATGGTCTCCCCATTCATCAACTTGACCCAATACTCCGGGCCACAAATCAGTGGCACTTGTGTTACAACATAAGGGGTACCCAGAAGCAGGGGTACCGATGTATTCTCGACTACTCCGTAGGTCACGTCGACCTCATGGGTTCCCAACCTAGGTGGTATGGTCACGGCACCAACAATGGGAAGTACCCCACCATTGATGTCAATCATATGGTCGGCCTTAAACCTCCAGCGTTGGAGCTTCACCTCTTTGCGTAACAGCGACTCGCGTATCAAGGAGGCTCCTGAACCGGTATCAAGTACGATAAGGGCACAACAGGCACGGCCGGGGGCTAGTTGCACCCGTCCAGCCACCTGGAGGTTCTCACCCGTCAGCACCGCGATGACCCGACGTGGGTTTACGTTCTTGGGGAGTCCTACCCGAGGTGGGCGGACTCCCTTAGGTCAGCGCAGTATCCGGCAACGTTGGCTCTTCCTCTTGACCCACTTGGCCGAGGCTGCCGGTGTCAGCTCAGGACGGCCAGCTCCAGCGGTCATTCGCTTCCCGCCGACTTGGCGTCGGAATCCGAGGGCGAAGGGGAAGACGACGAGTCCGAGGACGACGTGCCCGCCCCCTCCGCCGAGGGTGTGGCGACCGCCACCACCGGTCGAGGTCCACCCTCGCGGCGTGAACGTACTTCGTTCGTAGCCGTCTTCTTACTCGCATTCTTAACGAGTTGTTGGACGCGTTTCCTCAACATAGGGCAGTCGTACGCCCAGTGTCCGTCAGCGTTGCAGTTCCAACACCGATGGTCCGTTCCCAGAGGAGTCCTCCCGACTTGGGAAGCCGATGAGGTACCCTGGATAGTTCCCACGGCAGCTACTACCTTATCCTTGCGGATTCGGCGTGCCTCTCGTAGCTCTCTGGCCTGGCGCGCCTCCTCTCGCTCCTTGGCCAACTCGGCCTGACGCTCCTGGCGTTGTTTCTACCGCAACTTGCGGTAGGCCTCGCCTCTGCGGTAGGCGAACCTAGCCAACTCGGCCAGTGTCGACCGGGCAGTATTATGCTCCCGGGTCTCCACAGGGACTGACCAATGGAGGCAGGCTTTGCCAGAACTGATAGTTACGATAACGAGTACCATATTAAATCAGATTGTGGCGAGTTGCCACGTGGTCTCGATTTACAGACCGGAGTGGGGCTCTCGAGCCCGCAGACGCAGGGAACAATACACCGTACGCCTGTATCGGGGCGTCCCGAACAGGGACCCTCCCATGTGACTCCCAGCTTGGGAGCCACGGGGACATCAGTAGGTCGATCGCCAAATACAGGGGCGTGTCCTGTAGAAGCACCGGGGGTTACACCTAGCCCGCTGGTGTTGACGGCAGAGACGGGTCAGTTCACCCCTCTGCCCCAGCACCTGTTTCCTCAACGTGAGGTGCCGCCCAAGATCCAGGTAGCCAACCCGGTCTATCAGAGGATCTTTGACTGTGAGGCGTACGCCCTGAATAACAAGTCGGTGGCGTACGGTCCTATTCAGGCCCGAGCTATGGGCCATGCCAAGAAGAATGTACTTCCCTCTTTTGGGCACAAAGCGGAGTGGGATGGAACTCCCCCCCTCCGTGTCTTTGAGTTTCTACGTCGTTTCACAAAAGCCTGTGACGACAATGCCATAAGTAAGGGCATGGCTTTCTATATGCCATACGAGTTTACCAAGGGCGACCAAGGGACGGATATCATGTCCGTCATGCCCAGTTCCTCAAGCAGAGGAGCCGGTGAGGTGACGTCCTACCTAGAGCTCATCAACTGGTTGTTGAGGGCTACGGTTGATGAAGCCGCGTTGGCTTCATACGTCGAGGAGTTCACGCAGGCGCACCAGGAGGAGAATGAGGGCGAGTTGTCCTTTGCGGATCGAGTCCGTAAGCTCAACAATCTTTGTGGCTTTCTTCATCCACAAGCTGTGGTGAAGAGTCACTTCGTGGAGGGTCTCCATTGGTCAGTCCGTATGGAGACCCGGGAGCATAATACCTCCCGGGCGACACTGGCCGAGCATGCCAGGATTGCCTACCGCAAAAGAGAGGCTTATGGCAAGCTGCGAGATGAGCAACGCCAAGAACGGCAGGCCGAGTTGGCCAAGAAGAGAGTGGAGATTTTAGCAAAGCCAGAGAGCTACGGGAGGCCCGCCGGATCCGTAAGGATGAGGTGGTTGCCGCCCTGGGAACTTCCCAAAGCGGCTTCTCGAGTTCCCAAGTCGGGAAGACCCTCCCGGGAACGGAGAATCGGTGTTGGAACTGTAACGCTGACGGACACTGGGCGTACGACTGCCCTATGTTGACTAAACGCATTCAACAACTTGTTAAGAATACAAGCAAGAAGATGGCAACCAGTGAAGTACGCTCGCGCCGTGAGGGGAGTGCGCGGCCTGCGGTGGTGGTGGCCACACCTTCGGCGGAAGAGGCGGACACGTCGTTCTCGGAATCGTCGTCCTCTCCGTCGCCTTCTGACTCTGACGCCAAGTCGGCGGGAAACATGTAACCACTAGAGCTGGTCGTCCGAAGCTCACAGCGGCATCTTCGGCCAAGTGGGTGAAGAGGACGAGTCAACCCTGTTGAATACTGAGCCGACCCAAAGGGGTCCGCCCACTTAGGGTAGGACTGCCTGAGAGCGTGAACCCACGTCGGGTCATCGCTGTGCTGACCGGAGAGAACTTTCAGGTGGCTGGCCGGGTGCAACTAGCTCCAGGCCGTGCGTGTTGCGCCTGTATCGTACTGGATACAGGCTCAGGCGCTTCCTTGATTCGCAAGTCGCTGATACCCAAGGAAGTGGAACTCCAACGTTTGAGGTTCAAGGCTAACTATATGATCGACATCGAAGGTTGGATACTGCCCATCGTTGGTGCTGTGACCCTGCCAACTAGGCTGGGGTCCCATGAGGTGGACGTGACCTATGGTGTGGCTGAGAACATATCGGTGCCTCTTCTTCTGGGCACCCCGTATGTGGTGACTCAGGTGCCTTTGATTTGTGGCCCTGAGTACTGGGTAAAGTTGATGAATGGGGAGACCATTCCCATCCTTGGTAAGGGAAAGTCTGTGGCTCCTGTGACAGTTTCACAGTCGAAGCCTGTTTGCTCCGTGAGAGAAGGGTTTACTGCTACCCTGCGTTTAGCCCGTAAGGTCACGTTGCCTCCCAACACGGTGGCCCACGTCGACGTGGTAACTGATTTCACGCGGAATGGGTTCGTGCACCGTAACCCCCGTCTTGCTCGTAAGCACCAAGTGCATGTTGCCCTTAGCACGATGAACTCCAAAGCCGGAGTCCCGTTGAAGGTCCTCGTGATGAACCTGAGCTCTTTACCCAAGTATTTCAAGTCGGGAGCCAAGTACGGCTAAATCGATGAGTACCGGGGTGCGGTAATAGCGGTCACCCTCAACTCGGGAGTGACCGACGGCAGGAAGCCTGCGGAGGAGAAGGAAAAATCCCTGTCGGCAACTCTTCCTCGACCCCATGTGGATATGGAGAATGTTCCGCCCGAGTTTCGGGTTCAATGTGAACGCCTCTTGGACCAATATCACAAGTTGTGGGATGGCCAATTGGGACTCATGAATGCCACAGAGCACCGGATCGAGCTGATGCCCGGTGTGGTCCCTATATGTCAACAGCCGTATAGGGAAGGGCCCCGTTCATGGGCCCTCGTTAAGGAGCAAGTTGCTGGCGTGGAGGCCTTAGACGTGATTGAGGCCAGCGACGCCGAGTGAGCGAGCCCAGTTGTGATTGTCCCCAAACCGGATGGGACGCCACGGTACTGTATTGACTACCGTAAGCTCAACGAGAGCACGGTACAGGATATTTATCCTCTTCCTGGATTGGACGACTGTCTGGTCTCGCTGGGGGAGGCGATCGTGTTCTCCACCCCAGACTGTAACGCGGGGTGCTGGCAAATTCCCATTGCCCCGGAGGACAGGCATAAAACTACCTTTACCTGTCACTGTGGTACCTACCAGTGCAAACGACTACCGTTTCGACTGTGCAACGCGCCGGCAACTTTCCAGCGCGCCACGGACATGATTCTGGCCGGAGTACGGTGGCAGATCTGTCTTGTGTACATAGACGATATCATCGTGTTGTCCCGAACTCTGGAAGAACACATTGACAATTTTGGTCAGGTGTTCACGCTTCTTGCGGACGCCGGTGTGTCGCTGAAGGCGAGCAAGTGTCACCTCTTCACTCGAGAGGTGGAGCACGTGGGACATGTTGGCCGTCCGGGGCGCCTCAGCGTCGACGAGAAGAATCTGAAGGCTATTCACAAGGCCCAGTACCCCCGGACACGAACCCAGATGAGGAGCTTCCTCGGGACGTGGAGCGTGTACCGACGTTTCACCAAGGGCTTCGCCAGGGTGGCGAAGCCGCTGAACGAGCTAGTTAGCTCGACGCTTCCGAAGAATGTGCATCCCGCAAGTCGGGTGGAGCAGGAGTGCTTTGAGACCCTTCTGGACCAGTTGCTGAATCCTCCCATCTTGGCTATTCCCAGGTTGGGAGGCCACTATATTCTCAACGTGGATGCTAGCTACGACAAAATTGTTTCTGAGCTGCTACAGCAACAGCCGGACAAGGAGTACTTGCTGGTGGGATACTTCAGCAAGGGGCTGAACTCGGCTGAGAAGAACTATGGAGTCACCGAGTTGGAAGGACTCGCAGTGGTGTGGGCGGTGACGTCACTTCGTCACTACCTAGAGGGTGAAAAGTTCCTCAGCCGCTGTGACCACCGCGCGTTGCAGTTCATCTTCAAGACGGATTGCACCAACACCCGCCTCAAAAGGTGGCGGGTGCGGCTGGCGCCCTTCAACTTTGACATTGAGTACCGCCCCGGCCGGCACCATGCCTTGGCCGACGGTCTGTCTCAGGTACCTACCGAGGGGCTAGAGACCATCCCGATCTATGAGGACATCCCCATAGTGGGGGTGGTCATGCGCTCGGGTCAAGCGTTGGATCCCGAGGCGCCAGGGAACAAGAACTACTTGCCTCTGTCGGTGGACGTAGTCGACAAGGCCCACGCCGATGACCCCTTCTGAAAGTCGCATAGGGATGCGCTTGACGCAGCGGCGAAGACACGGTTCTTCGTGGGACACGATGGCCTCCTCTTGAGGAGGGGGGCAATCCAGGGGACTGAACAACTTGTTGTCCCCGCATCCCTCAAGCATAGTATCCATGAGCGGGTGCATAATCCTCCCGCAGGTAGACGCCTGGGGTCCAGTAAACTTTACCAGACCCTGAGGACCAGGTACTACTGGCCGTTCATGGTGGTGGACATCTACAGCTGGGTGGCTGCAAGCAGAAGTTGTGCGCAGAACCGTCTGATGGAACGGCGGCCTACTACGGCTATGCTACTGTTCCCGGCCAAGGAGCCATTTGCCGCGTTGGTTATGGACATCCTTGGGCCCCTGCCAGTGACGGAGGAGGGCAACCAGTACCTCCTGGTTATCTGCGATCGCTTCACGAAACTTACGCGAGCGATCCCTCTGGCAGAGATCACGGCCATGTCGGTCGAGTCAGCCTTCCCACATCACAGGGTTTCCGCGTATGGCATCCCAGATAGTACGCCATTGGACAACGGACCGCAATTTGCGTCCGTCCTGTTTCAGGGAGTGCTGGACGTGTCGGGGGTTTGGGCAAGCTATGCCACCCTCTACCACCGACAGACTAATGGGCAGGTGGAGCGCTTCAACAAAACTATTGTTCGGCAGCTGCGCCACTATGTGAGTGAGCACGTGAAAACGTGGGACCAATATATCTCTTTTGTGACTACTGCCTACAATTCGCAGGTTCACTCTTCTACAGAGGAAGTACCCCTCGCTTTTGTGACTCCACGACGTGTGCGGTCTATTGCGGTACAGCGGCCGCTCCCAAGTAGGGAGGCTTGTGGCGGGACACCTACTCCTACTGAAAGTAAGGTGGGGTTCGCTGCTAGGCTTGAGAAGCTCATCCCTAAAGTCAGGGCTGAGATGGAAAAAGCGCAGAAGCGCTACAAGCGTATCTTCGACAAGAAGGTTCGTGAGGCCGAGCATGTCCCCGAGCAAGGTCACTGGGTGCTAGCACATTCGCATACCCCAACTGGGGGTAGGCTGGTGTTCCAGACGAAGGGGCCATCCCAAGTTCTTCGCACGGATGGGCGGTGGTTCACCATCAAAAGTGACGATGGGATCCGTAACGTAAACGGAAAGGACGTGGTGAAAGTTGCACCACCTCCTCCCGGCGACCCGGAGTGGGCGCGTGCGCTCACGGCGTGGCGTCTGCCGTACCTGCCTGCGGCCAAACAGGGTCCGCAGGAGTACCTGCTCGACAAGTTCGTCGACCACGGGGGGGATGAGGATACTAACCGCCTCATGTTGAGGGTGCGCTGGTTTGGCTCTTGCGCCAAGGATGACACATGGAAGTACGTGGAGGACCTCCCCGCCGAGAATGTCCGGGCTCACTGCGCCCGGAATGACACCGAACCTGATCGACCTCCCTCAACGTGAGAGGAGGCCAAGGGGTCAGACCCAGAGAGTGCTTCGAGTCGAAGTGGTACGCAAAGGGGCCTTCAACTACAGCCCAAACCTTCTCACTCTCACAGCAAGGGCAGCTGGCAACTAGGCACGCATGCTAAACTCTCCACCACCACGACCCTCGCTCTCACGTGGCGGCGAGCGGTGAGACCTACGCCGGTAACGGTCACCACTGTAGCATCCCTGGCCCCGACTTCGCGCCAACCCGGGACTACAACCAGAGGACACCAGGTGCCAGAACACGCCCGACGTGTGGTGATGGTTGGCGGCCGTGGCCCGTGCCCGGCACTGGGATGCGGTGGACTACGCTATCCACACGTGAGAGAGGGATTTCTGATGGGTTTTTGCATACGTGTGAGGGACTTGATTTGAGAGAATTTGAGTGTGAGATTAGTGAGTGGGAATAGAATTAGTTGTGATAGTGGCCCCCGACCTGACGAGGTTAGACTCGGGTCGGGGCCACTCGGGGTTATGGGGGGGCTACCTGGCCAACGTGCCGAGGCTCCCCCAGATGCACGTTAAGAGGGACAGCGAGGCGCCGTTGGCCCGCGCCCTCAGGAAAAAGATAACTGCGCGTTTGCTTTCCTCTTCCCCGTGTGCACTACCGTGCGTATCTGTTTGCTCTGCGAGCAGGCACGTGAGGCAACAGGCATACCACTCTCGTAGTTCCCCTTTCTGTGTTACCTGTCCCTTTCCCCCGAGGGATATTGACACGTGTCTGAGAGGATCGAGTTTTATACCACAACCACCATTCGGTGGAGCAGGCGCCTCCTTCTCGGAGTCGTCATGAGTCTCACGATCACGAACACGACGACAAGCGCGGCCACTTGCCTGCTTGGTATTGCGCGCAAGTTGGCGGCGCAGACGACGGACCGACTCGGTCTCGGACGTGGTGGATGACTCCGACTTGGAGTACGATACCTCGTCATCCGACACAGAAGGAGAGCGCCGCAAGTGGCGGCGACGACGGCGAGGAGGACAGTAGCCATGGCTCGCCCGACGCTTGCCGCGCCCAAGGGAGGCCGTCGAGGGCATAGTGGAGCCGATACGAGCAAACTCGGCCGTCATAAACTCCTCAACCGACTCGCAACTTGCAGTCGAGACGACCGTGCGAACGCGCTCCTCAAGTTGAGGGGGCTCCGAAGCCTGGAGAGTCGCAGCCGACGCGGCCATCCACGAGATGGTGCGCACCAACGTGGTGCTAAGCATCTCAGAAGTCAAGGGCGCGGACGGCAACACCAACATGGGGTAGACCGTAAGTACATTGGCCCCCAAGTTGGGGGATACAGGCGTGGATGACTCAACTGCAATGCCAATCGGGTTGTCCCCAAGCGACTGAGGTGCAACAGGAGGAATAGGAGGGGCTCGCCGACTTGGCCGAGCCCGAGGGTGGCCGCGACCTCGACTTGAGAAGCCGCGGCACCTTGCACCCGAAGCTCCTCAGGGTCCATGACTGCAACCACAAGGTTCTTCTTCGGGGGCGGCGCAGTGTGGCGCTCCACCGCTGGGGCGAACGGGTAGTCCCCGATGCCCAACCTCTCCTTGAGAACCACGCGGCCGTCGTGAAGTTCACGGGCGACCCAGACGAACTGGCTAAGTGAGCCGTCGTCTCTAGGCCCACGGGAAGGCCGGCGCAGTTTGTGCTCAATGCCCTCCCACTTGATAAGCTTGTGAGGCTTCAACATCTTCTCGAGTAGAGTGAGTTGGCCCGGCGAGCACCCCTCAGCAACTTGCCGAGGGGTGAGCTGCTTCAAACCTTGAATCAGGCGGGGAGGGAGGCGCCAGACCATTCCACGCCTCTGGACGCAGGCCACCCAGGTCGACATGACCTTGAGGAGCCAGAGTGTTGCCAACATGGCAAATCTTTTGTGGTCCAGGCTAGCCGTCATGTTGACGGAGCCGAAGTGGTGAACCAACCGCGGTAGTAGCGCGGGGAACCCATAGGGGACCTCAACTTGAAGCCACCACTCGGGCTTTCTGGGGCACAGTAACTCCTTGTTCGCCGGTGATTGCTGCGCAACCGCAAGTTGAGCCGAGGTCACCAAGTAGGGACCTCGTCGGATATACTTCTCCATCCGCACATCGAAGTGATGGATGTGCGGATCGGAGGTATGGAGGAACGGGGGGCAAGTTGCCACCACGTTCCACGTGAAGGTCGGCACGTCGCCGGGGCCCTCGGTGGTACCCCCGCGGGTCAACAAGTTGTTGACCCGCTGCACGTCTTCCACCTTCTCGTCATCAAGGAAAGCAAGCTGGTCCGTCTTGAAGCCGGCAGGTAATCCGACCCTACGGGGAAAGTTCTCCCGTGGGCGGCCCCAGACCCGATCCATCGCTGTGCCAAGTCGGCCGCAGCGGGTAATCGTCAAGACCTCCTCGTAGATGGGCCAGGGTGGGTAGTACCACCTTCCCAGGGCCCCCTGTGAAGTAACGGGGCCTGCCTCCGGGGGAGAGCCCGCCGCAAACTTCGAGTCGGATGGCGCAGGCATTCCATCCCCCGGGGCAACCGCGGAGCTCCCGCCGGAAGTCCCGACAGGTGCTACAACGCGAGGCGTGTCTTACATACGCTCGTCCAGGGAGTCAGACTCCACCCCGGAGTACACCATGCCTCTCCCCACGTTGGGGAGAGGCAACTCGGTAGCAATTGCCCGAGGCCCACTTTGAGTTGAGGGGGACGTGGATCGTGGGTATACCGGGGGCCTCTCCAGCGTGGGGGTGACCCGCGGTGAAGTGAGTGGTTGGGGTAAGTGATGGTCAGGTGAGTGCAAGCTGCCAAGTGGGCAGGCTTGAGGAGAGGGACGGTCGACCTGACAGACTCCACGTCCACGTGACGTAACGGGGGACAGCGATTCGCGCCCCCGACGAGAGCAACACGCACTTCTAAACCCCTTCTCAGAAGCGACCGGGCCGGTCGGAACTGAGGAGAAGGGAGTGTGGCAGTATTGACTGTGGCAGTATTCACCCCCAGGTAGGGGGGCAACACGTGCCATGCAAGGGGCGGCAGGCCACTTGCCTGACCCGTTCCTCCCCCTGCATTTGGGTCCATATTCCCTAAGTTAGGGATGGTTAGCTTAGTAGTAAATCCAACGTGGATTTGAGGGTTTTCTGCATTTATCGTCTTGAATTTTCGTGTGGCCCGGTGGGCAGGTGCTGGGGTGAGAGATTCTGAGTGGCCAGATTCTGAGGGGACCCTGGGGGGATATGGGGGGGGACAGCGGGGCTTGGCCTTGCTTCCCCGTCCCGACCAAGAAACTGTTCGCCCACACACCATCTTCATGTTTGTCAGTGGGGGGATTGCCCCACAACAGGGCTAGAGTGTGTGCGACTTGCACTTCTTCCGGTTCCCCCGGCACGGGAGGCAGCCCTTGTACACCGCCCCAACTTGGGTGTCGCGTGTGCGAGTGGTTTTTTCCACATTTGGTGGAGCACCAGGGGACAGAGGTAAACTTTACCTCCGGGTGCACCCGGGTGTAGGGGGCCCTCCGTCTCAGAGGAACGGTGCACTTGGACCATATCATACGGATCGTCCGCCAACATGGCTGGTTCGGACCCCCCGTCGTCCGGGGAGTACACGGGTGACGCACGTACTTCAGTACCTTTGAATACTGGTGAGACACAGGTGGGCTTACCTGGGGTCGCAGAGGGACTAGAGGTCCCTCAAGCCAGCAGAACTGGGAGTACGGGCGGGCAACAGGCCACCCCGACTCAGTCGGGAGTTCATTCGGGTGACACTTCTGATGTTGGTGGGCCGAAGTCCGGCCACCGTGTGGTACACTCAACGGGAACGTCACAAGGTGAGAGGACTGTCCCCGCGGGTTCCACTCGGGTTGGAGCCAACTTTGGCATGGAGCCATCGCCAACAAGGCTTTCGGAGGACGGCGGACCTCCGTTGGTCGGCGATGGGCTCGCGCCCATGCCCCCGGTTGAGACCCCTGAGGATCGTGGTTACCCGTCAGGTGGACTCCCGGAGGCGGACCGAGACTCAACTGGAGTCGATAATCCACTCCTCGCGGAAACTGTCCGTCGGGAGGCGACCAATGTGTTGCGGCAGACTTTGCCGGACCTGGTTGTCACGATGACGAATACTATTTTGAATCAGATTGTGGCGAGTTTGCCAAATGGTCTCAATGTCCAGACCGGATTGCGGCTTTCGAGCCCACAGACGCAGGGGGGATCCCTCCCTACGCCTGTCTCGGGTCGCCCCGAACCGGGGGCGACCCCTGTGACTCCCAACGAGGGAGCCACACCATTCTCGGTGGGCCACACGCCCTTCACGGGGGAGTTCCCCTCGGAAACGCCGGTGGCTACACCAAGCTCGCCGCGGCAGACGACAGGCACTGCGAGTCAACTCACCCCATTGCCTCAGCGGCTTTTCCCTCAACGTGAGGTGCCGCCCAAGATCCAGGTAGCCAACCCGGTCTACCAGGGTATCTTTGACTGCGAGGCGTACGCCCTGAATAACAAGTCGGTGGCGTACGGTCCTATTCAGGCCCGAGCTATGGGCCATGCCAAGAAGAATGTACTTCCCTCTTTTGGGCACAAAGCGGAGTGGGATGGAACTCCCCCCCTCCGTGTCTTTGAGTTTCTACGTCGTTTCACAAAAGCCTGTGACGACAATGCCATAAGTAAGGGCATGGCTTTCTATATGCTATACGAGTTTACCAAGGGCGACCTACGGACAGAACTTATGTCCGTCATGCCCAGTTCCTCAAGTGGAGGTGCTGGTGAGGTGACGTCCTACTTGGAGCTCGTCAACTGGTTGTTGAGAGCCATGGTGGATGGTGCAGCGTTGGCTTCTCAAGTCGAGGAGTTTACGCAAGCTCATCAGGAAGGGACTGAGGGCGAGTTGTCCTTTGCGGAGCGCGTCCGTAAGCTCAACAATCTTTGTGGCTTTCTTCATCCACAAGCTGTGGTGTAGAGTTATTTCGTGGAGGGTCTCCATTGGTCAGTCCGTGTGGAGACCCGGGAGCATAATACTGCCCGGTCGACACTGGCCGAGTTGGCTAGGTTCGCCTACCGCAGAGGTGAGGCCTACCGCAAGTTGCGGGAGAAACAACGCCAGGAGCGTCAGGCCGAGTTGGCCAAGGAGCGAGAGGAGGCGCGCCAGGCCAGAGAGCTACGAGAGGCACGCCGAATCCGCAAGGATAAGGTAGTAGCTGCCGTGGGAACTATCCAGGGTACCTCATCGGCTTCCCAAGTCGGGAGGACTCCTCTGGGAACGGACCATCGGTGTTGGAACTGCAACGCTGACGGACACTGGGCGTACGACTGCCCTATGTTGAGGAAACGCGTCCAACAACTCGTTAAGAATGCGAGTAAGAAGACGGCTACGAACGAAGTACGTTCACGCCGCGAGGGTGGACCTCGACCGGTGGTGGCGGTCGCCACACCCTCGGCGGAGGGGGCGGGCACGTCGTCCTCGGACTCGTCGTCTTCCCCTTCGCCCTCGGATTCCGACGCCAAGTCGGCGGGAAGCGAATGACCGCTGGAGCTGGCCGTCCTGAGCTGACACCGGCAGCCTCGGCCAAGTGGGTCAAGAGGAAGAGCCAACGTTGCCGGATACTGCGCCGACCTAAGGGAGTCCGCCCACCTCGGGTAGGACTCCCCAAGAACGTAAACCCACGTCGGGTCATCGCGGTGCTGACGGGTGAGAACCTCCAGGCGGCTGGACGGGTGCAACTAGCCCCCGGCCGTGCCTGTTGTGCCCTTATCGTACTTGATACCGGTTCAGGAGCCTCCTTGATACGCGAGTCGCTGTTACGCAAAGAGGTGAAGCTCCAACGCTGGAGGTTTAAGGCCGACCATATGATTGACATCAATGGTGGGGTACTTCCCATTGTTGGTGCCGTGACCCTACCACCTAGGTTGGGAACCCATGAGGTCGACGTGACCTACGGAGTAGTCGAGAATACATCGGTACCCCTGCTTCTGGGTACCCCTTATGTTGTAACACAAGTGCCACTGATTTGTGGCCCGGAGTATTGGGTCAAGTTGATGAATGGGGAGACCATCCCCATCCTTGGTAAGGGAAAGTCTGTGGCTCCTGTGACAGTTTCACAGTCGAAGCCTGTTTGCTCCGTGAGAGAAGGGTTTACTGCTACCCTGCGTTTAGCCCGTAAGGTCACGTTGCCCCCCTACTCGGTGGCACACGTTGACGTTGTAACTGATTATACGGGGAACGGGTTGGTGCACCCTAACCCCCGTCTTGCTCGCAAGCACCAAGTGCATGTTTCCCTTGGCACGATGGACTCCAAAGCCGGAGTCCCGTGGGGGATTCAGGTGATGAACCTGAGCTCTTCGCCCAAGTACTTCAAGTCGGGAGCCAAGTTCGGCTATATCGACCAACATGAGGGACCAGTAGTAGCGGTCACCCTCAACGCGGGCGCGAGTAGCGACCCGAAGTCCAGAAAGGTGAAGCACCAAGCCAAGCCGGCCGCCTCTCCTCGACCCCACGTGAACATGGAGAATGTTCCCCCCAGGTTGAGGGTTCAAGTTGAACGCCTCTTGGACCAATATCACAAGTTGTGGGATGGTCAGTTGGGACTCATGAGAGCCACCGAACACCGGATCGAGTTGAAACCCGGTGCACCCCCTTTACGTCAACAATCGTACAGGGGAGGGCCCCGTTCAAGGGCCCTCGTCAAGGAGCAAGTCGCTCGCATGGAGGCCCTCGATGTGGTTGAGCCCAGCAACGCCGAGTGGGCGAGTCCGGTGGTCATTGTCCCCAAAGTTGATGGGACCCCACGGTTCTTTATCGACTACCGTAAGCTCAACAAGAGCACGGTGAAGGACAGTTATCCCATCCCTAGGATGGACGACTGTCTGGACTCACTGGGGGAGGCAAACGTGTTCTCTACCCTAGTTTGTAACGCGGGGTGCTGGCAAATTCCCATTGCCCCGGAGGACAGGCATAAAACTACCTTTACCTGTCACTGTGGTACCTACCAGTGCGAACGACTACCGTTTCGACTGTGCAACGCGCCGGCAACTTTCCAGCGCGCCATGGACATGATTCTGGCCGGAGTACGGTGGCAGATCTGTCTTGTGTACATAGACGATATCATTGTGTTCTCCCGAAGTCCGGAGGAGCACATTGGCCATCTTGGCCAGGTGTTGAAGCTACTTGCTGACGCCGGTGTGTCACTGAAGGCGAGCAAGTGCCACCTCTTCACTCAGGAGGTGGAATACTTGGGACATGTTATCCGTCCGGGGCGCCTCAGTGTCAACGAGAAGAGCTTGAGGGCCATCCGTAAGGCTCAGTGCCCCCGGACCCAGACCCAGATGAAGAGCTTCCTCGGGATGTGCAACGTATACCGACGTTTCACCAAGGGCTTCGCCAAGGTGGCGAAGCCGCTGAATGAGCTAGTTAGCTCGACGCTACCGAAGA
This sequence comes from Pyropia yezoensis, assembly GCA_009829735.1. Taxonomy (NCBI): domain Eukaryota; phylum Rhodophyta; class Bangiophyceae; order Bangiales; family Bangiaceae; genus Pyropia; species Pyropia yezoensis. Next base: position 20,004,220 of record CM020618.1, on the reverse strand, counting down.
ACCTGCCTCCCCCAAGTCGGGTGGAGCAGGAATCCTTTGAGACTCTTCGGGACCTACTGCTGAAGCCCCCTATCTTGGCTATTCCCAGGTTGGGAGGCCACTACGTCTTAGACGTGGATGCTAGCTACGACCAACTTGGTTGTGTGTTGCTTCAGCAGCAGCCGGACAAGGAGTACTTGCCGGTAGGATACTTCAGCAAGGGGCTGAACTCGGCTGAGAAGAACTATGGAGTCACCGAGTTGGAAGGACTCGCAGTGGTGTGGGCGGTGACATCACTTCGTCAGTACCTAGAGGGTGAGAAGTTCCTCATCCGCTGTGACCACCGCGCGTTGCAGTTCATCTTTAAGACGGATTGCACGAACACACGCCTCAACAGGTGGAGGGTGCGACTGGCACCCTTCAACTTTGTTATTGAGTACCGTCCCGGCAGGCAACATGCCCTAGCCGACGGCCTTTCTCGGGTACCTACCGAGGAGCTGGACACTCACTCAGTCGATGATGACATCCCCATCGTGGGGGTAGTCACGCGCTCGGGTCAGGCGTTGAACCCCGAGGCGCCAGGGAACAAGAAGTACTTGGCCCTGTCCCTGGACGAGGTGGTGAAGGCCCAAGCCGAAGATTCCTTCTGCAAGTCGCAGAGGGATACCCTAGATACAGTGGCGGAGATACGGTTCTTCATCGGAGACGATGGCCTCCTCTTGAGGAGGGGGGTAAATCAGGGGACTGAACAACTTTTCGTCCCCGCATCCCTCAAGGACAGTATCCTTGAGGGGGAGCATAACGCTCCACCAGGTGGACACCTGGGGTCTAGTAAACTTTACCAGACCCTGAGGACCAGGTACTACTGGCCGTCCATGGTGGTGGACATCTACAGTTGGGTGGCTGCCTGCACAAGTTGTGCGCAGAACCGTCTGATGGAACGGCGGCCTACTACGGCTATGCTACTGTTCCCGGCCAAGGAGCCCTTTGCCGCGTTGGCAATGGACATCCTTGGGCCCCTGCCAGTGACAGAGGATGGCAACCAGTACCTCCTGGTCATCTGCGATCGCTTCACGAAACTTACGCGAGCGATCCCTCTGGCAGAGATCACGGCCATGTCGGTCGTGTCAGCTTTCCTCGATCACTGGGTTGCCGCCTATGGCGTCCCGGACAGTACACTGTCGGACAATGGACCGCGGTTTGCGTCCGTACTGTTTCAGGGAGTGCTGGATATGTTGGGGGTTCAGGCAAACTATGCCACCCCCTACCACCCACAAACTAATGGGCAGGTGGAGCGCTTCAACAAAACTATTGTTCGACAGCTGCGCCACTATGTGAGTGAGCACGTGAAAACGTGGGACCAATACATTTCTATTCTTACGACTGCCTACAATTCGCAGGTTTACTCATCTACCGGGGAAGTACCCCTCGCTTTTGTGACCCCCCGTCGCGTGCGGTCTAATGCCGTACGGCGCTCCGAGTGGTGGCGGTGGGGGAGGACGGCGCCACGGGGGCGGTGACGGACACACTGGCGCTGGACGGCCGCCACACGCCGGCGGAGCTCCTTGACGGGGCCAGGACCTGCTGGCCGCGCGGCTGCTGAAGGACCCCCTGACGGTGCTGACGGCGGTGGACGTGGCCGACAGCGGGCGGCCGGCGGTGGTGGCCACCCTCCGCGCGCAGGGGCCGTACGTGGGACTTCCCAGGGACGGAGACAGCAACGCCCTTGAAGATGAAAGGCGTTCCGGAGGGCGGCCCCCGCGGTGCCGCTGGGGCGCCACCGCGGGGGGGGCCCACCCCTGGGCCCACGGGCCCCACCCCAGCCGTCGCGACCGCCACGTCGCCGCTCGTTGCCGAGACGCCCCAGCCCGGCCCCGAGACGTCTGCCGGCGCGATGAAGGGCGTCGTGCCGGCCGAGGGCGTGCGCGCGCGCGCGGCTGCGACCCCCGGTGGAGCGAGGGGGGGGGGGGGCACTGCGGTGGCCTCCGAGCCGGCGCCGCTGCCGCTGTCGTCCACAACAGTCCTGCTATCGCGAACCGCGACCACGGTGGCGGCGCCACGGTGGCGGTGGCGTTGACGTCGCTGCCGTTGGACCGCCGCCCGGCCTGGGCGGTGCGACATGGCGGCAGCGTGGCGGCCGACCGCGGCGAATATGCCCAGTTGCTGGCGCGTAAGCGCCGGCGGACCGAGGCGTCGGTGCATGTGGCCGTGCTGCCCCGCCCCTGCCGCACGACGTGCGCCGGTCCTGGGGCTGCCGGGTGTCGGGGCTCAAGGGCGCAACCCCGAATAGGGCTGGCCGCACCCGCGCCGGCCGCGACGGCTGCGCCCGCTGCGACGCCGGCCCGTCTGGAGCCCCCCCTGCGTAGGCCGACTCACCCGCTTCGGTGACTGTCCTGCGGCCGGGCTCGACGACACCGTGGCCGGCCGCGGCGGCCCCGGCCAACGAGAACGCTGTGTCGGTGGACGTCACCCAGGCCGAGCAGACGGCCACGGAGGTTGCTCGCCGGACGGGGTGGCCGCCGTCGGCCGCAGCAGGCCCCGGCCGACGAGAACGCTGTGCCTATGGACGTCACCCCGGCCGACGAGACGGCCACGGCGGCTTCTCGCCAGGCGGGGTAGCCGCCTCGGTTGCGGCGCCGCCCTCCTGCTAGCGTTTCATTCCCCATCTAAGGTGGCATGGTTGCTTGCTGTGACGTTCCTGCCCGGTACTTTGCTGGAGTCTACACTCCTCTCCACACATCCCGACGCCATCTTCCCTCTAGGCCGGCGAAGAAGGGGTGAAAATGTGCCCCTGCCCGGACCACGTACTGGTGGGCATGTCAGTTCGGTGCACATAACAGTGAATCCGCCGGTGCACGGAAGAGAATGGGTTGGACGCCCCGCAGTGCACCAAGTCCCCCCGAAAGAGAAAGCATGTGCCACAAGGGGCCTCCACTTCCATTGGCAAAACCACAGGTACGCCAGGGCGGCAGTGCTTGTGCCGCAGACCGGGGTAAACGACCGCCCTGGTGTTCGGCTCCAGGGACAAGAACAGGCCTACCATAGGTGGCACGTCCCTGGGCACTGACTTGGACGTAGCGTCGACGTGCGCCAGCTGCTGCCTTGTCCCAGGGAGAGACATAAGGACGACGGGCTCGCGCCCCACGTGCCCATGTGCCACCCCATTCGGCTTCGTCGCACGATCGCACTCAGACCATGTTCTCGTGCTTCCCGACGCGGCTACGTCGCCCTGTATGAACCCGTAGCCCACTCTTGCTCTGTGACAACGCACGCCGCGGTCACGGAAGGTAATCTGCGCAGCGCGCGCCGATGCGTGCGGGGGGGAAGGCTTGCGTCCTTGCGTGGGTTTGTGCGTATCCCCACTTGTGGCGCAGACGGCATCGCAGTACCGTGCCACTTGGGGTGTATGGCAACTTTGCTCTATGTGAACGGGCCTGACCCTCTGTGCCATCCATCCTAGTCCCCCCCTGGTCCTGCTTTGAAATGTCCCTGTTGACTACGGTGTGCGTCAGGGGGCGGGACGGCGGGGCCGGGCTGATACAGACGGCGGGGGGGGGGGGGGGGGGGGACGGGAGGGGGGACCCTACTCCTCTGGCCTGCCCCACGCCCTTCCCCACCCCGTCGGTCCGCTGGCCCCGCTGCCGGTAATGTATAGTACACACGTACATGCTCTCCACCCACCCCATGGCCACCCTCCCCTTCCCCTCGCTTCCCCCTCCCTCCCCATAGAGCCCCATCACCCTCAACTCCTCCCCGCCGCAGTCGACCTCGCGGCCGTGTACACCACCCTCCATAACCTGGCCCACCGCTTCCACCTGTCGCCCGCCGACGTGGCGCTCGGCGGCTGCTGGGCGCGCGCCTGCCTGGGCGCCATTGCGGCCACCGCTGGGGCGGCGGCACCGCCTCTTGTTGGAGGCGGCGGCGGTGGCGACGGCGGCCACGACGGCGACCGCGACGGTGACGGCGGCAGCCTCCCATGGGCAACTGGCGACGACGGCCGCAACGGCGGCGGCAGCGGCGGCGGCGGCAGCGGAGGCGGCGGTGGCGGCGGTGGCGGTGGCAGCGGCGGCGGCCTTAACGGCGGCGGCGGCGGCGGCAAAGGCGGCAGCGGTGGCGGCAGCTGCCATCGCCACGGCCCTCCCCCCCCCCCCCTCCCCCCCCCCCTCGCCTTCCCCCCCCCCCTTTCCCTCCCCGTGGCTGCCGCCGTGTGCGCCTCCCACACGCTGCGGTGGCGGCGGTGGCGGGCGCTTCGGCCTGGTGCCCTTTCACTATTACCTGTGTTTGGTCGCCGCCGCCGCCGCCGTCGCCGTCGCTGCTCTTGGGAGGAGCGGCTGCGGCGGCGGCGGCCTGTCATTGGCGGCCGTGGCGGGGGTGGCAGCGGCGGCAGCGGGCGTCGGTGGCGCGCAGCGGCGGCAGGGGATGCTGCTCCCCCGCCCCCTGCGCCGCAGGCACTGCTACCGTCTCAGCCGGAGCCACAGTGGCCGCCGCAGCCGCAGCCATACTCGCTGCCACGGTCGCCCCGCCCGCCGCCGCTGAAGGCCCCTGCCGTTGCCACCCTCCCCACTGCTGCCACCTCCCACCGCCCGGCGACGGCGGCGACCCAGTGCCCCCCCCCCCCCCCCCCCCCCCTCCCCCCCCCGAGCGACGGCGCCCCCCCCCCCCTCCGCCGCCCCTCCCACGCCCCTGCCCGGCCGCACGGCCACCACCCCTGCCCGCCCGTGTGCCTGCGGCACGGCCGGGAGCACCCCCGCTGCCCCCGCTCGCGGCACGGCCACCACAGCCGCCCGTCGTGACGCTGCCGCTGGCGCCAGCACCGGCGCGCCAACCGCTGCCGCTGCCGCCGACGCGACCGCCGCCCCTGCCCCCCGCTCCCGCGCCCTCCCCCTCCCCCACCGACGGGGCTTCGACACGCCCGTCCGCTCCCGTTCCCCACGGGGGCGCCGGTGGCCGCACGCGGCGTGGGCGGTCGCCCCCCCCCCCCCCCCCCCCCCACCCCCCCCCCCTCATCTCCGGCCTCCTCCTCCCGGTGGGGGCCTCTCCCCCGCCTGGGCAGCCACTGCTGCCGCCCGTGTTGCCGCTATTGGCGGCACCGCCCGCGTCGTGTCGGCCGCCACCGCCGCCGCCACACTTACCCCCACCCCCGCCGCCGCCGCCACCGCAGCCGCCGCCGCCGCCGCCGCCGCCGGCCGTGGCGGGCGCGGCCTGTCGTCGCACCGCACCCCCACCGCCGCCGGTGGGGCACGGGCGCCCCGTCCCCTCGGGCGCCCCCCCCGTCCCCCCCCCGCCTCCCCGCCGCCTCTCCCCGCTGGCGTGACGGTCGTGGCAGTGGCCGCGTCGGCGGCGGTACTCGCCGCCGCCCGCCCCCCGTCACTTGTGGGCGTGCGCGTCGACTGGCTCGCCGCCCTGCTGGGCCGGCGGGAGGTCTCACCGCCGGGGCAGTTCTGCCTGGCCGCCGCCGCCCCACCGCCGCCCCACGCCCACACTTCCCCCCAACAGCCGCCGTCGGCCACGCCGCACCGGCCGCCGGCGGGGACGGTGGCGGCGGGGGGGGGGGGAACCCGCTTGCCGACCTTCGCGCCGCGTGGTCCTACGACTCGCCCGCCGCTTCCGCACCGGTCGCCGGCGGGGACGGCGGCGGCGGGGGGGGGGGGAGCCCGTCCGCCGACCTCCGAGCGTGGTCCTACGACTCGGCCGCCGCTGCGGCCTCACCCGCGGGCGCGGGGCGGCGGCCGCCCCGGCGGACGCCTCGACCAGTGGGCGGCGGCGGAGGGGGGGGGGGGGGGACCACCCCCGCGGCGGGTTGGGCGAGCACCGCAGCCACCGTGGGGACGAACACCCCTGCAGGGGTCACCGTGCGTGGCCGGCCGCCGTCGCCGCCGCCGCCGCCATCGTTGGCGTCGTCGGCGCCGCCACCATCGCCTCCACCGCCGCTGCCGCCACCACCGCCGCCGCCGCCCCACCAGCCCGCGGCGGCGGTGGCTATCCGCCACGCACCTCCCACGTCGCCTCCCAGATGGTGCCGCCGCGTCACCGCCCCCGCTGGTCCCCTCCCCTTTCGCATCGGGCTGCCGCCTCCTCCCCTCGCGTCCGCGGGGGCTCGTTCAGCCCGCCGCCGCTGCTCGGTCTCCCCGCCCCCTCCCCACCCTGCTTCTTTCTCCTCCCCCCCCCTAGCGCCCCCGCCCCCGCCTCCTCGTGGTGGCCTCTCAGCGCGTACCTCTGTCAGGCGCCCACCCCCACCGTCGGCAAGCTTCCCCCCGCCAACGCGCGGGTCCTCGCCGCCTTCACCGCCGCCCGCGACGCCTACGCGGCCCGCCGCGACAAGTGGTGCGTCGCCCGCTACTCCCGCGCCATCGCGGCGCTGCGCAAGGTCCGGGCGCCGCTGACGTCGGCGGCCGCTGTCGCCCTCCCCGGCGCTGGCCCCCGCTTGGCCGCTCACGTCGCAGAGATGCTCGCGACGGGCACCTATGCGGGCGGCGCGGCGCTCACCGCCGACGGCGGCACCGCCGCGGTGGCGGCGGTGGGGGAAGTGCGGGGGGTGGATCATTCCACCGCCGCCGCGGCGTCGAGGCGGCTCATGACGGGGTCCACCACGGGTGGCCGGCGGGGGCGCACCACCCACCGGACAGGGCCGCCCCCCGTGGGGGGGCACCCCACTCCCCCTTCCAGGCACCCCCCACCCCCGCCGCCGCCGCCTCCGCCGCCGCCGCCGCCGCCGCTGCCGTCGCGGTCGGCGCTCGCCCCCCCCTCCCGTCCCCCTTCCTTTCCACCCGCGGCCACCGGGGGCGGCAGCGGCGCCCCCCCCCCCCCGGCGGCGCCCTCCCCACCACCACCACCACCACCACCGCTGCTGCCGCTGCGGCCAGCCGGGGTGCCCCTCCCCCCCCCGTCCCGGGCGTCCTCGCCGCCCGCCGTGACCAGGGCGGCCACCAGCGCCGCCGCCCACCCCAGCTGCGCCCGTGCCGACGGGGACGCCTCTGGGCTGCCGGCGCCGACCACCACCACCCGCACCTCTACAGGCGGGGCGGCGGCGGCGGTGGCGGCGACCGCAGCGGCGGCGGCGGAGGTGGCGGTGGTGGCGGCGGCGGCGGCGGGGGAGGGGACGGCGGCGGCGACCGCCGCGTCTGCGGCCGCCCCCTCGGCGGCTGCCCCCCCCCCCAGCCGCCGCGCCGGCGCCGTCACCTCCGCTGTTGCCGCTGCCGGCGCTGCTGCTACTGCAGCAGCGGTCGCTGCTGGTGGTGCGACGGGAGCGGCTGCCGCGGCTGCCGCCGCCGCCGCCGCGGTGACCGCCGCCTCGACGGCGGCAACGACAGTGGCAGTGGCGGCGGCCGCCCAGCCGCCGGCGCCGCCGGCGGGGGTGTCGCGGTCAATGGCAGCGAGGAGGGCGGCCACGGCAAGCACCGACGGGGGGGGACCGGAGGGGGAGGGGGAGGGAGAGGAGCGGGGGACGGCGGCTGCAGCTGCCACCGCCGCTGTCGCCGCTGTCGTTGCCGCCGCGGCCGGCGGTGGGCGGGGGCGGCGGCGGCCCCGCCGGGGCGGGATGACGGTCCAGCCGCCGCCGCTGCCGCTGGCGGCGGCGGCGGCGGCCGCGACGGCCGCGGCCGCGGCCGGCGGGCTGGCGCCGCCCGTTTCGGGGGGGGGCACCGCCATGGGAGGGGTGGGCGTCGGCAAAGGCAGAGGGAGCGAGTGGCGGAGCAGTGGGAGGGGGTGTGGCGGAGGTGGATGGGGGTGGGTAGCGGGCCGGAGGGAGGCAAAGGGGTGGGGGCGGCGTGTCTGCTCGGGCGATGCGACCGTCGTGGCCGCCAGAGTTGTGGGTCACAAGTGGGCTTTCGTGGGAAATACGTCAGCCAAACCTCTTTTCCTCTTTTTTGTCTTTCGAAGGACGCGCCTGTCGTGTACAGGACTGTACCCTTTGCTGCCCGCCCAGCAAAGGCACCAAAGCAAAGGTGACTGGCCCCGACCCACCGCCCGTCCCGCGCCAGTTTGCACGGCACAGGCCCTCCCGCCCCCTCCCGCCCCACACCCCACTGGGGGGTGAACGACCCTCTCCACGGTCACTGCGTGGCGCCCTGGCCTCCCCTCACCGGGGCCACCCCTTGCAGCCCCCCCCCCCCCCCCCCTTCTGGGCACAGGCGCGTCTGCCCATTCCACCGTGCATCTAACCTCATCTCCCGTGTTCCCCCTCCGTCCCCCCCCCTGTGTGCCATGACCCTCCCCGAGGACTTCTCTGCTGCCGCCGCCGCCGCCGCCGCTGCCGCCCGCTCCGCCGCCGCCACCGCAACGCCAGGGCAGGGGAAAGGCGGGGGGGGGGCGGCCAAAGGGCGGCGGGGGGCAGCGGCCAGAGGCCGGGACGGGCTGGCTGCCAGCCAGAGACCGGAACGTAGTGCCTGGTCGCAGTCCTTGGAGGCGTCGTCACGGCCACGGTCGTCGTTGGTCGTCTTGCCAGAGCGGCGGCAGCCTTTCGCTCCAGGCGCCGCACTTTGGCCCGCTCATTGCCTCTTTCACGTTCCTCGGGGTCTCGCTCCCGAGTCACAGGCATGGTGGACAAGGCGGTGAGGGGAGTACCGTCGGAGGGGGCGACGGGTGGAGCAGAAGGCGTGAACATTCGTAGTGGGTGACGACGGCGGACGGTGGCGCATGCGCGCGGCATCCTTTCTGCTGAGGCAGGACGCGTGGGGAGCCTAGCGGCCACTCGGAGGCTGCATAGGAGGGGGCCGCGACAAACCATCCGTGCACGAGGAGGCGAGGAGAGGGAGGAGGCGGGGATGGGGAGAGGCTAGTCGCCATGCATCCGGCCGTCGGCTGCCGGGGGACACTGTCCCCTGCAGGTGGAGGTGGCTGCACGAGGAGGCGAGGAGAGGGAGGGGGCAGGATGGGGAGGGGCAAGTCGCCATGCATCCGCGTGCGGCGTTGTGAGGCATGCGGACGAACAGGACGCGTGAGGGAGGAGGCTACTAGTACCTACGGGGGGGCGGGGCGTCGGCCGAGAACAAGCTCCGGTCCTCGTGCAATACATGGCGTTCGGAAGAGAAAAAAAGAGTCGCTCGGGGTGGCCAGATCGCAGCTCACGGCCCTGTAGAGTGGTCGACTGTGTAGAGATTGGTCGACCAAGGTACATACAGACGGGCTACTACCGCCTGCCTGCCGCGCGCCCGCGGGCCGCGGTATTGGGCAGGGCAGCGCGCTGCCCTGCCCAATGGGAGTGCCCGCGGGCCGCGGTATTGGGCAGGGCAGCGCGCTGCCCTGCCCAATGGGAGTGCCCGCGGGCCGCGGTATTGGGCAGGGCAGCGCGCTGCCCTGCCCAATGGGAGCGCCCGCGGGGCGCGGTATTGGGCAGGGCAGCGCGCTGCCCTGCCCAATGGGAGCGCCCGCGGGGCGCGGTGGTGCTCCTCCGGACACTGCCGCAGGGGGCGGCGGGTGGCGCTGCCAGCGGTGGCGCCCCGTCGGCGGCCGAGTCCCTCCCCACTGACCTGGCGCGCTACCTATCCCTGTCGGGCCTCCCCAGCGTGCCCGCGACGGCGGCGCTGGTGGCGGGCGCGGACGTGGCGGGCCCGTGCAAGTACCCTCCCGCGACGGCGCCGGCCGACCTGCCAACGCTCACGCGGGACCTGCTGCGGCCGTTGTCGCCGGCGGCGTCGCCGCCACCAGCGGCGGCGGCGGCGGCTGCGACGGCGGCGGCGTCCGCCCCTGCCCCACCCCTCGCCCATCGCGTGATGGTGGTGGGCGCTAAAGGGGCGGGCAAGTCCATGGCCGTCCGCTACATTGTCAACGCCCTGCTCGGCGGCGGCGGCGCGCCTCGGGGGGTTGTGCTCGTCGACGCGGATGTGGGGCAGCCAGAGGCGGGGCCCCCGGGGGTGGTGGGCGCAACGGTCGTGACGGCGCCGCTTCTGGGCGGGCCGCCCGCCCACAACCGTGGGCGGGGGGGGGTGTGGGTGGGTGACGTGGCCGCCCGGGGGGATGGGCGGGGCGTGGCCGCCGCGGTGCGGCGGGCAGTGGCGGCGGGCCTCGCGCTGGCCACCTCGGGGGGGGGGGATGGCAGTGGGGAGGCGCCCCCCAACGGCCCCGGCATCCCCGCCGCGGCGGTGGCGGTGGTGGGCGCCGCCGTGGCCGTCGGCGTCGTTGCCGCCCGCGGGGTGGTGCGGGTGCCCACCGCCGAGGCTGCTGCCGCGGCCGTACGCTGGTTGGTGAGGAGCCCCTGCCTCTGTACGCCTGGGCAGGGCGGCCCGCCAGGCAGTGTGACCTGTCGCGTGGGGGCACCCCGCCCGCGGCGGCCGCCGCAGCGTGCAGTGCCGGCCGCCGCGGCGCGCAGCGGCAGCCTGCGACGACGCGGGCGGGCGCTGGCGGGGCCGCTCGCGGGGGTGCGCGCGCGCACCCGCTCTCGAGGCCCCGCGCGGGGCGTGGACCGAGCCGCCGCCGCGGGACGTGGCCGCGGCGGCGCCGCGCCACCCCACGGGTTGTAGCGAGCCACGCGCCCCGGCAGCGTGCGCTGGGCGGGGGGGGGGGGGGGGGGGGGGGGGGGGTCCCCCATTGGGATCCTTGTCGTGCCGCCGCCTCCGCCACGGCCGTGCGCACCCTCCCCCCCGCACGGCGGAGGGTCGGGCGGTACAGGACAGCACGGGGACGGGCCCCTCGAGGGCGGATGGACGCTGTATGGTGAGGGCTGAGCGCTTTTGGAAATGGGCCAGTTGCCCAACAGCGCGGGTTGGCCAATGCAGCGGCGGTTGGAGTAGCCGAGGATCCACGCTGAAGAGGCACGCCAATTCAGGCCAATTGACCAGCGGAGCAGCTTGAGCTCGTGGCCCTCCCTCGCACCGTAGAGTACGGCGCTCGCTGGCCGCCGCGCGCATTGTCCGCTGCTCGCAGTGGCCGGCGCCGCCGACGGATGCCCGTGATGGACACCACGGAAGGGTCCATGCAATGGCCCACCGCACTCCTTCGTACAGCCCTTCTCCAAAAAACGGTTGCACCGTTTTTTTTGGAGAAGGGCTGTACGAACACAAAACGCGCGCCTAACCATTGAGTCAGGTCAGCGGTGCTCATGCTCGCATACCTCAAGCTGTGCTGTGTGCGCTTGTACAAGCGCGGAAATCACATCCCTGGCAGCCGCCTCCCTCTCCGCGGCCTGGGCTCGGTCTCTTTGGCGGCGCGCTTCCCTCTTGCTCCACTTGCGCCGCCATCCCCACGAGCAGCCTTCTCCCCAGAGACACACTACCGCCCCAGACGCGCGTCCAACGCGGCGACACTGGAGTCAAGGGATGCCACCTGCCGTGCCTAGGGGAACCACGTGGAGACGAGCGTGGGCGACACAAGCCCCAATTTTCGGCTCCGTTGAGGTCTGGCAACCCCTGCTGAAATTATCACATTTTCATGTCTGCCCTCCAACTCAATCAGCTGGATCGCGGCCGAAGCCAGCCCCGAGCCATATTTCAAACAGGTATGCCAGTTTGCCAGCCGTTCAACCCTCCTTTGGGTGCGTCCACTTCATTTTTACTCGGATGTGACCATGACGACCCCAGCGTGGCGGCCACGCGCTGGCGGCCACGCACGCGCGAGGGACAGAGGCGAGGCTGCCGAGCGGCGCTGGCGGGCGGGGTGGGTGAGGGAGGCGGCGTTGGCGGCGGCCGCAACGGGCCGCCGCTCCTCGTCGCCGCCCCACGCTGTCGCCCGCCCACCAGTCCGGGGCAGGGGAGGTGACGGCCGCCGCAACGTGCCCGCCTGTCGCGGTGCCGCGCAGGGCGCTGGCGGCGGGCGGGTGCGAGCGCGGGCTGGCACGCGGCCGGGCGCACGCGCGCGCGCGAGCGGCGCGCACCAGCGTGGGGAGGCGAGCGGCGCGCACCAGCGTGGGGAGGCGAGCGGCGCCTGCCTCGCCCCGGCCTCGCCGCGCGGCACCGCGCGGTACATGCGGGCGGCCGCGATGGCGTGGCGCGGCGGGCTCGGCTGTGGCAGTCCCTGCGGCTGCCGCAGCCGCGGCGGCCGGCACTGCTGCGGCGGCTCTCCATTGCCGCTGCGGCGCGGGCGGGCGTCGCCGCCGTGATGAACCTTCTCTCTTAAGGCATACCGCGGGCGGCCACTTTACCGCCCGCACGGCCGCCAGCGCCTCCCATCGCCCGCATGCCCCACCCATAAAGTACGTACAGCGGCAACGCCGCGGTATATTCGACTCTGCGGCCATCTTCTTGCCCACATCCTCTCGTCCATCCAGCCCCCCTCTGTCGGGCAGCCATGAAGGCACAGGCGACAGCAACGGGGGTAGCGGCGAAAGTGGCGGCCGTGGCGGCCGCGGTGGCGGTGGCCCTGCTCCCGCCGTCCGTCGCCGGCGTCCAGCTGGTCTCCCGCGTGGCGTCGGCGGCGCCGTGTCCACAGGCCACGCCCCGGCGCCGCTCCCCCCCCGGCACCAACTTCCACTCCATCGCGTACGCGCCCTTCCAGGGCTCCCCCGGCCGCACGTGCCCGCCCTTCCGCCCCGCCGACGGCGGCGACTTTTGCCTGCCGCCCGAGCGCGTCGCCGCCGACATGGCGCGCCTGCACGCGCTCACCCCCCGCGTGCGCACCTACTCGGCGGTGTGCGACGCGGCCAACCGGGTCATCTACGACGCCGCTCGGGCGGGCGGCATGACCGTCGACGCGGGCGTGTGGGTGGGCGCCGATGCGGCGGCGGTGGACCGGGAGGTGGCGCTGATCGGCGCGGCGCTGGCCGACGGGTATGGCGACGTCATCCGCACCATCTGGGTAGGCAACGAGGCGACGAGCATCCACGGGCTGCCCGTCGCCACCGTCGCGGCCGTCGTGCGCCGCGTCCGCGCCGCGGTCGCGGCGGCGGCGGGGGCGGCGGCGGCGGCGGGGCGGCCGGCGGCGGCGGCGCCCAAGGTGGGCGTGACCGAGATTGGGGCGCACTGGCTGGCCGCGACGGGCGACTCGCCGGCGGCGGCGCTCGCGCGGGAGCTCGACGTGCTCGGCGTCCAGGTTCACCCCTACTATTCGGGCGCCGACCCGCTCGCGGCCGACGTGTCGGGGGCGGTGCTCGACCGCGTCGCGGCCGTGGCGGCGGCGCAACGGGCAAGGAAGTGGCGCTGAGCGAGACGGGCTTCCCGATGCGGGGGCCCCCGTGGCGCGCCCCCGCGGGCGGCGCCAACACCACGGCTATCCCGTCCGTGGCCGCCGCGGCCGCGTACGCGCGACAGATTGAGGCGGCGGCGACGGCGGCGGGGGTGGCGGCCACGTGGATTGGCCTCGCCGACGATGACTGGAAGCGCCGGTGGGCGCCGTCCCCGTTTCCGGGGGGGGCCGACTACGCGTGGGGGCTGCTCGACTGTGCGCGGGGGGACAAGGGGGGGGGAGTCCCGCCGCCGACGCAGGGGGTGTGAGGCAAAGGGGGGAATCGCATAGAAGAGTGGTTGTCGGCAGCAATCGCAACGATCGGAGCAGGGACGAGTTGTTTTTCTTTCTTTCTTGTTCCTGTTCATCAAGGCACCAGACAACACGAGGGCAGACGACACGATATAAAGGAGGAAAGAGAGGCACCAAGAAGACGCGAAACGCATCCACATACAGACCCCGGGGTATGACATCCCCCACCACAGGCCCTGTGCACGCCAGAGGGCAGAGAGCGCACTCGATGTGGGGGAGACACCGCCGCTGCAGCGCACGGGGGCGAGCGAGGAGACGCACCACCTCCAGGCCCACAGGCACGCGCAACGGCACACGCCCGCACGCTTCGTGCGAGGAGAGCAAATGAGCGAGCAAATGTTCAGGCACGGAACCCTAAGAGAAGAACATGAGGCCACTCTCGTTGGCCGTCTCCTTGGAGAAGATCTCAAGTACTAGTAGATGATCGTGACGGCCAGCAGGATGCCCGTGCCCGAGCCAATGGCGCCCAGAAGTCGGCAAGGATCGTCAGCATCCCCACGCACATGCCGCCAAACGCCGCGGCCGTCGGGATGTACCGGTTCAGCTCCTTGACCAGTGACGTCTCCCGGTGACCCTTGAGCGTGATCTGCTGGTCCCGCAGCTGCCGAGCCACATCGCTCGCGATCGACCCCGACACCTCAATCCAGTACTTGGACAGCAGGCCGCACGCGGCCAGCACAAACGCCACGTACGTCATGGCGCGCACCGGGTCCTTCACCAGCGCCAGCACCGTCGGCGGGGGGGAGATGTAGTACGCGAGCCCCCCCGCGGGCACCATGTGGCTCGAGTCCCGGAACGTGCGCCACCGGCCCAGCAAGTTGACCAGGATGTTGGACGGGTACTGGCGGTACAGCATATGCGACAGGAAGTAGAGGTTGGACACGAGCGCGGTCTGCAGGATGATGGGCATGTTGGACGTGTAGAACAGCTTGATGGGGTACGTGCCCTGCTGCCCGCGCATTTTGGAGCTTTTGACCGGCAGGTCCACGCGGAAGCCCTGGAAGTAGATCACCACCGCAAACACGACAAACGTGGACAGCACGTTGGAAACGTTGGGTAGCTCGGGCCGGAAAAAGGCCTCGCGCAGCGCCCGGATCTTGTCCGACCGAGTCAGCAGCAAGTAAAAGAGGGAGATGAAGGCGCCCTCAAACTCGACGCCGCGCCCCACGTTGACCGTCATGGGCGACAGCGCCGACCAGATGACCGTCTCGCACAGGTTGGTCTCGATGAACAGCGAGATGCCACTCCCCAGGCCAAAGCCCTTTTGCAGCATCTCGTCCAGCAGCAGCACCAGCATCCCCGCCACAAACAGCTGGGTGATGATGAGCAGGGCGTTACCCCAGCCCAGCACCCTCAGGTCCCCGTACATGCCCGACCACACGTAAATGCACGCCTCCCCAAGGGAAATGAGGATGCCCACCAGCTTCTGGGCGCCCGAAAAGAGCGCCCGGTCCTCCCGCGACGAGCCGTCCACCTCAATGATGCGCGTCCCCGCCAGCAGCTGCATAATCAGGCCGGCCGTAATAATCGGCAAGATGCCCAGCTCCATCAGCGTTCCCCGGTTCGACGCGGCGAGAACCACGCGGAGGGCGTAGAATGGATCGGAGCTCTTGGTGTTCTTGACACCGTACAGGGGGATCTGCCAGCAGACCAGGTAGATGAGCAGCGTCGTCACTGTCCACAGCACCTTCTCCTTGAACATGATTTTCTTGCCCGGCTGCTCCACGTCTGGGAGCAGCGGCATGAACGGCCGCACCAGGCTCAGCAGCTTGAACCCCATGGTAGCCTCGCAGCGCGCCGCGCGCGCGCTCCGCCGTGCCGACGGTGGTCGTGGTGGGTGGCCGCGGGGGGGGGGAGAGGGCGGACCGGGGAATGAAGCGGGCGGAGGGGCGTCACCAGAGGGTGACGCAGCACGGGCCGCAGAAAGGGGGCGGGGTGACGACGGACGCGACGGGGGCGCACGGGGAAGCGCGGAGTCCGTGTAAGGGACCGCCAAGAGGGGATGGCCACGACGGATGAGGCCGAGTCAATCCACAATCCACAGGACAACGGCGGTGGCCCGGCTTGCTGACGGTCGGCCACGGGGAGCACCGACCCCGCCCACGGAAAGACCGTCATGCCCACCACCGACGCCGCCGCGCCGGCAGCGACAAACGGGCGGCGCCGGCCGTAGCGGCTGGCGTGCCCGTCCGAGAGGGTGCTAATCAACAGCGAGAGGAGGCCCGTCAGGGGGTTGAGCGCCCAGAGCGCGTGCGACACCGCCGCCGACGCGCCGAGCGTGTGCGCCAGGTGGGGGGTGGCGAGCGCATACTTGAGCACCCAACAAAAGGAGAGGCCCGGGACGGTCGACGCCATCAGCGCCAGCCACGCGGTCGACACCCGGGGGGCGCCGGTCGCCCCAGGGAGGCGCCGCCGCCCCATGGGGAACTCCCCGTCAGCGTCTGCAGAGCAGGGGGAAGGGGGGAAGCGGGGGGCGTCCCCGGTCGCAG
Source organism: Pyropia yezoensis (assembly GCA_009829735.1). Classification (NCBI taxonomy): domain Eukaryota; phylum Rhodophyta; class Bangiophyceae; order Bangiales; family Bangiaceae; genus Pyropia; species Pyropia yezoensis. The sequence goes on along the minus strand of CM020618.1, from coordinate 19,988,348 downwards.
AGGGAGGGCCGCCACCATCGCCGGCCCCGCCAGGGGTTCCACCGGCCACTGCGGCAGCGTCAGCGCCCGCTGTCGCCGCGCCACCGCTGCTGACGGGCGCGGCGGTCGCCGTCCCGACGGCGGCCACCTCGGCAGGGGCCGTCATGCACAAAGACGCCGGGGCTGCCCCAGAGGAGAAAGGCGACGGCGCAGCGGGTCTATGTATCACCGGGTACCTACATTCTGTGTAAGACCCCCTTCAGGGGGTCGTGAGGGCCTGCTTACAGAAGCCGAGGGCCCCACAGGTACCGTGAAGGCCGTCTTGCTGAGAAATGTAGGTACCCTGCCTCGGCAGACCCATGGCCTGCAGAGGGGGGTGCGCCACTGCGCGTGGCACCACACGAGCACAACCTCCGCGGGCGGACGAGGGGGGACAGTTGCACGAAGGTAACCGAGGCCCAGCCCCTTTAATTCACCCCCCGCCCGTCCTCATCCGCCTACCCCAACACCCTAGCCACCTGCCGCTCGTCTCCACCCACCGGCCGCCATTCCCTACCCACCAGCCGTCCATCCCCATTCACCTGTCGCCAATCCATACCCACCTGCCACCCTTCTGTTCATCCTCTCTTCCGGAGGACCACCCCGGCGGCCGCGCCATCTAGCCGTGGCTTCCTCTCAGCGGAGATACTCTGCTGGGGTCTTCAAGCTCTTGGCGACGTCGTCCTCGCCGCTCTGGCACCCGGTGTTGACGACCTTCTTGTGGCACCAGCACGTGATGGGAGCCGCCACGGCGGCAAGCGGGGGAAGGGGGGACGTGGGAGCGGAGGCGGAGGTGGGGGACGGGGGGGTGTTGAGAGAGAGGAGGTGGGCGGGGGGGGCGACGGCGTTGTCTGTTTGTCTTTGCAAGATGGGCCCAGCTGGGCGGCATGGGATGGCTGGCACCCGTCGTCTACTCTTGAAGAGACGGTGGTGGCACCCTTGTGGCGCCAGCACACTGTGCAGATGGCATCGTTGTGGCGTCGGCACGTTTTTCCGCCGCCGCGGGAGCAGGCGGGGGGGGAAGGCACGAGAGCGTGGGGGGGGTCGTAGGCGGAGCGGGAGCACGGGCGGCTGCCGTTGGAGAGCGGGCGGGGGGAGGGGGCGGAAGTGAGGGGGGCACGGTTTGGAGGAGCGAGGGTGAGGGGGGCGGCGGGGGGAGAGGGTGCGGAGGTAGGGGATGTGGACCAAGCGTGCAAGCCGACTGGCAAACACAGACGAAAGAGTGCTGCAGCCGGCTGCCTCAGACACAAACAAACCAGCTTTTCCTCATCTGCCAGAGCTGTTAATATAGGGATTTGGCGAGTCTCTCAAACCAAGAAACAAACAACCTTCTGATTTCAAACACTGGACCCCAAAGCAGGTGTGAACACAGATGCTGGCAGTCTGCCGCACACCAGTCTATCCGCGGTCGTCGTTTCCGCGTGCCGTCACCCACACTTGCCATTGCTGCGCGCCGTTCCGTGGCCTAGCCGTTGCCTCGTGCCGTAGCGGGTGGCTGACGTTGCCGCCGCCGTTGCCGCGCTCCGACGCCCGCTGCACCAGCTTTCCCACGAGGTCTTGCGTGTCGGGCTTGACGCGCGCTGTTGTTGTCGGTCACCCTTGCTGCGCGCCGTCACCTGCGGTCACCACTCCCGCGTGCTGTTGCCTGTAGTCACAGATGCCGCTCTGTCGCTGCTGTCATCCACTGTCGCTTCCATCGACTGATGCCGTGCGCCATCGACATCTCCGTGGCTTCCCGGCTCGACTTGTGCGCTAGTCCCCCTCGCCATGGAGGGGGGTAACTCCTGTGAGCAAGCAGCTGTGGAGGCGACCAGAAGAGCTGCGTCTGAGGCTCTTGACTCGCTGGGACAGGTCCCTACCTACGAGGAAGCCGTTGCCAACTCTGCTCTCAAGCGTGACTTGTTCAGAAATGCCAGCGCGGCATCTTCTCAAGCGACTCTTTCTTCATCGTCAAGTGACATGCAGACCACCATGTACGAGGTGTTATCGACAAAGGAGGAAGTGGCGAAGGCGGACTATGTCGCCAGCCAGAACGTCGTGCTGCTCAACGACGCCAAGCGATGTCCGCAGCTTCATTTGAAGCTTGACATCCAGGCGACCGCATCGCGGATCCGTGATCGTCTCGACGATGTGTCCCGGCTGGAAGCAAAGGTACGCCGGCTTACGGACGATGTGCGACGTCTTCGTGCGACCCGACCGCCGCAGCATTCCCCGCGTGCAGCTGGTGTAGCAGACGCTGTCTTTGTCACCGAGCCTCGGAAAGCGTCGGATCAAGTTGCGTCGAAGAGCTGCGGCAAGGTCGGGCCTTCGACGCTGCAGTGCATGTGCTTCGACCCGACGAGCGACGGGCGCGTGTGGCGTGCGCTTGTTCCAGACCGCCCGTTGGCGATGGCTGAGGCAGATGCTGCCCAACCACGACTCATGGCCGGCGTCATGTTCAAGACGAGCATGAAAGGCGCTCCCGAAACGAGCAGGTCGAGCTGTGTTGGGGTGGAGAATGCTTTTGGGACGCTGTTGGATGGGCTGTACCGAGCTGATAGTGAAGTGGTCTACAAGCAGCGGTCCATCTTGCAGTTGAAGCTGCCGGTCATCCAGGCGTCGGAATCTTCCACTCCAGACAACGTTGGCGGTTTTGATCTGCGCGCCAATGACTTTGTGCCGCTGCGTGTGCGTGAGTACAAGGGCTCATCCTTCTCTTGCCTGGAAGCTCTGCCGCAGGCGCTTGCAACCGGGTCGTGTGTTGCTGTGGGCTTGTTGCAGCGGGGTCTTCGGGCCGAGGACGTCATTGTGCCTGTGGACGTGGCGACGGGCAAGAACGTCCAGTTTGGCGCCATCTTCATTGCTGGTGGGTGCATCCCCATGAGCATTGTTACGAGCAAGGAGCTGGATTTGTCGGACCTGGAAGACGCCCGCTTGGCTGACCTACACTACATCAAGATGCGCTCGCACGTTCAAGAGCTGATGCAGCTTGTCAGGGAGGCTCGCGCGGTGTCAGTACCTGCGGTGGACGTGTCCACGGTCCCCGATACTCTCTACTGCAAGCGCAACTGCGTCTCGTACCAGGCTCTGGACACGCTGGACAACTCGATTTGGCACATGATGCGCGTGCTATCGCACCTTTACCGAGTCGGGCCTCGAGAGTGCATTTGCTTTCCCATGGGGTTTTGCGCCGTCCGTCGCGCCCATTCGCCAAGTGCCAACACGATGGACATGATCTTTCCCAACTTGGCGAAGGCAGACCCGCCCTACCACCTCTTTGTGCCTGCGGACTGGGCAACGGCCAATTTGTTTGTCGACGAGTGCGACCGGGTTGTTTCTCGGCTGCACGCCGCTCGTGTGGTGCATGGCGACCTCTACGTGTCCAACATTGCTTGGCGACAAGGCAGCGACAAGATTGATGTCAAGATCATGGACTGGGACACGTCCTTCTTCATGGACGAGCACTCTGCCAACCACTTGCCCGAGAGCCTGAGGAGGGTCTGGCAGGATACCAACAAGTGGAAGGGCCGCTTTTCCGTCACGGGCGAGGCCCAAGAGCTCGACCTCTTCATGATCCGCGTCATGCGGTGGGGCGTCCACGACAACAGCTCGCACGCGCAAGGGTGGAAGTGGTGGCTGGCAGCTGCTAATGCTAACTCTGTAGGCGTCGCCAATGCGGCGTTTCGTTCTCTGCAAGAGCTGTACTTGGCCGAGTGCAAGAGTTCTGAGCTTCAAGGGTTGGCACCGGCAAGCGGCGCCTTGTCGTAGCATTGCTGGAGCAGTCGGGTGTGGTGGTACGAAGGACTCTCATGCCAAGCTGCTGGCGTTGCGGGTGGGTCCCACCGCTGGCCACGAACAGAAGGCCAGGGTACAAGGGCGGCGCGACGGCGGCGGCGGCCGCGGCGGCACCCGCAAAGGGGCCGGGCGCGAGGACGCGGGGGACGTCCCCGCCCGCGCAGCGGGGCGTCGCCGCGGCCGCCACCACCGCGTGGAGGGTGGTGGCGCGAATGAGGCCGCAGCCGACGTGGCCGTTGAAGACGTGGATGGGGCAGGCATGGTGGGTGCACACGCTGCCGGTACAGACCGAGCCGGTGCGGGTGGTGTCCGTGCGGATGCGGCCGCTTCGGATGTGACCGGTGCGGTCGGCGACGACGCCGCTGTGTACCGACGCGCTCCGGGTCCTGGGGGCGGCGGGCGTGGGGCCGCCGCGGGTTGACTCTGTGCCCTGCGGAAGAGAGGGGGGAAGGGAGGGCTGGCCGTCGGCGTTTGCGGAGTTTGCGAAGGGGGGGAGGGGCCGGGGGGGAGGGGGGGAGGGGAGCGGGAGGAGGGCGACAACGACTGGGGCCTACGCGCGGCTTGTTGTGGGCTCGGCGCTGGCGACGACGCGGACTCGGCGTTGTTCTTGACGGACGCTACGGCGGTGGCGGCGGCCGTCGCGGCGCCTCCGGGGGTGGCGGCGGTAGTGGCGGCTACGGCACCACCAATTGCTTGGGTGGAAGCCACGTCGGGGTCTGCCGGCGGTGGCGGGTATGGAAAGGTTGGGGGCGGCGGCGGCTGCGCCGGCGCCTTTGCCGCGGCCGCCTACCCGGCGGACCTGACCCTGTCAGGCGGCGATTGGGGCCACCCTCCGCGCCTTCTCCTCCCACGGCGACGGGGTGGTGGGCGTGCGGCGGGAGCTAGCGCGTTCGGGCGGGTCGGCGCGCGGCGCGGCGCGTGCGGTGGTGCTGTGGGCGGTCACCAAGGGGGGAGGCGGGCGAGAGGGAGGAGGACCCTGCGGCGGTGATTTTGTTGGTGGCGTCGGCGGTGACTGTCCTGGAAGGGCGTGCGGGGATGCTGGGGCGGCCGGAGGGGAGAGGGAGGGGCGCCCCGACTCCGACACCGGCCTCGCAGCTGCGCCCGGCCGTGCCTCGACCCGCGGGCCCGTCGCGGCCCGCGACGGGGGCGGGCGGCGCGGGCAGGGCGGCCGTCAGGGCGGCGGTGGCAGCGACAGCGACGGCGAGGGCAGCTGGTCCCGGCGGACGCGGGGCGGCCACCAGCGCGGCCACCCCGCCCCCTTTCTCAGCGTCGTTGCCGACGCCCTCCCCCGCTCTTCCCCCTCCCCGGCGGTCTCCCTTCTCCACCGGGACGTCCTCCAGGTCATCACCGCCGATGCGATGGCGGCGGTGCCCCCCCCCGGCTCGGTGGCGGCGCTGTCAGTGGCAAGGGGGGGAGGAGGCGCGGGTGCCGCCTGGGCCGCGTCCAGCCTGCCTCTGGCGTGGCGCTCGGGAGTGGCCTCCGCAATTTCGTGGCGGGCCGAGGCGGGAGGGGGGGACGCCGGCTGTGCCTGCGTCGGGTCGTCCGAGGTGGTGGCCTTACTGGAAGCGGCTTGTTTCCCAGTGGCGGCGTTGTGTGTGGCGCTCGCCACCCTGTCGGCGGCGCTCGCCACCCTGTCGGCGGCCGTCGTCGCGCGGGTAGCGGCGGGAGTCGCGGGGGCGGCCATCGCCGCAGCCGCCGTCGCCCTTTCCCCGCCCCGCACCCTCGTGGCGGCGGCGGCGCGCGCAGTGGGCCGACTGGGCGCCGCCGCCGCCTCGGCGAGGGGCCTCGCCGAGGCCCTCTCCGGCCGGGCGTCGGCGGCGGCGGTGGACCGGCCAGACTGGCGGTCCGTGGCGGCTGCCACGGCGGAGGCGGTCGCGGCGCTGGGCCGCCGCCAGGGAAAAGGGGGGGGGGGGGGCGCCGCGCCGCCTGTTGGGCGGCCTTCCTGTGGGCGACGGGGGCGAACGCGCTGGGCTCGGGGAGGGAGCCCGGCGACGGTGGCGGCTAGGGCGGGAGCGGCGGGGCTTGTGTCGAGCGCGCACCCCGCCCTCTCCGCGGCCGCCGTCGCACCCCCCCCCGCCCCCCGACGCCTCCCTCCTTCCGTCGCCCGAGTCGGCCGCGGTGGCCGTCGTGGTTCCCCTTGAAGGCGTCGGCGGCGGCGCCGCCACCTTCGCCGCCGTCCACCCCGCGACCGGCCCGGTGGGTGCCCCGCGGCGGGCGGCAGCCCCCCGGGGGTGTGTGGTGGGCGGGCACCCAGCTTGGGCGACTATGGTGGCGGCCGCGGACTGGGCGGCGGCACTCGACGGACTGGCGGCGCAGGTGTGGGCGCTGCGCGCGGTGGTGGCGGTGAGCCCGGCCGGCCCCGCTGCAGCGTGCGCAGCGCGGGCGGCACGTCTGACGAGGGCGATGCTGGTTGCCGCGTCTGCCATGCCGCCGCTGCCTGCCGGAGCTGTCACCGGTTAGGGGGGAGGAGGGGAGGGTGGGGGGCGGCGCGTTGGCCGGCGTGTCGCCCCCCAACATTACCCTCCCGCCCACCGTACCCCCCACGCCCCCGTCCCCTCACTGCAGAAGGCACGCGTACACCCGGTACGTGCCCTTCAGGCGCGCAATCCCCTCCCCCACCGCCGCCCCCCCCCCCCTCCCCACCCATCCCTCCCCCCCTGCACGCCCCACGCGGCGGGCGGGAGGGCCGGCTGCTCCTCCCACCCTGCTCCGCAGACCTCGAGGAAAGGCCACGGCTCGACGGGTATCACCCCGTCGGGGGCGACCGCGCCCACCGTCCACGCTCCGTCTGCGGCGGCTGCGGCGGCCGCGTCGGCAGCACCTGCCGCGGCCGCTTCCGACCCCACGCCCCCCAGCCGGAGAACGCAACTCGCCCGGTTTGTTTGTCTGTTTCCGTCTGCTTCATTCTTGTTCTTCATGTCATTCTCTAGAGGGCGCGAGCGAGGTCGCAAAAAAAAAAAGAAACTGGACGGCGGCCGCCGCAGCGAGCCAGAGGCGGCGGCTCCATACGGCACCGCGCGTGACGCGAGGCGCCGCCCGCGCGCACACACCTCGGCCGGCAGCGGCGGGGGCGGTGCGCTGGGCGCGCGCCGCGTCCTCCTCGACACCCACGCAGAGGGTGAGGCCCCGCCGTCCAAGCTGCCCCGCCGACGCCCCGCCGGGGCGACATGGCGGCGGCTCAGCGCGGCGGCGGCGGCAGCCCCCACCGCCACGGCGGCCCGGCAGCCATCCCCCGTCGCCACCGCGGGCGGCCGCGGCGGCAAAGCGCCACGCCAAAGGGGAGCGGGCAGCCGTAGGGAGGGTCGACGCGCCACCCCCCCCTCGCCGACCTACCGCCCCCACCAGCTCCGCTCCCCCTCCTCCGCAGGCAGCAGCGGCGCCGCGTCCGGCCGCGCCGCCGCCGCCGCGGCCGCCGCGGCCGCCCCCCCCTTCCCCACCCCCCCCCCCTCCGCCGCCGCCGCCACCCGCGCCGCGTGCCGCCGCTCCCGCGCCACGTGCCCCCGCCCCGCGGCGGCGGCGGCCTCGGCCGCCGCGCGCGCCGCGTCCACCCCCCCCTCCCCCCCCCCCCCGCGCCGTCCGCCCACCCCCAGCCGGGCGCAGCGGCCGCCGCGGCGGCGGCGCCCCCCCCGCCCCCGGGGGAGGTGCCGAGCGCGGCGGCGGCGCCCACGCCCGCGACCGCGGCGGCGAGCCGGTGCCGCCGAGGGCGGGGGTGGTGCGCTGCAGGGCGGCAACGACGGGCGCGGCCGCCGCCTCGGCCGCCGCGACGGCCGCGCCGCGGGAGGGGGCGGCGGGGGAGGCGCCGCCGGCGGCACCGGCAGCCGCGGCGGCGCGGCCGGCGGCGGCGGCGGCCGGCCCGCTCTCGCCCACCACCGCCAGCGCGTTGACGGCGAGGGCGGGCACGAAGCGGCACGCGCAGAGGGCGGTGGCGGCGAGCGCCGCGCCCCCCGTCGCGCCGCGGACGGCCTCGGTGAGCGGCCGCGTCGCGGCCGCCCGCCGCGCCGCGTAGGCCGTCACGCCCAGGCCGTACGACAGCACCCCGGCCGCGGTCAGCGCCGAGGCGGCCGATGGCGGCAGCGGCGGCGGCGGGCGGGCCGCCCCAGTAGCCCCGCCGCCGCCGCCGCCGCCGCGCAGGCCATAGTGGACCGCCCACGACAGCGGCGACGCGTCGACGCCGAGGAGGGCGGGCCACAGGGACACCTCGGACGCGACGAGCACCGCCGACGCGGCGGACGCGGCAACGGCCGCGACGCGCCCGGCGGCGGGCGCCGCCACCGCCGCCACGCGGTCCGCCCAGGGCGGCGGCGGGAGCGGCGGCTCCCCCCCGCCGCCGGCGCCGCCGGCGCCGCCGCCAAAGTCGCGGGCGGCGGCGAGCACCTCGAGGCGCAACGCCGCCGCGACGGCGGCGGTGTATGCGGCGGCCGCCTTGAGCCGCTCCGTCCCCGCCGCGCGGAGCTCCTCGCGGACGCCCACCAGCACCGCGTCGGCGGCGGCGGCGGCGGCGGCCGGCGGCGGTGCCGCCTCGGCCGCCGCGTCCGCGTCGGCGTCGGCGCACTCGGCCGCCGCCGCGGGGAGGCGGGTGAGGAGGCCGCCCGCGTGGGCGGCGGCGGCGGCCAGCAGCGCCGCCACCTCCGCGTCCACCACCGCCGCCCGGTCGGGCGGCGCGGTCCCCCCACCGGCGGCGGCGGCGGCGGGCCACCCCCCCCGCCGCGCGCCCGCCGGCGGCGGCGGGCCGCCTCGACACGGCCGAGCACCCGCGCGAGCCCCCCGTTGGCGTCTTCCAGCCGCTCCACCGCGGCCGCCACCCGCCGGTACGCCGCGGCCGCCGCCGACGCGGGCGACCCCGCCCGCCACAGGTCGCGCGGCAGGGCGACGGCGCCCACCCCGAGCGCGGCGAGCCCCCCCCCCACCGACACGGCGGTGACGCCCGCCGACGCGGCGGCCGCGACCGCCGCCGCCGACGCGCCCGTCGAGACGGCAATCGCGGCAATCGCGGCGGCGGCGGCGGCGGCCGCGGCCGCGGCGAGCGCCGCGTTGGCCCGCCCCGCCGCGACGAGGCGCGCCCGCGCCGTCCACCCGCCCGACGCCTCGTACGACGCGACGAGCGGCAGCACCACCCACGCGGCGCCGGTGGCGGTGGCAAACGCGCCGCGGGTGGCGGCGAGGAGGGGGGACCGCGGCCGCGCCGGGCGGCGGGGGGGGGAGCCCCACGGGCCGGCACAGCGGCGGGGGGGGGGGGGGGGGGGGCCGCCGCCGCCGCCGCCGCCGCCGCCGCGGGACCGCCACCGGCGCCGTCGCCGTCTGCAGCGGCGGCGGTGGGGGTGGGGGTGGGCGTGGCGGCGGCGGCGCCCGCGGCGGGCGCTGCGCGGGAGGCCCACCGCACGACCGCGGGTGCCGTCGACGGTGGCGGCGTGGACGGCGACGGCGGGACCGCCACCGCCGGCGGCGGCGGCGGCGTGACGGTGACGGCGGCGGCAGGAGCGGGCGATGCCGCCGCGTCGACGGGTGGCAGTGACGGGGTGGCAGCGGCGTCGACGAGCACGGGGTTGGCGGTGGGGGTGAGGGTGGGGGCGGCGGTGGCATTCCCCGCCTGGGCAAGCGGAACGGGGGAAACGGCGGTGGCCGCGGCCGCCAATGGCGGCGGCGTGGCGACGCCGACAACCGCCGCCGCACCCCCCCCCCCGGCGGCCGCCGCCGACGCGGCCGCCGCCTCTGCCACCACCGCCGCCACCGCCGCCTCGGCCGCCACGCACCGGCGCGCGACGGTCAGGGCCACGTCGACCGGCAGGAGGGCCGAAAGGAGGAGCGCCGCGGCGGCGGCGGCGGCGACCGCCGCGCGTACGGCGGGCGCGACGCCCCGCGCCGCGGCGGTGGCGGTGGCGGCGGCCGCGACGGCAACCGCCGCGGCGGTGGGGGGGGGGGAGCAGCACCGCCAGAGGGGGGGGGCCCGGAGGACCTGGGGGGGGGGGGGGGTCGGCGCGATGTCCAGGGGGGGGGGGCGGGGGGGGGGGGGGGGGGGGGTGGCCATGGTTGGGGGGGGGGGGGGGGGGATCGGTGGGGTGGAAAGAAGCAGGGTGGGGGGGGGGGGATGGGGGGGCGGCGGCGGCTGTGGTGGACGCGGGCGGCGCGGTCAGCGCGCAGGGGGTGGTGGTGGCCGAGGTGGGCGCCGGAGCGAAACAGCACTCTCGTGACAGCACACTGGGTACGGTGCCACGTGGCACGGGGCTCGTGAGGACGCCACGAACGTTCACTGCCGGGCTGCCTACAAACAGCGGTCCCGTGAGGAGGGGACGGGACAAGCACCACGGGTAGCTATGACCACCGGCGGGAGCACCCCCCCGCAAGGGAACCCGTACCTTAAGCTATACATCAATGGACTCCCCCGCGCGGGCACCCCGGCCAGGCCGCTCCCCCTTTCCACACTCGCCGCGCTCGGTCCCCGCATCCTCCCTGGTGCACCCACCCCCCCTCCCCCCATCCAACCCACCCAGCGCCCGCCGCCGCTCACGGCCGCGCGGCGACCCCCCCCCCCCCACCCCACCACCGCGGGCACGCCCGCCACGACCGGCGGCCGGCCCGCCTGGGCCACCTCGTCGCCCCACTGCAGCGCCGCCAGCAGCAGCGCCTCGTCCACCCCGAGCACCGTGCCCGTCGCAAAGGGCGGCGGGCCGCCCCCCGCCGCCGCCGCCGCCGCCGCAGCGCCGTCTGGGGCGGCGGCGGCGGTCGCGGCGGCGGCCGTCACGGGCAGCGTGGCGGACGCGGGTGGTGGTCACGCCGCCGGGGGGGGGGGCGCCGCCAGGGCGGCGCGGCCGCCATTGGCAACGCCGCCGCCGGTGGCGCCGCCGTTGCCGCCGCCAGCGTCAGCGGCAACGTCCGTTGCGGCAGGGGCGGCGGCCGTGGCGGCGGTGGTGGTGGCGGCGCCCCTCCCCCCCGCCCCCCCCTCATCCCAGTTCGCCAGCGCCGCTGGCAGCGCCGCCTGCGACCGCGCGAGCAACGCGCCGTAGCCGTCGACGACGCGCTCGAGGCGGGCGTCCCAGTCCTCCCCCCCCTCTTCCCCCTTCCCCCGCCGCCCCCGCTGTCCCCGGCGGGGGCACCGGCAGGAAGATGTGGTAGCCGACCAGCGGCTGCCACGCGTCGATGCGGGACTCAAACGGGCGGTGCGACTCGGGGGCGAGCGCGCGCAGCTGGTCGCGCAGCGGGAAGTCGGCCAGCTTCCGCCGCTTGCGCTCGAGCGCCGCGGCAAGCTCTGCCGCCGCGGGCGACAGAGCCGCCGCGGGAGGGATGGGGGGGGGGAGCCGGGGGGGGGGGGGCGCCGCCCGCGCCGCTGGCCGCGGAAGCGGCCGCCTTGCCGCACGACGCCGCCGCCGCCGCCGCCGCCGCCGGGGCGGCCACCGCCACCGCCGCCAGCCGCGCCGCCGCTGCAGCTGCCGCCAGCGGCGGCGGCGGCGGCGGCGGCGGCGGCGCCCTTGACGGGCAAGCTCGCGGCGGCAGCGGCGGCGGCGGCCGCCCGCGCCCGCGCGCGGGCGACCACCCGGTTGAGCACACGCACGCGGGCGGGGGCGGCGGGCTTGCCCACGTCCCCCACCGGCGGCAGCTGCCCGCCACCGCCGCCATCACCACCACCGCCGCCGCCGCCACCGCCACCACCACTACTGCCACTGCCGCCGGCAGCTGCCCCCCGCGTCGCCGCCGCCGCGGCTGGCGCACCCGCACCTGCAGACGCCTTGCCCGGCGCCGTCCCGTCGGCGGCGCCCGCCTACCGAGCGGCCCCCGCCGCCGCGGCAGGCGTCGCCGCCGCTGCGCCAGCCGCCAGCAACTGGCGCACAGCGGCCGACGGCGGCGGCCGGCCGCCGCCGCCCCTGCCGCCGCCGGGCGGCCGCGCCTTGGCCGCCCCGCCGGGCGGTGGCTTTGGCGACCCACCCCCCGCCGCGGGGGCGGCCGCACCCCCACCCGACTTGCGGCCGTCCGCGGGGGGGCACCCCCCGCCACCCGGGGGTGCGGGCGCCACTGCCGCCGCCGCCGCCGCCGCGGGAATGCCAGGCGGGCGCCCACCCGGCAGAGACGCCACGACAGCAGCCGTGGGCGCGGGTCGCAACGGCGGACCGGCGGGTGGGGCGTCCGCGGGCGTTCCGCCCATTGACCGCTGTTGAGGGGGTGCCGCGGGCTCTTCTGGCGTTGTCCCGGCCTGCTGCTGTTGTCGTTGAAGGTGCTGTCGTTGCTGCTGCTGTTTATTCTGCTGCAGTTGCTGCTGCTGTTGTTGTTGATGTTGTTGCTGCTGCTGCTGTTGCTGCTGCTGCTGCTGCTGCTGCTGCTGCTGCTGCTGCTGCTGCTGCTGCTGCTGTGCCGCCACCGCGACGGCCGCTGCGGCCGCTGTCTGTGCCTGCTGCGCTTGCAATCACCTCTAGGGCCTCCATGCGAGCAACATGCTCCTTGACGAGAGCCCTTGAACGGGGCCCTCCCCTATACGGTCGTTGACGTAAAGGGGCCACAACGGGCATCAACTCGATCCGGTACTCTGTGGCCTTCATGAGTCCCACTTGGCCATCCCACAACTTGTGATATCGGTCCAAGAGGCGTTCAACTTGAATCCGCAACCTGGGCGGAACATTCTCCATATCCACATGGGGTCGAGGAGGGGCGGCCGACTTGGCTTTGTCCTTCTCCTCCGCGGGCTTGTTGCCGCCGGTCACTCCCGAGTTGAGGGTGACCGCTATCACCGAACCCTGGTTCTCGTCGACATAGCCGAACTTGGCTCCCGACTTGAAATACTTGGGTGACGAGCTCAGGTTCATCACCTGGACCTTCCACGGGACTCCGGCTTTGGAGTCCATCGTGCCAAGGGCAACATGCACTTGGTGCTTACGAGCAGGACGGGGGTAGGGTGCACCAACCCGTTCCCCGTATAATCAGTTACCACGTCAACGTGTGCCACCGAGTTGGGAGGCAACGTGACCTTACGGGCCAGACGCAAGGTAGCAGTAAACCCTTCGCTCACGGAACAAACAGGCTTCGACTGTGATACTGTCACAGGAGCCACAGACTTCCCCTTACCAAGGATGGGGATAGTTTCCCCATTGATCAACTTAACCCAGTACTCAGCGCCACAAATCAAAGGCACCTGAGTCACAACATACGGGGTGCCTAGAAGCAGGGGCACCGACATGTTCTCAACCACACCATAGGTCACGTCGACCTCATGGGACCCCAGCCTAGCTGGCAGGGTCACAGCACCATCGATGGGCAGTATCCCACCATTGATGTTGATCATATAGTTAGCCTTGGACCTCCAACGTTGGAGTTCCACTTCCTTGGGTATCAGCGACTTGCGAATCAAGGAAGCACCCGAGTCAGTGTCCAGTACGATACGGGCACAACACGCACGGCCTGGGGCTAGTTGCACCCGGCCAGCCACCTGGAAGTTCTCTCCGGTCAGCACAGCGATGAACCGACGTGGGTTTACGTCCTTAGGAAGTCCTACACGAGGTGGGCGGACCCCTTTGGGTAGGCGCAGTATGCGACAGGGTTGATTCGTCCTCTGGACCCACTTGGCCGAGGCTGCCGCTGTGAGCTTCGGACGACCAGCTCCAGCGGATACTCGTCGACTTGGCATCAGAGTCAGATGGCGAAGGGGAGGACGACGAGTCCGAGGACGACGTGTCCGCCTCTTCCGCCGAGGGTGTGGCCACAGCCACCACCGGCCGCGTACTCCCCTCGAGGCGCGAGCGTACCTCGCTCGTTGCCGTTTTCTTGCTCGCATTCTTAACAAGTTGTTGAATGCGTTTACTCAACGTAGGGCAGTCGTACGCCCAGTGTCCATCAGCGTTGCTGTTCCAAGACCGATTCTCCGTTCCAGGGAGGGTCTTCCCGACTTGGGAACCCGGGAGGCTGCCTTGGGAAGTTCCCACAGCGGCTACCACCTTATCTTTACGGATCCGGCGTGCCTCTCGTAGCTCTTCGGCTTTGCGAGCCTCCTCTATCTCCTTGGCCAACTCGGCCTGCCGTTCCTGGCGTTGCCCATCTCGCAGCATGCGGTAAGCCTCACCTCTGCGGTAGGCAAACCTGGCCAGCTCGGCCAGTGTCGCCCGGGAGGTATTATGCTCCCGGGTCTTCATTCAGACCGACCAATGGAGACCTTCCACAAAGCGACTCTTCACCACAGCTTGTGGGTGAAGAAAGCCACAGAGATTGTTGAGCCTACGGCCTCGGTCGGCGAAGGACAACTCGACCTTATTCTCCTCCTGGTGCGCCTGCGTAAATTCCTCTACTTGAGAAGCCAACGCGGCTTTATCAACCATAGCACTCAACAACCAGTTGATGAGCTCTAGGTAGGACGTCACCTCACCAGCTCCTCCACTTGAGGAACCGGGCATGACGGACATAGTTTCCGTCCATAGGTCGCCCTTGGTAATTTCCTGTAGCATGTAGAAAGCCATGCCTTCACTTATGGCATTGTCGTCACAGGCTTTTGTAAAACGACGTAGGAACTCAAAGACACGGAGGAGGGGAGTCCCGTCCCACTCCGCTTTGGGCCCGAATGAGTGAGTTACGTTCTTCTTGGCACGGCCCATAACTCGGGCCTGAACAGGGCCATACGCGACGGACTTGTTGTTCAGGGCGTAGGCCTCACAGTCAAAGATACCCTGGTAGATCGGGTTGGCTACCTGGATCTTGGGCGGCACCTCACGTTGAGGGAACAGCCGCTGGGGCAGAGGGGTGAACTGACCCGTCTCTGCCGCCAGCACCTGCGGGCTGGGTGTAACCCCCGGTATCTCTACAGGAGACGCCCCTGTACTCGGCGGTCGACCTGATGACGTCCCCGTGGTTCCCAAGTTGGGAGTCACAGGAGTTGGTCCCTGTTCGGGACGCCCCGATACAGGCGTAGGGTGAAGTGTTCCCTGCGTCTGCGGGCTCGAAAGCCCCAATCCGGTCTGGACATTGAGACCATGTGGCAGACTCGCCACAATCTGCTTAAAATGGTATTCGTCATCGCGACCACCAGTTCCGGCAAAGCCTGCCGCAACACATCGGTCGCTTCCCGACGGACAGTTTCCGCCAGGAGAGGGTTCTCGACTCCATTTCAGTCTCGGTCAGCCTCCGGGAGTCTACCTGAAGGAAACCACAATCATCAGGGGTCTCAACCGAGGGCAAGGGCGCGAGCCCATCACGGACCAACGGAGGTCCGCCGTCCTCCGAAAGCCTAGTTGGCGATGGCTTCATGCCAAAGTTGGCTCCCACCCGAGCGGATCCCGCGGGGACAGTCCTCTCATATCGGGACGTTCCCGTTGAGTGTACCACCCGGCGGCCGGACTTCGGCCCATCATCATCGTGGGTGTCACCGGAATGAACTCCCGACTTAGTAGGGTGGCCAGTTGCCCGCCCGTACTCCCAGTCCTGCTGGCTTGAGGGACCTCTAGTCCCTCTGCGACCCCAGGTACGCCTACCTGTGTCTCACCAGTATTCGAAGGCACTGAAGTACGTGCGTCACCTGTGTACTCCCCAGACGACGGGAGGTCCGAACTAGCCATTTTGGCTGACGATCCGTATGACACGGTCCAAGTCCACCGTTCCTCTGAGACAGAGGGCCCCCTACACCCGGGTGCACCCGGAGGTAAAGTTTACCTCTGTCCCCTGCTGCTCCACCAAATGTGGTAAAACCGCTCGCGCATCCAGCACCCAAGTTGGGGCGGTGCACAAGGGCTGCCTCCCGTGTCGGGGAAACCGGAAGAAGTGCAAGTCGCACACAAGCTGTCTCTGTTCTGGGGCAATCCCCCCACCAGTAAACAAGAAGATGGTGTGTGGGCCAACAGTTTCTTGGTCGGGACGGGGAAGCGAGGCCAAGCCCCGCTGTCCCTCCCCTTATCCCCCCAGGGTCCCCTCAGAATCTCGCCACTCAGAATCTCCCACCCCAGCACCTGCCCACCGGGCCACACGAAAATTCAAGACGATAAATGCAGAAAACCCTCAAATCCATGTTTGATTTACTATCACGAAAAGTATCCCTGACTTAGAGAAATTCGGGATCAAATGCAAAGGGAGGAACGGGTCAGACCAGTTGTCCCCCGTCCCAGTATGGCGCGCTCTGCCCCCCTGCGTGGGGCCAGTTCTGCCACAGGTGAAGCCAACCCCCCAGAAGCGCCCTTTTGGGTGACTTTCGCCGGCGGCAGCGGCGACACCGCCGGCCGGTGCACGCGCCGTCGGCGCGTCGTCGGCGGCCGGCATGCCACCAGCAAAGGTGGCCAAGGCGGCGGCCAAGGCGGCAGCCAAGGCGACAGCGAAGGCGGCAGCCAAGGCGACAGCCGAGGCAAAGGCAAACGCGAGAGCCAAGGCGGCCGATCGCGCCGCCCGCCACGCGCGCATTGCAAGGGCGGTGGCGACGCTGCCGCTGCCGCCGGGCGCTCCGCGGGCCGCCGCGCCGGCGGTGTCGTGGGTCCCGAAGGGGGGCGGGCGCTGCTGCTCGCGGCCGCCTGGCTGGTCGTCCGCTCCACAGGTGGGTCCGCGGGTGTGGGTGCCGGCGGAGGGGCGGTTGGTCTGGGCGGCGGAGGCGCCGGCGGCAGCAGCCGTGGTGCCT
The DNA here is from genome assembly GCA_009829735.1 of Pyropia yezoensis. Taxonomy (NCBI): domain Eukaryota; phylum Rhodophyta; class Bangiophyceae; order Bangiales; family Bangiaceae; genus Pyropia; species Pyropia yezoensis. The sequence continues at coordinate 19,971,991 of CM020618.1, read as the reverse complement.
TTCGCCGCGGCCGCTCCGCCGTTGGCTCTACCGCGTTGCGCGTGGCGGCGTCTGCGTCGGCGGCCGCCGCCGCGATGTTGTTGTGGTCGTTGGGAGCGCCCTTCGCCTTTTCCGCCCCCCGCCTTGGTCGCATCCCCCCCCCCGCCCCCCCCCCACCCCCCCCCCCTCCCCCAGCGCACTCCAACGCGTCGCTATGGCCGAAGGCGGCGCCGCCCTCACCCCCCCCATTCCCCCCACCACGTTACGCCTCCCAATCCTCAGCGTGAGCACCCACACCACTGGCGCGGGGCAGCCGCCTTCAGGGCCTCAAAGCACGGCAGGCTGCCCTTCGCGGCGAGCAGCACCACCGCGTTCGCCGCCAACAGCGATGCCGCCAGGGCCGCCACGTCTGCGCTGCGGGGCGACGGCCACACCGCCACCACCTGGAGGCACGGGGGCAGGAGCGTCGGCTGCTGCCACCGCCGCGGCCGTTGCCTCGGCGGCGGTGCCTGCAGACGACTCTGCCTCCGCCGCCGTCGCCGACGCCATCGCCGTCGCCGTCGCCGACGCCGTCGCCGACGCAGTCCCCGTCGCCGATGCGGGTGCCTATGTGGTGGCCGTCCCCGGGTCAGCCGCCGCTTTTAATATCGCCATGAGCGTCCCCGCCAGGCGGGGGACCGCGGTCGCCGATAACGCCCCCCAGGCAGCACGCCAGCCATCCACCGCGGCAGCCAACAGCGACGCGCGGCGCCCTACGCCTCTCCCCCCAGGGTGCGAGCTCCGGTTGGAGTCGCGGCGGCCACCGCCCCCCCCCCGCCACCGCCCCACCCCCCCCATCGTCCGCTTCGTCTGCCGCCACCGCCGCAGCGGCTTCCGCTTTCACTTCCGCCTCTGCCGCTGCGGATATGGCCAGCACCGCCACCGCCGTCGCTGCTGTGGCAGTATGGACCCCCAGGTAGGGGGGCAACACGTGCCATGCAAGGGGCGGCAGGCCACTAGCCTGACCCGTTCCTCCCCCTGCATTTGGGTCCATATTCCCTAAGTTTGGGATAGTTAGCTGAGCAGTAAATCCAACTTGGATTTGAGGGTTTTCTGCATTTATCGTCTTGAATTTTCGTGTGGCCCGGTGGGCAGGTGCTGGGGTGGGAGATTCTGAGTGGCGAGATTCTGAGGGGACCCTGGGGGGATAAGGGGAGGGACAGCGGGGCTTGGCCCTGCTTCCCCGTCCCGACCAAGAACTGTTGGACCACACACCATCTTCTTGTTTGTCCGTGGGGGGATTGCCCCACAACAGGGATAGAGTGTGTGCGACTTGCACTTCTTCCGGTTCCCCCGACACGGGAGGCAGCCCTTGTACACCGCCCCAACTTGGGTGTCGTGTGTGCAAGTGGTTTTTGCCACATTTGGTGGAGCAGCAGGGGACAGAGGTAAACTTTACCTCCGGGTGCACCCGGGTGTAGGGGGCCCTCTGTCTCAAAGGAACGGTGGACTTGGACCGTGTCATACGGATCGTCAGCCAAAATGGCTAGTTCGGACCCCCCGTCGTCTGGGGAGTACACAGGTGACGCACGTACTTCAGTGCCTTCGAATACTGGTGAGACACAGGTAGGCGTACCTGGGGTCGCAGAGGGACTAGAGGTCCCTCAAGCCAGCAGGACTGGAGGTGCGGGCGGGCAACAGGCCACCCCGACTCAGTCGGGAGTTCGCTCGGGTGACACTTCTGATGTGGGTGGGCCGAAGTCTGGCCACCGTGTGGTATACTTAACGGGAACGTCCCAAGGGGTGAGGACTGTCCCCTCGGGTTCCACTCGGGTTGGAGCCAACTTTGGCTTGGAGCCGTCGCCAACTAGGCTTTTGGAGGACGGCGGACCTCCGTTGGTCGGCGATGGGCTCGCGCCCATGCCCCCGGTTGAGACCCCTGAGGATCGTGGTTACCCCTCAGGTGGACTCCCGGAGGCGGACCGAGACTCAACTGGAGTCTTCAATCCACTCCTCGCGGAAACTGTCCGTCGGGAAGCGACCAATGTGTTACGGCAGACTTTGCCGGACCTGGTGGTCACGATGACGAATACTATCCTGAATCAGATTGTGCCGAGTTTGCCAGATGGCCTTAATGTCCAGATCGGATCGGGGCTTTCGAGCCCGCAGGCGCAGGCGGAATCCCTCCTCACGCCTATCTGGGGCCGCCCCGAACAGGGGGCGACGCCTGTGACTCCCAACGAGGGAGCCACACCAATCTCGGTGGGGCGTACGCCCCTCACGGGGGATTTCCTCTCGGAAACGCCGGCGGCTACACCAAGCTCGCCGCGGCAGGCAGCAAGCACTGTGGGTCAACTTACCCCAGTGCCTCAGCGGCTGTTCCCTCAACGTGAGGTGCCGCCCAAGATCCAGGTAGCCAACCCGGTCTACCAGAGGATCTTTGACTGCGAGACCTACGCCCTCCACAACACGTCGGTGGCGTATGGTCCTGTCCAGGCCCGAGCCATGGGCCGTGCCAAGAAGAATGCACTCCACTCTTTTGGGCACAAAGCGGAGTGGGATGGAGCTCCCCCCCTCCGTGTCTTTGAGTTTCTACGTCGTTTCACAAAAGCCTGTGACGACAATGCCATAAGTGAAGGCATGGCTTTCTATATGCTACAGGAGTTTACGAAGGGCGACCTGCAGACAGAAATTTTGTCCGTCATGCCCGGTTCCTCGAGTGGAGGCGCTGGTGAGGTGACGTCCTATTTGGAGCTCGTCAACTGGTTGTTGAGAGCCATGGTTGATGAAGCAGCGTTGGCTTCTCAAGTTGAGGAGTGTACCCAAGCCCATCAGGAAGAGGCGGAGGACGAGTTGTTCTTTGCGGAGCGAGTTCGTAAGCTCAACAATCTTTGTGGGTTTCTTCATTCACAAGCTGTGGTGAAGAGTCGGTTTGTGGAGGGGCTCCATTGGTCAGTCCGGATGGAGACCCGGGAGCATAACACTGCCCGGGCGACCCTGGCCGAGTTGGCTAGGTTCGCCTACCGCAGAGGCGAGGCCTACCGCAAGTTGCGGCAGGAACAACGCCAGGAGCGTCAGGCCGAGTTGGCCAAGGAACGGGAGGAGGCGCGCCATGCCAGAGAGCTGAGAGAGGCACGCCGAATCCGCAAGGAGAGGGTGATAGCTGCCGTGGGAACTTCCCAGGGTACCTCTTCGTCTTCCCCAGTCGGGAAGACCCCTCCCGGAACAGACAGTCGGTGTTGGAACTGCAGCTCCGATGGACACTGGGCATATGATTGCCCCAAGTTGAGTAAACGCATTCAACAACTTGTTAAGAATGCGAGTAAGAGGTCGGCTACGAACGGAGTACGTTCACGCCGCGAGGGTGGACCTCGACCGGTAGTGGCGGTCGCCACACCCTCGGCGGAGGGGGCGGACACGTCGTCCTCGGACTCGTCGTCTTCTCCTTCGTCCTCAGATTCGGACGAGAAGTCGGCGGGAAACGAATGACCGTTGGAGCTGGCCGTCCTAAGCTCACAACGGCAGCCTCGGCCAAGTTGGTCAAGAGGACGAACCAACCCTGCCGGATACTGCGGCGACCTAAGGGAGTCCGCCCACCTCGGGTAGGACTCCCCAAGAACGTAAACCCACGTCGGGTCATCGCGGTGCTGATGGGTGAGTACGTCCAGGTGGCTGGACGGGTGCAACTAGCCCCCGGCCGTGCCTGTTGTGCCCTTATCGTACTTGATACCGGGTCAGGAGCCTCCTTGATACGCAAGTCGCCATTACCAAAGGAGATGAAGCTCCAACGCTGGAAGTCTAAAACTGACCATCTGATCGATATCAATGGTGGGGTACTTCCCATCGTTGGTGCCGTGACCCTACCAACTAGGTTGGGGACCCATGAGGTCGACGTGACCTATGGAGTAGTTGAGAATATATCGGTACCCCTGCTTCTGGGTACCCCTTATGTTGTGACTCAGGTGCCTTTGATTTGTGGCCCTGAGTATTGGGTCAAGTTGATGAATGGGGAGACCATCCCCATCCTTTGTAAGGGAAAGTCTGTGGCTCGTGTGAGAGTCTCACAGTCGAAGCCTGTTTGCTCTGTGAGGGAAGGGTTTACTGCTACCCTGCGTTTAGCCCGTAAAGTCACGTTGCCCCCCAACTCGGTGGCGCACGTTGACGTTGTAACTGATTATACGGGGAACGGGTTGGTGCACCCTTACCCCCGTCTTGCTCGCAAGCACCAAGTGCATGTTGCCCTTGGCACGATGGACTCCAAAGCCGGGGTCCCGTGGAGGATCCAGGTGATGAACCTGAGCTCGTCGCCCAAGTATTTCAAGTCGGGAGCCAAGTTCGGCTATATCGACCAACACCAGGGACCGGTAGTAGCGGTCACCCTCAGCGCGGGCGCAAGTAGCGACCCGAAGTCCGGAAAGGAGAAGCATCAAGCCAAGTCGGCCGCCTCTCCTCGGCCCCATGTGAACATGGAGGGTGTTCCACCCAGGTTGAGGGTTCAAGTTGAACGCCTCTTGGACCAATATCACAAGTTGCGGGATGGTCAATTGGGACTCATGAGAGCTACCCAACACCGGATCGAGTTGAAGCCCGGTGCACCCCCTTTACGTCAACGACCGTATAGGGGAGGGCCCCGTTCAAGGGCTCTCGTCAAGGAGCAAGTTGCTCGCATGGAGGCCCTCGATGTGATCGAGGCCAGTAACGCCGAGTGGGCGAGTCCGGTGGTTATCGTCCCCAAAGTTGATGGGACCCCCCGGTTCTGTATCGACTACCGTAAGCTCAACGAGAGCACGATGAAGGACAGTTAATTCCTACCTAGGATGGACGACTGTCTGGACTCACTGGGGGAGGCAAACGTGTTCTCTAGCCTAGACTGTAACGAGGGGTACTGGCAAAATCCCATTGCCCCGGAAGACAGGCATAAAACTACCTTTACCTGTCACTGTGGTACCTACCAGTGCAAGCGACTACCGTTTGGACTGTGCAACGCGCCGGCAACTTTCCAGCGCGCTATGGACATGATTCTGGCCGGAGTACGGTGGCAGATCTGTCTTGTGTACCTAGACGATAGCATTGTGTTCTCCCGAAGTCCGGAGGAGCACATTGGCCATCTTGGCCAGGTGTTCAAGCTACTTGCTGACGCCGGCGTGTCACTGAAGGCGAGTAAGTGCCACCTCTTCACTCAAGAGGTGGAATACTTGGGGCATGTTGTCCGTCCGGGGCGTCTCAGTGTCAACGAAAAAGAACTTGAGGGCCATCCGTAAGGCTCAGTACCCCCGGACCCAGACCCAGATGAGGAGCTTCCTCGGGATGTGTAACGTGTACCGACGTTTCACCAAGGGCTTCGCCAAGGTGGCGAAGCCGTTGAATGAGTTAGTGAGCTCAACGCTACCGAAGCACCTGCCTCCCCCAAGTCGGGTGGAGAAGGAATCCTTTGACACTCTTCGGGACCTTCTGCTGAAGCCCCCTATATTGGCTATTCCCAGGTTGGGAGGCCACTACATCCTGGATGTGGACGCTAGCTACGACCAACTTGGTTGTGTGTTGCTTCAGCAGCAGCCGGACAAGGAGTACTTGCCGGTGGGATACTTCAGCAAGGGGCTGAACTCGGCCGAGAAGAACTACGGAGTCACCGAGTTGGAAGGACTCGCAGTGGTATGGGCGGTGACGTCACTTCGTCACTACCTAGAGGGTGAGAAGTTCCTCATCCGCTGTGACCACCGCGCGTTGCAGTTCATCTTTAAGACGGACTGTACAAACACTCGTCTCAACCGGTGGAGGGTGCGACTGGCACCCTTCAACTTTGACATCGAGTACCGACCTGGCAGGCAACATGCCCTTGCCGACGGCCTTTCTCGGGTACCTACCGAGGGGCTGGACACTAACTCAGTCGATGAGGACATCCCCATCGTGGGGGTAGTCACGCGCTCGGGTCAGGCGTTGAACCCCGAGGCGCCAGGGAACAAGAAGTACTTGGCCCTCTCCCTGGACGAGGTGGTGAAGGCCCAGGCCGAGGATCCCTTCTGCAAGTCGCAGAGGGATACACTGGATACAGTGGCGGAGACACGGTTCTTTTTGGGAGACGATGGCCTCCTCATGAGGAGGGGGGTATTCCAGGGGACCGAACAACTTGTCGTCCCCGCATCCCTCAAGGACAGTATCCTTGAGAGGGAGCATAACGCTCCCACAGGTGGACACCTGGGGTCTATTAAACTGTACCAGACCCTGAGGACCAGGTACTACTGGCCGTCCATGGTGGTGGACACCTACAGTTGGGTGGCTGCCTGCACAAGTTGTGGGCAGAACCGTCTGATGGAACGGCGGCCTACTACGGCTATGCTATTGTTCCCGGCCAAGGAGCCCTTTGCCGCGTTGGCGATGGACATCCTTGGGCCACTGCCAGTGACCGAGGAGGGCAACCAGTACCTCCTGGTCATCTGTGACCGCTTCAAGAAACTTACGCGAGCGATTCCACTGGCAGAGATCACTGCCATGTCGGTCGTGTGAGCCTTCCTAGATCTCTGGGTTGCCGCGTATGGCATTCCGGATAGTACACTATCGGACAATGGACCGCAATTTGCGTCTGTACTGTTTCAGGGAGTGCTGGATATGTTGGGGGTTAAGGCAAACTATGCTACCCCCTACCACCCACAAACTAACGGGCAGGTGGAGCGCTTCAACAAAACTATTGTTCGGCAGCTGCGCCACTATGTGAGTGAGCATGTGAAAACGTGGGACCAATACATTTCTATTCTTACCACTGCTTACAATTCGCAGGTTCACTCATCTACCGGGGAAGTACCCCTCGCATTTGTGACCCCCGGTCGCGTGCGGTCTACTGCCGTGCGGCGGCCGCTCCCAACTAGGGAGGATGTTGGCAGTACGCCTACTCCTACTGAGAGTAAGGCGGTGTTCGCTGCTAGGCTTGAAAACCTCATCTCTAAAGTCAGGGCTGAGATGGACAAAGCACGAAAGCGCTACAAGCGTACCTTTGACAAAAAGGTGCGCAATGCTAAGCATGTCCCCGAGCAGGGTGACTGGGTGCTGGTACACTCAAACACCCCAACTGGGGGTAAGTTGGTATTCCAGACGAAGGGGCCGTACCAGGTCCTTCGTACTGATGGGCGGCGCTTCACCATCGAAAGTGACGATGGGGTCCGCACAGTGAACGGACAGGACGTGGTCAAAGTTGCACCACCGCCTGCAGGCGACCCAGATTGGGCGCGTGCGTTGGAAGCGTGGCGCCTCCCCTCGCTGCCTGCGGCCAAACAGGGCCCGCATGAGTACGTGTTCGATAAGTTCATCGACCACGGCTGGGATGAGGACACTGACCGCCTCATGTTGAGGGTGCGTTGGTTTGGCTACAAAGCCAAGGATGATACGTGGGAGTATGTGGAGGACCTTGCCGCTGAGAAGGTCCGGGCATACCGTGCCCGGAATGATATAGACCCTAACAGCCCTCCCTCAATGTGAGGGAAGGCTGAGTAACAGTGCCAAGAGAGTGCTTCAAGTCGAAGTGGTACGCAGAGTGGCTTTCAACTACAGCCCTAACCCTCACACTCTCACAACAAAGGCAGCTGCCAACTAGGCATGCAAGCTAGACTCTCCAATCCCACGGCCCTCGCCCTCACGTGGAGGCGAGCGGCGAGACCCACGGCAATAACGCTCCCCACCAGTCGGCGGGGCCGGCGGCTCCAAGTCGGAACCGTCGCGCCTCTCACGGTCGCGCAAATGGCGACGACCGCGGCTACTCTTCTGCTTGGTCTTGCGCGCAAGTTGGCGACGCAGACGCCGGAACGACTCCGACTCTGACGGAGTAGAGGACTCCGAGACGGAATAAGACAACTCGTCTTCCGATACGGAGGGAGAGCGCCGCGAGCGTCGGCGACGACGGCGAGGAGGCGAGTATGCCCAGCTCGCCCGACGTTTGCCACGCCCAAGTGGGGCTGGCTGGGGCACAATAGCCCCGATGCGAGCCAGCTCGGCCTTCATAAACTCCGCCACCGACTCGCAACTCGCGGTCGCCACCGCAGTACGAACGCGCTCCTCAAGTTGAGGAGGCTCAGAAACTTGAAGGGTTGCGGTCGACGCGGCCAACCAGGAGATGGTGCGCACCAACGTGGTGATCATCATCTCTGAGGTCAGAGGCGTGGCCGGTGACACCGACTTGGGGTAAACCGTCAGAAGAGTGGCCACCAAGTTCGGGGACACCGGGGTGGACGACTCAACGGCCACGCTTATCGGGATGTCCCCGTGCGGCTGGTAGGGGACAGGAGGAAGCGGAGGGGCACGCCGAGGTGGCGGTGCCCGAGTGCAACTGCGACCCCTACTCGGGGCCCCCGCAGTGGGTTGAGTCATATGGTCATCGTGAGAGGGCACGGCCCTCACGATGGCCTTGTCCGGGGGCGGCGCAGTGTGGCGATCCACCCCCGGGGCATACAGGTAGTCCCCGATGCCCAGCCCCTCTCGTAGTACCACACGGCCGTCGTGAAGTTCACGAGCGACCCATACGAACTGGCGAGGTGTGCCATCGTCCTTGGGCCCGCGGGTGGGGCGGCGCAACTTGTGCTCGATGCTCTCCCACTCGATGAACTTCTGGAGGCGGAGCATCTCCTCAAGTAGAGTGAGCTGTCCTGATGAGCACCCCTCAGCAACTAGCTGAGGGGTGAGCTGTTCCAAACCTTGGATAAGCCGAAGGGGAAGACGCCAGAGCATCCCCCGCCGCTGGACACAAGACCTTCAGGTCGACATGACCTCGAGGAGCCACTGGGTTGCCAACATGGCCCACACAAGGTGATCCGGGCCAGCCGTCAACATGACGGAGCCGAAGTGGTCGAGTAACCGTGGTAGCAACGCAGGGAACCCGTAGGGGACCTCAACTTGATGCCACCACTCGGGCTTCTTGGGGTAGTACTGCTCCTTACTAGCAGCGGACTGCTGCGGAAAATCAAGTTGAGCCGAGGTCACCAAGTAGGGACCTCGCCGGAAGTCCTTCTCCATCCGCACATCAAAGTGATGAGTGTGCGGATCGGCCTCGTGAAGGTACGGGGGGCGAGTTGCCACCGCGTCCCAAGTAAAGATCGGCAAGTCGCCGGGACCCGGGATAGTTCCCCCGCGGTCCACCATGGCCTTGGCCCGCTGTACGTCTTCGACTTCGTCATCGTCCAGGAAGTCAAACTGGTCCGCCCTGAAGCCGGCAGGGAACCCGACCCTACGGGGATACTTCTCCCGTTGGCGGTCCCATACCCGACTCATCGCTGTGCCAAGTCGGCCACAGCGAAGAACAGTCAACCCCTCCTCATAGAGAGGCCAAGCGGGGTAAAACCACCGCCCCAAGGCCTCACGTGGGATGACGCGGCCTGCCTCCGGGGGAGATCCCGCCGCCAACCCAAAGCCGGGTGACGCGGGAGTCCCATCCCCCGGAGCAACCGCGGAGCCCCCGCCGGAAGTTCCGGCGGGCGCTGCACCGTAGGGGGTGTCCTCCATACGTTCATCAAGAGAGTCAGTCTCCACCCCCGGGGTCACCATGGCTCTCCCCAAGTTAGGGAGAGACGCCCTGGTTGCAGCGGCACGAGACCCGCCTCGAGTTGAGGGGGGCTCGGATCGTGGATAGATGGGTGGCCTCCCCGGCGTGGGGCTGCCCAGGGGAAGGTGAAGGGGAGGTGGTGGTGATGGTGAAGTGCGAACCGGGGAGAGCAAGCTGCCGAGTGGGCAAGCTTGAGGAGAGGGGCGGTCAACGCGACCGCCTCCACGTCCACGTTACGTACCCTGGGGGACAGCAAGTCGCGCCCCCAACGCCGAGACGTGCGTTTACGCGCCCCCTCACAGGGCCGACCGGGTCGGTCGGAACTGAGGAGAGGGGGGTGTGGCAGTATTGATCCCCAGGTAGGGGGGCAACACGTGCCATGCAAGGGGCGGCAGGCCACTAGCCTGACCCGTTCCTCCCCCTGCATTTGGGTCCATATTCCCTAAGTTTGGGATAGTTAGCTTAGTAGTAAATCCAACTTGGATTTGAGGGTTTTCTGCATTTATCGTCTTGAATTTTCGTGTGGCCCGGTGGGCAGGTGCTGGGGTGGGAGATTCTGAGTGGCGAGATTCTGAGGGGACCCTGGGGGGATAAGCGGAGGGACAGCGGGGCTTGGCCCTGCTTCCCCGTCCCGACCAAGAACTGTTGGACCACACACCATCTTCTTGTTTGTCAGTGGGGGGATTGCCCCACAACAGGGATAGAATGTGTGCGACTTGCACTTCTTCCGATTCCCCCGACACGGGAGGCAGCCCTTGTACACCGCCCCAACTTGGGTGTCGCGTGTGTGAGACGTTTTTGCCACACTGACGGTGGCGCCTTTTGACAGGCCCTGATGGGTTGTCGATGGCTGCTGTCGTGCGGCCAGTAGACACCGTGAGACAGCGGCTGACTCATCTTGAGTCTGGAAGCTACACCGCGTCATGCCCCACAATACAAGGAAATGATCCATTTTGCCAGGAGTTGGTTCGGCAGGATCTGTAAGGAGAGGTCCCAGATATTATCCCTTAGGTATGAGGCATGGGATTAGGGGGAAATCCTTACAGTATGGTCGCCGCATCGTGGACGGCAAGGCCGTCTTGGTGGTGTGGGGGGCAGCAGCGACGAGGGGTGGGGCGACCGCCTTGAGGCGCCGCGTGGCGCGGGGGTGCTTCCTCGCCACCCAAGACGAGAACAACTCGTGGCAGACCTGTGCCGACTGTCACTGTTGGCTGGTGCTCGTCTACCCCACCGACCTCTCCTAGGATGACAGGCGGCAGGTCATCAACGTGGCGCAGTGCGCGGCGCAGGCGCTTGGTGACGCAGACGGCAGCAAGCGCAAGGTGTTGGTGCGCCGGCGACGGGCGCCCAAGGGGCGTCGCGGATGAGACGGCCGCGGGGGGTGCTCTCCACGGGACCTGACGCGGCGAGGAAGGGCAGAGGAGTGCGATGCCGGCGAGGCGCGGGAGCGGTTGGCCGAAATTCTGGTCAGTGGCAAGCGCTCTGGGGGCTATGACGTGCTGGCGTGTTGGTTTGTGAAGAAGTGTGTCAACCCCGACTGTGGTAGGCTGTACCTCAACCGGGACAAGAACGCGGCGCGCAACATCGCGCAGGTGGCCGTCAGTTTATTGCTGGGGCGGTCTAGGTTTCCCTTTTTCCGCAACTGTCACCCTCGTCGGCCTCTAGCGGCTACTGCCCAGTGGTCCCGAGACACGGCATCGGAGTGGCACCCGACGTGGCTTGTGTCGGACAGTACTGGCGGTGGCGGTGGAGGCGGTGGCGGTGGAGGCGGTGAAGGCGGTGGCGGTGGCGGTGGAGGAAGTGGAGGCGGTGGAGGCGGTGGCGGTATTACCAACCCTGTCCGGGCGACGACCAAACTCGTCTCGGTGAGGGCTCTGGACGGGGCCACTGCCTATTCCCGCACAGCGACGAGCCCTGCCGACGACGGCGGGGGCAATTGTCGCACGGTTCATCAGTGGTAGTGTAGGACCCTCTTAGAGGGCTTCGCGGGGAGGAGGGCTTGCATTGATCAGGAGAACATTGAATTGTTTGTAATTATTAGGGAGTTTTTCTTGCTTCTTGATTGGTCGGCACATGGCAGTGTAATTAGTGTGCCACGAGTGGACAACGGACAGACGGCGGCTGTGAGGGGCGGTCTCGAGGGCGGGTCGTCTGAATGGCCGCCTGCACTTCTTCTGTGCATCCACCTCGCCGCGCAGACGAAAAAGCGGCACAATCACGCCACCCGGGGGTCGCACCCGGTCGTCGCACGCCCCCGGCTCGTTCCCCTCCGCCTCGTGTGGAGGCAGTGTGCCCCGACGCTTGCCAGCGGCGCCCGACGTGTCGCCCGGCCAACCCCGCTGCCACCTCCCTCCTCCCACCCTGTCCCCCCTTCCCTTCCCTCACCCACCGCCGCCTCCATCTCGCTCTTGCTGGGGACCGCCCCCCTCCCAGGGCGGACACCGTCGCCGCCCGCATCGCCACGTCTTCCCGGCGACGGGCATCCGTTCCCTCCTCGCCCGCCCGTCTCGCAACGACCGCGGTCGCGACGGCGGTGGGGCGGGCGCCCAGCCTGCCGGGGTTGTCGGTGTGGGCGGCGCCCCCGTGGCGACCGCGGGCGGCGGTTGGCCGGGTGGCGCCGTTCTACCCGCTTCCCCCTCCCTCGCCGCCAGCGGGTGGTGGTAGCGCCCTGTCATTGCGATGGCGGCGACTCCCCCCCCCCCGCCGCGCCCCCCCCCCGTGACTCCCACGCTGGGTGCCTCTCCTCCCGTGGTGCCACGGCGGGGGCGAGGACCCCCGCCGCCGCCGCCACGCCGGGCGGGGCTGCCCGCGCAGGCACCTCCGCGGGCACCTCCACCACCGGCGTTGGGCGGCGGCGCCGGTGGCGGCGGCGCCGGAGGCCGCCCGGCGTTGGTGCCACCCCCTGGCTGGCGACCGACGCTGACGCCCACCGCCGGCGGGGGCCCGCCTCTCCTGGCTGGGCTGGCCGTCACCCCCGCAGCCGCCGCAGCTGCAGGCGCAGACGCTCCCGCCGCTGGCGGGGCGTCGGCGTTCCGCACGCTGTCGCCGTCGGGGGCGTCGGACGACTCCGCCTTTTTATCAGACCTGCTTGCGGGCGTCGACTATCGGGCGGTGGAGGATGATCTTGACAGCAGCGGCTCTGATGCGGGGAGTGACGTGGGCTTGGACGGAGGGAGGGGGGGGCAGGGGGCGGGCGCTGCCGCGGGAGAGGGCTCGGATGATACCTCTTCCTCCCTTGGGGCCGCTGGCGGAGGGACTTTGGGGGTGATGGGGAGGGGTGGCGCGGCGGGCCTCCATGCGGCCTCGAGCCGCGACCGTCGCCACGGTAGTGGCGGCAGCGCTGGCGTGTCGCCCGGCGGGGACCTAGGCGGGGACTCCCCGCTGGGTCTGACGCTGGCGTCCATTGACCTGGAAGCTGCGACGCCGCCGCTGCCCGCCCGACTTGACGGCGGCCGGTCGGGTGCCGCCGCCGCTGTCGTCGCCGCTGCCGCCTCTACCGCCTCCACTGGCGCTGCGTCGCTCGACAGCGGCTGCCGCCGCGCGGCTGGCCGCCGTCTCGGCAACGCCTCGTCTGGCCTGGACGTTGGGAGCCTCTCCTCGGTCGATGGCGACGTTGGCGGCGGCTGCCCCTCATGCGCCGCGTCGCGTGCGGCGGCGGCGGCCGCAGAGGAGCGGGCGGCGGTGGCGGCTTCGGAGCTGGCAGCGGAGCGAATCCGTGGCCGCGGCAGCAGTGGGCTGGTTGGCGGCGCGGCGGCGGGCGGCGGCGGCGGCGGCGGCGGCGGCGGCGGCGGCGGCGGCGGCGGAAGGGGCGCGTCTGCGACAGCGCCAACTTCACCGGCTCTCGTGGGGATGGGCGGCGGCGGGAGCGCCGACGGCGGCGGCAACCTCCGCCGGCACTCGTCAATGGGGGGCGTGTGGGGCCGCCTGCGGCGGGCGGGGGGGGCCACTGGCAGTGGCGGTGGTGGCGAAGAGGTGGCCGCCGTTGCCAATGGCGGGGACGCTGCGGGGACGGGGGGCGACGGCAGCCCCGCGCCGTCGTCGCCCGTTGGGGTTGCCGGCGGCGGCGGCGGCGGCGGCGGCGGCGGCGTTGGCGGCGGCAATGTCGGCGGTGGCGGCCGCCGCCGGAAGCGCGGCGGCAAGGAGACCCGCGGCGAGCGCGCGCGCCTGCGGGTGCAGGTAGAGTCCCTCCGCATCACCGCCGAGTACCTGTATGCACGGCTGCGGGAGGCGGAAGCGACCGCGCGGGAGGCCGAGGCGGAGGTGCAAAAGCTCCGGGGGGGGGCGGGGTGACGTCCCGGTTTGCGAGGGGGGGGGTGGGGGATCCCCCTCCCTGGAGGAGGGAAGGTGCGGAACGCTAGGGACTTGTCTTTTTATTGTTGATTAGGGGAGGGTGGAGGTGGGGGGTGAGCGCCGGGAGGCCGCCTTTTTCGTGACCCGCTCATGGTGGGGAGACTCACCCGAGGCGGTGGAGAGGGTGAACGACGCGGCGCGGCCTGGGCGGTTTTCGCACAAGCGTCCTTGACGCGGCGGTGGGGAGCCCGTGCGACAGGGCTCCAGACGGAGGTCCGGACGGGGGTCCGGATGGGTGGCAGTGTACCGTCGGCCTGTCGCATGTGCTGGGGCGTGGGTCCTGGCCGGGCGAGGAGCGCACGCGGGTCGACCGGCGCACGGGGACCCGGTGGGGGGGTCGCGCCACGGCACCCCCTACGGACCTGTGCGCCCGAGTGCACTCCATGCCGTGTCGTCCCTGTCAGCACCCATTGCTGTTGTTTTGCTGGGTGTCGTCTTTTTTTTTCGTTCTCGGCCGACGCGTTCATATAAACGAGCCCCATGGAGAGGGGGATGTCGGCGCCTAGATCGCGCAGACGACCGCAGACGATGAGCGCCCCCGGTGGTGGCCGGCAACCGACAATGATCACCGTCGACCGTGCGATTGCCGTTGCTCTATCAAAGCAGGGGGTCAATGGCGGCGGTGACGTCGGCCAGCGTCGAGGAGTTGTCAAAGCGAGCAACAGGCTTGCCGTTCTTGTCATACAGGACTGTGGGAAAGAATGGGGGGGTGGGGCACAAGACGGAAAGAAGTAAGGCAGAAAGCAAGCACACAGGGCACATACGCCGTGAAGGGCAGGTCAGATGTGTCCTGAGTGTGGCGGGAGGCATAGAAGCAGCAATCCATGCATTCAGGGTGAGAGAAGGAAATGCACAAGCTGCGCGGACGCAATAAGGGCGCAAGGGGTATGCACACCCATCCAGCTTGGACCGAAAAGCCACCGACAGGCACTGGCAGGCCAGTAGATACGAAAAAGCCTGGCGGCGGCGCGCCACCAGCGCCGCCTCTCGACTGGCCTGCACAGCGTTTGCAGCCGCAAGCAAGGGAGCGCCTGCGCCGCCGTCCTCGCTCTGTCATTGCAGGCGGCCCCTCCGAAAACGTACACCGGCACGCAAAGTTCCACCCACAGTCCCCCGGGAAGGCGGCCTTGCCCACCGTAAACAGCGGGTGCGACTCGGAGCCGTTGACGGCAGACTTGGGCGCAATGAGCACGCCGGGCGCGCGGGCGGCGACAAACGACTTGATCTGCTCATTAGTGCCAGGCTCTTGCCTACCAGGGCAAACCACAAACGGAGATACGCCAAGGGTAGAGGCGCGCAGCGCAGACGACAACACAGCACAGCCATCAACGAGGGAGGTCAGCGGGGAGCTCAGGTGCTAGTGCAGCGAGGATACAGCCAGGCACTCGAACTATGCATCCAAGACAGGGAGGGCGGACCATGGCAACCGGTGCATCAACCAGGGGGTCGTGGCAAAGAACAAACGTACATCCCAAAGGCGTTGCAGGGCACAGCCACGACCGCCAGAGAGTCCCCATACTTGGCAAGCAGGTCCTTCATCATCTGGTACCCCGAAGCGGTGTACCCACACTCACTGGCAACGTTCACAACAAAAGCAGGGCGGCCAGCAAGCGGCAGCTCCCCGCCATCGATGTCCGTGACGCTGCCAAGGTCGGCCAGCGTGGACCCGGCCATCCTGGCCGCCCCGCGGCGGGGGGCGACGGCGGCCCCACGAGTCGGGGGCGCACGACGGAGGGCGGGGAGACGGCGCAGGACAGGGGAGACAGCGGCAATCGAGGGGGAGAGAAAGGCCATAGCGCACAGACGGGGTCGAAGAGCACAGGGAGGGGAGCGGACACAACGGGGTGTGCTGGGGGTGACGAGCAGGGGAGAGAGCGCACGCAACGGGTCGTGGATGATGCAGATGTGCGCGTGGTGGATCGAGATGCGGATCACGCCGCAGCATGCCCTAGCTTGGGGTGTACTACTTTACATATTTTCGTCTTGAAAAGTCAAAGTACTGCGCGATGAATAGTGAATATGTACGACCAGTAAGATTAGTAAACGGCTTGCTCCTCAACAGCTGCACCTTGGCGACGAGTGCGCAGGGGCTGCTGTTCATGCAGGCAGCGGTCATGGTGGCTGCACAGCGCCTGTCTGCGCCACGCCTGCAGCGTGGGGGATCGATAGGGGCCTCGTTGGGCACGTGCCAAGTAATCAGCCGCCGCAGGAGGCGGTCCTGCCTTCTCTGCTAGGGCCGCCAGCGGCGACCACTGTGTGGCTGGCCGCCCGTCGTTGTCTGGGTTGCCCCCTCTCGCCCCCGCAGTGCTCCGGCAGGCACTTTGCTTGTCCAGACGGGAGGATGGTGCGTCGCCGTGCGCTGTGGCCGCACTGTGGTCAATGAGAGGGTAGGGACTGGGGAATAGGGGGCAGTGTCTGCTCTTTGTGCGTACCGCTGGGCTGGTTGGCCACCCCAGCGGGGGGGCCGAGGCCGTCAGTCGACGACGGCAGGAAGCTGGCCGTTGAGGGGGATCCCTGCTCCCTCCGCCGCCTTTTTCCGCCTCCTTCCCGCCCCCCCCCGCCGCCCCCTACGGCCCACCGTTCCCCCCCCCCCTCACGTTTCTCAGCCCGCGACGTCTTAGGTCTCGCCGTCCTCCCCCCCCCCCCAACAGGCCTGGCGGTGACGCCGGCAACGATGAGCGCGCCCGGCGGGAACCCCCGGGCCTCCTTTCTCAGCCGCCGTGTGCGGCCGGGCGGCGGCGGCGGCGGCGGCGGCGGCGGCGTCGGCGGCGGCGATGGGGCCCGCTCCTTCCTCCGCCGCCCCCACCGGTCCCACCGCGCCGCCGCCGCGGCCGCGCCTGCCAGCGGCGGCCCGCCGGCTGTGACAGACGCGCCAGCTGCTGCTGGGGCGGCGGCGGGTGGCGGGGCGGCGCCGTCATTGTTGCCGTCCCCGTCGCCGCTGCCGTCGTTGCCGCTAAATGCGCCGCCGGGGGCAGAGGCGGCCACCCGCGGGGGGGCCCCGCAGGACCCACCAGCCGGCCCAGCGGGTGGCACTGGCGGTGGGGGGCCTGCCGACGGCGCTGCCGGCCGGGCCGACGCGCCGGGGATGGCGACGGCGGCGCCCACCTTTCGGCGGCCGCTGCCCACCGGCTCGGCGGGGCGCTCCTTCCTCCGCCGCCCCGCCGGCGGCGGTGGCGGCGGCGGCGCTTCCTCCTTTCTCCGCAAGCCCGCGCGGGTACCCCCGCTGCGTATGGCGGGCGACGGCCCGGCCGGCGGCGGCAGCATTGGCGGCGGCGGCGGCGGCGGCGGCGGCGGCGGCTCGGCCGTCCCTGCCGGCGTCGGCGGGGGCGCCCCCCCCCGGGACCTGTCTGCAGAGCGGGTGTGGGCGGGCGCCGACGGCGCCTCGGCGTATGCCACCTTTCACGCCACCTCCCTCCGCGCGCCGGTGCTGTGTCCCGCCGACTTTGGCAACCGCGCCAAGTGGGCGGTGGACGTCTTTTCCCTCCCCCACAACGCCCTCCGCCGGGAGCTGATGGACCTCTTCAAGATGATGGCCGACGCGGCGCTGCTGGGCCCCGCCCTGACCGCCGGGCACGTGCGGGAGGTGGCGGCGTGGTGGAAGGTCTTCCACGACTTTTTCCTTGACGTCCGGGGCCTCGAGGCGGGCGTCATCCTGCCGTGGGTGGGCGCCGCCCGCGCGTCGGCGCCGGACCTTGGCTACTTCCTCGAGGCTCTCGCGGAGCAGCGGGAGCTCATTGAGCGCCTCCGCACCGACGCGCACGCCGCCTTTCGGCGCCTGTACCGGGCGCTCGACCCGGCGGGGGAGGCGCCCAACAATGGGGGGTGGGTGACCGCGTCGCTCACCGCCGTCACGTCGCCGGCGGCGGGCGGCGGCGGCGTGCCGGCGGCGGCGCTGCTGTCCCCAACGGGGGGGGGGGGGGCGGCGCCGCCGCCCGACGGCGGGGCGGCGCCGGCAGCCGGCGCGCCGGCCGACGGGGTGACCCCCCCCCCCGCCGCCGCCGCCGCCGCCGCCGCCGCCGCCGCCGCCCCCCCCGCGGCCGACGGGGCGCCACCGACGGTGGCGGCCCTGACGGTCGCCGCGTGCGTGGCGGCGGTGGTGTTTGCGTCCAAGCTAGTCGAGTACTTTGGCGCGCAGGAGCGGTTCCTCCCCCCCGTGGTCCACCGGCACTATGCAGACGCCAAGGAGAAGCGGCGGCTGACGGCCAAGATGGTGGACGCGCTGCTGGCGGGGCGCCTACCAAAGGACGGCGTCGTCCTGCTCGTCGCGTGGATGGACGACGTGCCGGCGCTCAACGCGCTGCTCGCCCGCCACCTCCACGGCTCGGCGCGGCTGGCCTACCCAAAGTGGCTCGCCCGCTTTGAGGACGGCCACCGGGCGCACGTGGAGCGGCTGCACCTGGCCGCCGCCGCCGCGCGGGAGGGGGGGGCCGCCTCCCCGCGACCCGACGTCCTCGCCGCCGCCGCCGCCGCCGCCGCCGCGGCGGCAAGCCCCTCGGCGGCGGCGGCGGCGGCGGCGGGTGCCAACGGGGAGGCGGCGGCGTCTGCGGAGGCGGTGGCGGCGGCGGCGGCGGCGGCGGCGGCGGCGGCGGCGGGCGGGTGCAAGGCGCCGGCGGCGGCGGCGGCAGAGCCAATGCTGGCAGCGTCCGAGGCCCTCTCCCCCGACGCGGGGGAGGTGGCGTGAGGCGGGGGCCCGTGGGATGGGACGCGACAGGGCAGCGGGCAAAGCTGGAAGCGGAGGGTGGGGATTGCGGAGGGGGAAGGGGGGGGAGTGGGGGGGGGGGGGGGGCGGGGGGGGGTAAGGCCGGCAGGATTGGAGAGAGGGGCGACTGGAGGCATGACAGAGGGTGCAGTCTGGGAAGGGGTGGAGGGGAGCCCCTGTTGAGGGGTGGGAGGGCGGGGGGGAGCGGAATAGACGCCGCGCGCGCCCCGCTCCGCGGCCGGCCACAGCGGGCGCGCCCCGCCCACTACGCGCGCCGTAGCGCCGCGCTATCTCTTATTTCTCTTTTCCTCCTTATGAAGCGCTCGTATTGGTGGCTGCCACCCCCCCGCCCCACCGGGCGTCCCCCACCCCTCCGGCCGGTGGGGGGGGGGGCACGGCCGCCGCGCTACACACTCGGCCACTCGGCCACGCCGCATGGCGGCGGGGGCGGGTGCCCCCGCCGCCCGCGTCCCCGCCGCCGCCGCCCGCCGCGCGGACGGAAGAGGAGGGTGCGCGGGGTGGAGGTTGTGGGGGGCGCGGGGCGTCCCGCTCCCCCCCCCCCCCCCCGCCCCCCTTCCTCACCGCAGCCGCACAAACAGCGTGGCGGGCGCGTCGTCCCCCCGCCCCCCCCCCCCAGCCGCCGTCCCCCCCCCCCACCCCCCCCCACCACCGTCGCCGTCGTCGGCGCTGCCGCCGCCGCCGCCGTCGCGGGCAGTGCCGGTGGCGGCCCCCGCCGGGGGGTTGGCCCCCCCCGCCGCCGCCGCCGACGCCGCCGCCGCCGCCGCCTCGCCGTCCCCGTCGGCTGCCCCACCGGGTGGGGGGTGCGCCCAAAAGCGGGGGCGCCCGCGCCCCCCCCCCCCGCCGTTGCCGTCGCTGCTGCTGCCGCTGCGGTCGCTGCTGCTGCGGTCGCTGCTGCTGCTGCTGCGGTCGCTGCCGCCGCTGCTGCTGGCACTGTCGGCGAGCAGGTTGGCGCGGCGGCAGGCGCCGCTGTCACTGCTGCTGCTGCTGCCGCTGCCGCCGCCGCCGCCGCCACCCGTTACGTCCCTATCCCACCGCCCGCGGCGGCGGCCGCCCTCCCGGTCCCGCCGCTGCCGCTGCCGCCGCCGCCGCTTCCTGCCCCCGCCCCCCGCGCCGTGGCTGCCGTCCCTGTCCCTGCCACCACCCCCACCACCACCGCCGCCGCCGCCACTGCCGGCGCCGCTGGTGGGGCCCCGCGCCACCGCCACAACCGTGGCGGCGGGCGGGTCGGCCGGCTCCCCCCCCCCCCGCAGCGCCCACTCGGCGCCGACGGCGGGCGGCGGTGGCGCCGCCGCCGCGGCGGCGGCGGCCACGTCGCCCGCCAACCGTGCCGACGCGGCGGCGGCGGCGTCGACCACGGCCTGTGCGGCGGCGACGCACCGGGCGCCCGCGGGGAAGAGGGGCGGGGGGGCGCCGCCGCCGCCGCCGCCGCCGCCCCCCGTGTCGGGGGACCCGCCGACGCGGGCGGCGGCGGCCACGCCCACCAGCGCGTCACCGGCGGCGGCCAGCCGGGAGGCGGCGGCGAGGAGCGAGGGGGCGGGGGGGGTGGGGGTGCCGCCGCCGGCCACCGCGGGCAGCACCGCCGCCAAAACGGCGCCCAGCGGGCGCGCCGCCGCCGCTGCCGCCGCCGCCGCGGCGGCGGTCGACAGGCACCACGGGCGGGGTCGGCCGGCGGCGCCACCGCCGCCGCCGCCACCACCCCCGCCCCCATCGCTGTCGCTGTCCGTGTCGGATGGGCCGTCCAGCCCCTCGTCCGCCCAGTCACCTCCGCCCCCCCTCCCCCCCCCAGCCGCCGCCGCCGCCGCCGCCGCCGCCGCCGTCGTCGACGCTGCCGCAGCGGCGGCGGCGGTGGCGGCGGCGGCAAGGAGCACCCGCGCGGCGCCCCGCGCAATGCCCACGACGGCCAGCAGCGCCCCCGCGTCGGCCGCCGGCGACGGCGCTGCCGCCAATGGCGCCGCGGCGGCAGCCGCCCAGCGGAGCACCCCCACCGCCACCCACGGCAAGCGGCTGCCCCGGAGCGCCGGCGATGCGGCAAGGCCGTCGGTCGCGGCGTGCGGCACAGCCGGCGGTGCGGTGGACGCGGAAGCAGCGGCGGCAGCGGCAGCGGCGACAGCGGCGGCGGCGGCGGCGGCGGTGGCGACAGGCGCCGCCGCCCACTGGGGCGGCGGCTGCACCGGCGGGAGGCCCCCAAAGGATATCCGCGGCGACTGCCCGCGGCGGCGGCGGCGGCGGGGGCCGCCGCCCCCACTGCCGTCCCCCCCCCCACCGCCGCCGCCGCCGCCCACGGGGGTGCCGCCCGACACGACCCGCGCGGCGGCGGCCGTCCACGCGGCGGCCTCGGCGCGGCCCGCCGCGCCCGGGCCGAGCAGGCCGAGCAGCACCCCCAGGCGGGCGGCGTGGAAAGCCCCAGGGGTGGCGGGGGGCGGGGGCGGGGGCGCCCCCGCCCCTGCCCCCGCTGCCGCCGCGGTGGCGGCAGCGTCGACGGCAACGGCAGCCAGTGGTGGCAGCGGCGGTGGCTGCCCGCCCGTCCCCCCCCCGGGGGGAGGACGCGGCGACAGCCGCGGGCGGGCCCAGGCGGACAGCCCCGGCAGCGGTGCCGCGCCCCCGCCGGGGCACCGCCGCGGCGGCGGCCGCCCCGGCACGCCCACCAGCGACGCCCGCACCGCGGCAGCGGCGGCGACGGCCAGGCCGTCCGCAGAGCCGCCGCCGCCGCCGCCGCCACTGCCGCCGCCGCCGCCGCCGCCGCCGGTGGCGGCCAACACGGCCGTCACGACCGCCGCGTCGGCGGCGGCGGCGGCCAGCCCCGGGTGGCCCGCCGCGGCGGCGGCGGCGCCCCAGGCGGCCACCGCCGACCGCGCGGCGGCGGCGGCGGCGGCGGCGGCGGCGCCGCCGCCGGCGCTGCCGCCGCAGCCACCGCCATCGGCCGCGGCAGCGGCGGCCGTGGCCAGCCCCCCCGCGGCGGCGACCAGGATGCCGTCGCGGGTGGGCGCCCACGGGGATGCCGCGGCGAGCATCGGCGCCGCGTCGGCGGCGGCGGCCAGCAGGGTGGTGTACAGGCGCAGGCCGGCCGCCGCTGCCGCAGCGGCCGCCACGGCCATGGCCGCCGCGTCGGCAGCGGTTGCCGCCGCCGGGGACGGCGGCGTCGCCGCAGCCACCGCCGTCACTGCCCCCAACGCCCGCACACCGGTGGCGGCACCGCTGGTGCCGTTGCCGTTGCAGGTCTCCTCCGCGGTCGCGTCGATGGCGGCGGCGGCTGCCGCCGCCGCCGCCGCTGCCGCTGCCGACGAGGACGCCGCGGCGAGGCGCAGGTAGGCGGGCACGCGGCACGCCAGGGCGGTGACAAACCGCGGGGCGAATAGCGCAGTCAACAGCGGCGGGCAGGGGGCCCTCCCTACCCGACCACCCCCCGTGCCGCCATCAGCGTCGGCCGCGGCAGCGGGCGCCACGGGCAACGTCCCTGCGACGCCGCCGCTGACCGTGTCGGCGGCCGCGCCGGCAACCGTCCTGGGGGTGTGGGACACTGGGGGCGCCCGCAGGGGGCCCCCGACGGCCACGTACGCGGCCAGCTGCCGCAGCAGGGCGGCCTCCCCCGCCACGTGGTGCGGCCGCTGCACCCCATCCCCGGTTGGGGGGATGGCGGCGGTGGCGGCGGCGGGCGGCGAGGCGGCGGGCAGCGGCCGCGCCGCGCCGAGGCCGATAAACACGTCAACTGCGGGGGGGGGGGGGGGGGGGGGGGGGGGGGGTATCGCCAGGAGCTCGTCTCGAGACAAGGAACGACCCAGCGCGGCAGGACAGCGCCGTAACTTGTGGGTATGTGGCATGCAGGACCGGGCCTTAACTGGTGGGTACGGGCCAGGACCGGGCAATAACGTATGGGTATGGGCGTGCAGATCGCACGTTGCGGTGCCCGCTTCGGCCCAAAAGTTGTGGTTTGTGGAACGGTCTGTCAGGACGGTGTACGGTAACATACGGGGCTCCACTGCAGAAGCAAAGCTTGTCCGAGGGCCTTGTCCGTGAGCCTTGTTAATTTCTCCGCGGACGAACCTCACAGACCACAATCTCCCGGCTGTGGGCGCCCGAGGATTTGCACAGACTCGCCACGACCCCCACGCTACTCTATACGTCTCACCTGGAAGGTGCTCACAGACTCAATATGCATATCGTAACATATCACGTTTCGGCCGGCCCCGTACTTTCCTATTCGTACCGTGTGCCGGTCGATGCCCGCGGGTGCTTGGCAGGGTGGGCGGGTGGGCGGGCGGGTACGCGGGCAGGCAGGCCGACGGGCACGTAGGTGGGCGGACGGGCGAACGGGTGCGGTGCGCCGTCCCGAAACTGCCCGCGTGGGTGCCTGGGCGTGCTTTGGCGTCACCATCTCCTGCTTTCGCAGCCATTGCATGGCGGCCCATTCACCGCCCACATTCAGCGCTTCACAGGCGCCCCATGAGCTACCCTTGGTCCCGTTGGCCATGGATGGACCGGCGTGGGCGTGGTCGCCCTCTGACTTGGTGGTGTGGTGTGCCGTGCCCCTGGGCGTGGTCCCCCTCTGACTTGGTGGTGTGGTGTGCCGTGCCCGCATGGGCGTGGTCGCCCTCTGACTTGGTGGTGCGGTGTGCCCCTGCCCGCCTGGGCGTCGTCGCCCTCTGACTTGGTGGTGTGGTGTGCCGTGCGGTGCGGTGAGCTCCTGACTCGGTGGTGTCGTGCGGCGTGTGGTGCGGCGTGCCTCTGCCCGCCTGGGCGTGGTCGCCCTCTGACTCGGTGGTGTGGTGTGCCGTGCGGTGCGGTGAGCTCCTGACTCGGTGGTGTCGTGCGGCGTGTGGTGCGGCGTGCCTCTGCCCGCCTGGGCGTGGTCGCCCTCTGACTCGGTGGTGTGGTGTGCCGTGCGGTGCGGTGAGCTCCTGACTCGGTGGTGTCGTGCGGCGTGTGGTGCGGCGTGCCTCTGCCCGCCTGGGCGTGGTCGCCCTCTGACTCGGTGGTGTGGTGTGCCGTGCGGTGCGGTGAGCTCCTGACTCGGTGGTGTCGTGCGGCGTGTGGTGCGGCGTGCCTCTGCCCGCCTGGGCGTGGTCGCCCTCTGACTCGGTGGTGTGGTGTGCCGTGCGGTGCGGTGAGCTCCTGCCCGCCTGGGGGAGTCTATTTTTCCACCACCCCCCCCCCCCCCCCCCCCCTTCCGCCCTTCTCCTCCCCCCCTCCCCGCCACTCACCGGTTCCTCCGCCTGTCCTCCGGTCCGGCGTGCGCTGGGAGAAGCAGGCTAGAGGTGGCCTTCAACCGGTGACGCTCTGTGCGTAGCCCGGTTGCCCCTCGTCTGCCTTTCCCCCCGCTCTCGACTGGGTCCCACTTGGAGTGCTGAGAAGGTGCGGTGTGTCCCTGTCCGCCTGGTGATCGCTATCTGTGTCGGTAGTGCGAGGTGTTGTGCGGTGTAACACCTGCCATCCCCGGTACATACCGACGGACTGTGTGGCTGTCATAATGCCTCATACGACGTCACTGCGGAAGGGTGGACGAAAGCGCAGCCGTCGTGCCTCTGGCGGTGCCAACACTCTACCTGCTTCTGGTCATTCAGGTGTGTCCACTGGCCTGCCTGCCCTCCCACATGGCGGGTATGGCTTCACACCGGGACCTCACGCCTCTCCAGCGGCTGGTCATTACAACGTTGTGCCGGGGCCGCGCGCCTTCCCACAAGGTCCCGGCGGTCCACACGCCTGCCCACAAGGTCCCGGCGGTCCACACGCCTTCCCACATGGTCCCGGCGGTCCACACGCCTGCCCACAAGGTCCCGGCGGTCCACACGCCTTCCCACATGGTCCCGGCGGTCCACACGCCTTCCCACATGGTTCCGGCGGTCCGTACGGCTTCCCACAAGGTCCCGGCGGTCCACACGCCTTCCCACATGGTTCCGGCGGTCCGTACGGCTTCCCACAAGGTCCCGGCGGTCCACACGCCTTCCCACACGGTTCCGGCGGTCCGTACGGCTTCCCAGTAGGTCACGGTGGCCCAGTAGATCACGGTGGCGTACCATGGACGCACACCCTCCCTCTTGGTCCGCATGGCGTCCTTCCTGGCGCGCATGCGCCGGGGCCGCATGCCTTCCCTCCTGGGCCAGGGATCTTCCCCGTTGCCCCTCAAGGCTTTCAACCGTGGACCCACGCCCCTCCCCTGGGTCCGCACTATCCTCCGGATTTACGCGGTCTTCCCCCTGGCCCGGGTGTCTACTATGGCTTTCCACCCAGGTTCCCAGCTGCCCCCCCCGGCGCACAAGGCTGGGTGGGGTCAGCGGGGAATGCGGGGAGGGGCGCCCACGGGGCTCGTTTCCGTCGCACCGCAGAAGGTGTCCCACCTACTGTGCGGCCTCCTGCTGCAAGCACTATGCGCAGAGGCACGCGCTCCCCCAGTGGGCGCGGCGGCCGTGACGAACGGCACAATGTGCTTGCAGCGGCCGGGGGCAGCAGCCGGGGAGGTGCGGCGGCTGGCGGCGCCGTGGCCAGTGCCACGCCGACCCCTGACGACGACAAAGGGGGTGTTGGGGTGGACGCGGACGCAGAAGCGCGTCCGCTGGCCACAGCCACACCGACCGACGACGACAAAGAGGGTGGTGGGGTGGACGAGGAGGCAGAAGCGCGTCTGGAGCGGGCCATGAATGAATGGCTGGCCGAGCACGAGGCCAACACGACGGTCATGCGTGTGGAGCCCACCGCAGGTGGACACCCGCCTACCAGCCCACGAGCCGGACGACCGTCGATTGAACACACTGCGGGGACACGGGTGACTGCCGCGTCTGCCCCTGTGCCGGCATCCCCCGTCATCCTGATTGGTGATTCGTCTACCTCCTCCGCCTCACCGCCCGCGTCGTCCCGCCCAGTGGGGGGGTCTCCGACCACGTCTGCCTCGCGCTGGTCGTCGGCTCGTATGTCTGAAGACTCGTCGGGTGAGGAAATCGTCCCCGTCAGGCGGTCTCGCAAGCGACGACTCCGGCGTGGCTCCCGAGAGGTCTCCCCCGCTGTATGGGAAGCAGGGACAGGGAGAAATTCCGCGCCCGTTGGCGGTGCTGCCTGTGCGGAGGAAGACGTCGTTGCTGGTGGCGCCGACGACTACATGGAAGGCTTGGGTGAGGAAGACCTTTTGCAGCGGCGGGGAGTCGACTGGAGCGTCGTTGACAGTGACGACGACGACAGTGGCGACGGCGACGGCGGGAGCAGCAGTGGCGCCCCGGGGGACGTTGACAAGGCACAGCCACCAAATCCATCAAGTGGCTGCGTGCGCGCCCGGCGCAGTGGACAACTGACCCTGCCCCTCTCGAGGTACAGCAAGAACGACGGTGTGTTCGGGGAGATGCGCGTCCCGCTCCGCACCAGGACGACTGCCATGCGATCTGACGCGCTCGCCACTTTGGGTGATGACCCACGGACAGCCCCTTGGGTGTCACTCGACGGCCAGGCGGATCGGTCGGGGTGTCACGCTTTCCCACCCGGGGCAACCCGGTCCGAAAAACGAAAGTGGAGGAAGGTGATGCGGCTGCTCAAGAGGGCGATGCCTACGATTCTGGAAGAGGCCGCGCGTGCGGCGGCCGAAGGCGCACAACATCCTCAAACGGTGGCCACCGACCCGGCAGCCAGAAAGGTACGGTCGGAGGAGAGCAGAGGAAAGCTTGTCTATGTCTACGTCTATGTCAAGGGTCGTTGCAAGACGTGCGTCAAAGCGGTTTACGTCGGCAAGCGGAGCTGCCTGGATACTTTTTCATTTACGACTGTGCAGCGTGCCTTCAACAACCGGGACGACGTACACTACGATGCTGTTGATACACAAGACACCCCGCCCCCGTTTGATATCCACTATCGACGACACCCAAAAGATTTTTGGCGGACAATCGTCTACTACTACACGGGCCCGGATGGGGACATTCCCATTCGCATGGCGGTGGCCGCGGTGGAGCGAGCCGTCTACCGGTTGCTGGAGGGACACGGCATGGCGGCACTCAACAACAATACGCCGTCGTTATCGGCTGTCCCGCTTGTCCCTATTGTTAGGGACACTCGCGAGTGGCGAAAGCAACGCGCCGCGCTCGAGACGTGCAAGGAGGAACACGGGGACCTGCGGGTCGCTGAACATCATGGGGCGTCCCGTACCCGATTGCACCACGTGCGGCTTCAGCGTGGACTTGGTGACCCGGCGGAGGAGCAGTGGCTCACGGACCAGGGCTTTCAGTGGGAGGCGGATCGTGCAAGTCGTGCAGAGCGATCCCTGCATCTGCGGCAATGGCCTGTCGTTAAGGACATGATCACTTGGTTGGAGAACCACAATGGTGACATGCCAGTTCGGTGGCAACAACCGAAGCGTTGCGACAAGCGCGTTCAGGGTGCCGAACTGAAGGAGAGGATGGCAGAGAACCGTTTGCGCTGCAGGTGGGAGCTTACGATCCGGAGCTACGGGGGCGTGTCCCTCGATCATGCGCAACGCATCAATGCGGCTTTTCTGCGTGGGCGGGGGCAAGAGCCAGGGGAGGCGAGCGACTCGGTCGGGACGGGAGCAGACGGGACGGCGATGTCGGTGGCTGGGGGGTCGGTGGCGAGCGGCGACCCGGTAGCAGCCGGCGGATCGACCGCATGAGCGGATGGGGAGAGGCCCCAGGCGGGGGGTCCCAGTCGGCCGGACGGGGGAGGGGTGGTGAAGGGTGGAGGAGGTGGCTACGGCCATTAACGCCGAAGCTGGACGCGGCGCTGCGCAAGTCGGCGGCGGAGAGCGAGGAGGCCTTTACCGGCGGCGGCGGCTGACCGCAGTGGCGGCGGCGGCGGCGGCAGTGGCGGCAGCGGCAGCCCACGGAGGGCCTCTTCAGCAGCGACGGGCGGGATGGCGAGCGCAGCGCCAGCAGCGGTGGGTGGGTCATCAAGACGTGTTTTTTTTTTTGAGACTGGTTTGATGTCCACGATCATTGGATGTGTCTATTTATTTCTGTGTTTTCTGTGGTTAGTTCCCCATGTGGTTACACATGATCGGCAAACGAGGTATGTACGAATGAGTCGATGAGGCCGCTAGCACGAGCAGCACCACTCCCACCCATTGCTGCACAAAGAGGGTAGCCGGCCGGACAGAGGGTGCTTGGCAGCGCGCTCGCGTTGCCGCCGGAAGCGTGAGTAGCAACGCGGCACGAAGGGGCACGAGCGCCTCCGCACCGACGCGCACGCCGCCTTTCGGCGCCTGTACCGGGCGCTCGACCCGGCGGGGGAGGCGCCCAACAATGGGGGGTGGGTGACCGCGTCGCTCACCGCCGTCACGTCGCCGGCGGCGGGCGGCGGCGGCGTGCCGGCGGCGGCGCTGCTGTCCCCAACGGCGGGGGGGGGGGCGGCGCCGCCGCCCGACGGCGGGGCGGCGCCGGCAGCCGGCGCGCCGGCCGACGGGGTGACCCCCCCCCCCGCCGCCGCCGCCGCCGCCGCCGCCGCCGCCGCCGCCCCCCCCGCGGCCGACGGGGCGCCACCGACGGTGGCGGCCCTGACGGTCGCCGCGTGCGTGGCGGCGGTGGTGTTTGCGTCCAAGCTGGTCGAGTACTTTGGCGCGCAGGAGCGGTTCCTCCCCCCCGTGGTCCACCGGCACTATGCAGACGCCAAGGAGAAGCGGCGGCTGACGGCCAAGATGGTGGACGCGCTGCTGGCGGGGCGCCTACCAAAGGACGGCGTCGTCCTGCTCGTCGCGTGGATGGACGACGTGCCGGCGCTCAACGCGCTGCTCGCCCGCCACCTCCACGGCTCGGCGCGGCTGGCCTACCCAAAGTGGCTCGCCCGCTTTGAGGACGGCCACCGGGCGCACGTGGAGCGGCTGCACCTGGCCGCCGCCGCCGCGCGGGAGGGGGGGGCCGCCTCCCCGCGACCCGACGTCCTCGCCGCCGCCGCCGCCGCCGCCGCCGCGGCGGCAAGCCCCTCGGCGGCGGCGGCGGCGGCGGCGGGTGCCAACGGGGAGGCGGCGGCGTCTGCGGAGGCGGTGGCGGCGGCGGCGGCGGCGGCGGCGGCGGCGGCGGCGGGCGGGTGCAAGGCGCCGGCGGCGGCGGCGGCAGAGCCAATGCTGGCAGCGTCCGAGGCCCTCTCCCCCGACGCGGGGGAGGTGGCGTGAGGCGGGGGCCCGTGGGATGGGACGCGACAGGGCAGCGGGCAAAGCTGGAAGCGGAGGGTGGGGATTGCGGAGGGGGAAGGGGGGGGAGTGGGGGGGGGGGGGGGGCGGGGGGGGGTAAGGCCGGCAGGATTGGAGAGAGGGGCGACTGGAGGCATGACAGAGGGTGCAGTCTGGGAAGGGGTGGAGGGGAGCCCCTGTTGAGGGGTGGGAGGGCGGGGGGGAGCGGAATAGACGCCGCGCGCGCCCCGCTCCGCGGCCGGCCACAGCGGGCGCGCCCCGCCCACTACGCGCGCCGTAGCGCCGCGCTATCTCTTATTTCTCTTTTCCTCCTTATGAAGCGCTCGTATTGGTGGCTGCCACCCCCCCGCCCCACCGGGCGTCCCCCACCCCTCCGGCCGGTGGGGGGGGGGGCACGGCCGCCGCGCTACACACTCGGCCACTCGGCCACGCCGCATGGCGGCGGGGGCGGGTGCCCCCGCCGCCCGCGTCCCCGCCGCCGCCGCCCGCCGCGCGGACGGAAGAGGAGGGTGCGCGGGGTGGAGGTTGTGGGGGGCGCGGGGCGTCCCGCTCCCCCCCCCCCCCCCCGCCCCCCTTCCTCACCGCAGCCGCACAAACAGCGTGGCGGGCGCGTCGTCCCCCCGCCCCCCCCCCCAGCCGCCGTCCCCCCCCCCCCACCCCCCCCCACCACCGTCGCCGTCGTCGGCGCTGCCGCCGCCGCCGCCGTCGCGGGCAGTGCCGGTGGCGGCCCCCGCCGGGGGGTTGGCCCCCCCCGCCGCCGCCGCCGACGCCGCCGCCGCCGCCGCCTCGCCGTCCCCGTCGGCTGCCCCACCGGGTGGGGGGTGCGCCCAAAAGCGGGGGCGCCCGCGCCCCCCCCCCCCGCCGTTGCCGTCGCTGCTGCTGCCGCTGCGGTCGCTGCTGCTGCGGTCGCTGCTGCTGCTGCTGCGGTCGCTGCCGCCGCTGCTGCTGGCACTGTCGGCGAGCAGGTTGGCGCGGCGGCAGGCGCCGCTGTCACTGCTGCTGCTGCTGCCGCTGCCGCCGCCGCCGCCGCCACCCGTTACGTCCCTATCCCACCGCCCGCGGCGGCGGCCGCCCTCCCGGTCCCGCCGCTGCCGCTGCCGCCGCCGCCGCTTCCTGCCCCCGCCCCCCGCGCCGTGGCTGCCGTCCCTGTCCCTGCCACCACCCCCACCACCACCGCCGCCGCCGCCACTGCCGGCGCCGCTGGTGGGGCCCCGCGCCACCGCCACAACCGTGGCGGCGGGCGGGTCGGCCGGCTCCCCCCCCCCCCGCAGCGCCCACTCGGCGCCGACGGCGGGCGGCGGTGGCGCCGCCGCCGCGGCGGCGGCGGCCACGTCGCCCGCCAACCGTGCCGACGCGGCGGCGGCGGCGTCGACCACGGCCTGTGCGGCGGCGACGCACCGGGCGCCCGCGGGGAAGAGGGGCGGGGGGGCGCCGCCGCCGCCGCCGCCGCCGCCCCCCGTGTCGGGGGACCCGCCGACGCGGGCGGCGGCGGCCACGCCCACCAGCGCGTCACCGGCGGCGGCCAGCCGGGAGGCGGCGGCGAGGAGCGAGGGGGCGGGGGGGGTGGGGGTGCCGCCGCCGGCCACCGCGGGCAGCACCGCCGCCAAAACGGCGCCCAGCGGGCGCGCCGCCGCCGCTGCCGCCGCCGCCGCGGCGGCGGTCGACAGGCACCACGGGCGGGGTCGGCCGGCGGCGCCACCGCCGCCGCCGCCACCACCCCCGCCCCCATCGCTGTCGCTGTCCGTGTCGGATGGGCCGTCCAGCCCCTCGTCCGCCCAGTCACCTCCGCCCCCCCTCCCCCCCCCAGCCGCCGCCGCCGCCGCCGCCGCCGCCGCCGTCGTCGACGCTGCCGCAGCGGCGGCGGCGGTGGCGGCGGCGGCAAGGAGCACCCGCGCGGCGCCCCGCGCAATGCCCACGACGGCCAGCAGCGCCCCCGCGTCGGCCGCCGGCGACGGCGCTGCCGCCAATGGCGCCGCGGCGGCAGCCGCCCAGCGGAGCACCCCCACCGCCACCCACGGCAAGCGGCTGCCCCGGAGCGCCGGCGATGCGGCAAGGCCGTCGGTCGCGGCGTGCGGCACAGCCGGCGGTGCGGTGGACGCGGAAGCAGCGGCGGCAGCGGCAGCGGCGACAGCGGCGGCGGCGGCGGCGGCGGTGGCGACAGGCGCCGCCGCCCACTGGGGCGGCGGCTGCACCGGCGGGAGGCCCCCAAAGGATATCCGCGGCGACTGCCCGCGGCGGCGGCGGCGGCGGGGGCCGCCGCCCCCACTGCCGTCCCCCCCCCCACCGCCGCCGCCGCCGCCCACGGGGGTGCCGCCCGACACGACCCGCGCGGCGGCGGCCGTCCACGCGGCGGCCTCGGCGCGGCCCGCCGCGCCCGGGCCGAGCAGGCCGAGCAGCACCCCCAGGCGGGCGGCGTGGAAAGCCCCAGGGGTGGCGGGGGGCGGGGGCGGGGGCGCCCCCGCCCCTGCCCCCGCTGCCGCCGCGGTGGCGGCAGCGTCGACGGCAACGGCAGCCAGTGGTGGCAGCGGCGGTGGCTGCCCGCCCGTCCCCCCCCCGGGGGGAGGACGCGGCGACAGCCGCGGGCGGGCCCAGGCGGACAGCCCCGGCAGCGGTGCCGCGCCCCCGCCGGGGCACCGCCGCGGCGGCGGCCGCCCCGGCACGCCCACCAGCGACGCCCGCACCGCGGCAGCGGCGGCGACGGCCAGGCCGTCCGCAGAGCCGCCGCCGCCGCCGCCGCCACTGCCGCCGCCGCCGCCGCCGCCGCCGGTGGCGGCCAACACGGCCGTCACGACCGCCGCGTCGGCGGCGGCGGCGGCCAGCCCCGGGTGGCCCGCCGCGGCGGCGGCGGCGCCCCAGGCGGCCACCGCCGACCGCGCGGCGGCGGCGGCGGCGGCGGCGGCGGCGCCGCCGCCGGCGCTGCCGCCGCAGCCACCGCCATCGGCCGCGGCAGCGGCGGCCGTGGCCAGCCCCCCCGCGGCGGCGACCAGGATGCCGTCGCGGGTGGGCGCCCACGGGGATGCCGCGGCGAGCATCGGCGCCGCGTCGGCGGCGGCGGCCAGCAGGGTGGTGTACAGGCGCAGGCCGGCCGCCGCTGCCGCAGCGGCCGCCACGGCCATGGCCGCCGCGTCGGCAGCGGTTGCCGCCGCCGGGGACGGCGGCGTCGCCGCAGCCACCGCCGTCACTGCCCCCAACGCCCGCACACCGGTGGCGGCACCGCTGGTGCCGTTGCCGTTGCAGGTCTCCTCCGCGGTCGCGTCGATGGCGGCGGCGGCTGCCGCCGCCGCCGCCGCTGCCGCTGCCGACGAGGACGCCGCGGCGAGGCGCAGGTAGGCGGGCACGCGGCACGCCAGGGCGGTGACAAACCGCGGGGCGAATAGCGCAGTCAACAGCGGCGGGCAGGGGGCCCTCCCTACCCGACCACCCCCCGTGCCGCCATCAGCGTCGGCCGCGGCAGCGGGCGCCACGGGCAACGTCCCTGCGACGCCGCCGCTGACCGTGTCGGCGGCCGCGCCGGCAACCGTCCTGGGGGTGTGGGACACTGGGGGCGCCCGCAGGGGGCCCCCGACGGCCACGTACGCGGCCAGCTGCCGCAGCAGGGCGGCCTCCCCCGCCACGTGGTGCGGCCGCTGCACCCCATCCCCGGTTGGGGGGATGGCGGCGGTGGCGGCGGCGGGCGGCGAGGCGGCGGGCAGCGGCCGCGCCGCGCCGAGGCCGATAAACACGTCAACTGCGGCGGGGAGGGACAGGGGGGGGGGGGGGGGGTATCGCCAGGAGCTCGTCTCGAGACAAGGAACGACCCAGCGCGGCAGGACAGCGCCGTAACTTGTGGGTATGTGGCATGCAGGACCGGGCCTTAACTGGTGGGTACGGGCCAGGACCGGGCAATAACGTATGGGTATGGGCGTGCAGATCGCACGTTGCGGTGCCCGCTTCGGCCCAAAAGTTGTGGTTTGTGGAACGGTCTGTCAGGACGGTGTACGGTAACATACGGGGCTCCACTGCAGAAGCAAAGCTTGTCCGAGGGCCTTGTCCGTGAGCCTTGTTAATTTCTCCGCGGACGAACCTCACAGACCACAATCTCCCGGCTGTGGGCGCCCGAGGATTTGCACAGACTCGCCACGACCCCCACGCTACTCTATACGTCTCACCTGGAAGGTGCTCACAGACTCAATATGCATATCGTAACATATCACGTTTCGGCCGGCCCCGTACTTTCCTATTCGTACCGTGTGCCGGTCGATGCCCGCGGGTGCTTGGCAGGGTGGGCGGGTGGGCGGGCGGGTACGCGGGCAGGCAGGCCGACGGGCACGTAGGTGGGCGGACGGGCGAACGGGTGCGGTGCGCCGTCCCGAAACTGCCCGCGTGGGTGCCTGGGCGTGCTTTGGCGTCACCATCTCCTGCTTTCGCAGCCATTGCATGGCGGCCCATTCACCGCCCACATTCAGCGCTTCACAGGCGCCCCATGAGCTACCCTTGGTCCCGTTGGCCATGGATGGACCGGCGTGGGCGTGGTCGCCCTCTGACTTGGTGGTGTGGTGTGCCGTGCCCCTGGGCGTGGTCCCCCTCTGACTTGGTGGTGTGGTGTGCCGTGCCCGCATGGGCGTGGTCGCCCTCTGACTTGGTGGTGCGGTGTGCCCCTGCCCGCCTGGGCGTCGTCGCCCTCTGACTTGGTGGTGTGGTGTGCCGTGCGGTGCGGTGAGCTCCTGACTCGGTGGTGTCGTGCGGCGTGTGGTGCGGCGTGCCTCTGCCCGCCTGGGCGTGGTCGCCCTCTGACTCGGTGGTGTGGTGTGCCGTGCGGTGCGGTGAGCTCCTGACTCGGTGGTGTCGTGCGGCGTGTGGTGCGGCGTGCCTCTGCCCGCCTGGGCGTGGTCGCCCTCTGACTCGGTGGTGTGGTGTGCCGTGCGGTGCGGTGAGCTCCTGACTCGGTGGTGTCGTGCGGCGTGTGGTGCGGCGTGCCTCTGCCCGCCTGGGCGTGGTCGCCCTCTGACTCGGTGGTGTGGTGTGCCGTGCGGTGCGGTGAGCTCCTGCCCGCCTGGGGGAGTCTATTTTTCCACCACCCCCCCCCCCCCCCCCCCCCCCCTCCGCCCTTCTCCTCCCCCCCTCCCCGCCACTCACCGGTTCCTCCGCCTGTCCTCCGGTCCGGCGTGCGCTGGGAGAAGCAGGCTAGAGGTGGCCTTCAACCGGTGACGCTCTGTGCGTAGCCCGGTTGCCCCTCGTCTGCCTTTCCCCCCGCTCTCGACTGGGTCCCACTTGGAGTGCTGAGAAGGTGCGGTGTGTCCCTGTCCGCCTGGTGATCGCTATCTGTGTCGGTAGTGCGAGGTGTTGTGCGGTGTAACACCTGCCATCCCCGGTACATACCGACGGACTGTGTGGCTGTCATAATGCCTCATACGACGTCACTGCGGAAGGGTGGACGAAAGCGCAGCCGTCGTGCCTCTGGCGGTGCCAACACTCTACCTGCTTCTGGTCATTCAGGTGTGTCCACTGGCCTGCCTGCCCTCCCACATGGCGGGTATGGCTTCACACCGGGACCTCACGCCTCTCCAGCGGCTGGTCATTACAACGTTGTGCCGGGGCCGCGCGCCTTCCCACAAGGTCCCGGCGGTCCACACGCCTGCCCACAAGGTCCCGGCGGTCCACACGCCTTCCCACATGGTCCCGGCGGTCCACACGCCTGCCCACAAGGTCCCGGCGGTCCACACGCCTTCCCACATGGTCCCGGCGGTCCACACGCCTTCCCACATGGTTCCGGCGGTCCGTACGGCTTCCCACAAGGTCCCGGCGGTCCACACGCCTTCCCACATGGTTCCGGCGGTCCGTACGGCTTCCCACAAGGTCCCGGCGGTCCACACGCCTTCCCACACGGTTCCGGCGGTCCGTACGGCTTCCCAGTAGGTCACGGTGGCCCAGTAGATCACGGTGGCGTACCATGGACGCACACCCTCCCTCTTGGTCCGCATGGCGTCCTTCCTGGCGCGCATGCGCCGGGGCCGCATGCCTTCCCTCCTGGGCCAGGGATCTTCCCCGTTGCCCCTCAAGGCTTTCAACCGTGGACCCACGCCCCTCCCCTGGGTCCGCACTATCCTCCGGATTTACGCGGTCTTCCCCCTGGCCCGGGTGTCTACTATGGCTTTCCACCCAGGTTCCCAGCTGCCCCCCCCGGCGCACAAGGCTGGGTGGGGTCAGCGGGGAATGCGGGGAGGGGCGCCCACGGGGCTCGTTTCCGTCGCACCGCAGAAGGTGTCCCACCTACTGTGCGGCCTCCTGCTGCAAGCACTATGCGCAGAGGCACGCGCTCCCCCAGTGGGCGCGGCGGCCGTGACGAACGGCACAATGTGCTTGCAGCGGCCGGGGGCAGCAGCCGGGGAGGTGCGGCGGCTGGCGGCGCCGTGGCCAGTGCCACGCCGACCCCTGACGACGACAAAGGGGGTGTTGGGGTGGACGCGGACGCAGAAGCGCGTCCGCTGGCCACAGCCACACCGACCGACGACGACAAAGAGGGTGGTGGGGTGGACGAGGAGGCAGAAGCGCGTCTGGAGCGGGCCATGAATGAATGGCTGGCCGAGCACGAGGCCAACACGACGGTCATGCGTGTGGAGCCCACCGCAGGTGGACACCCGCCTACCAGCCCACGAGCCGGACGACCGTCGATTGAACACACTGCGGGGACACGGGTGACTGCCGCGTCTGCCCCTGTGCCGGCATCCCCCGTCATCCTGATTGGTGATTCGTCTACCTCCTCCGCCTCACCGCCCGCGTCGTCCCGCCCAGTGGGGGGGTCTCCGACCACGTCTGCCTCGCGCTGGTCGTCGGCTCGTATGTCTGAAGACTCGTCGGGTGAGGAAATCGTCCCCGTCAGGCGGTCTCGCAAGCGACGACTCCGGCGTGGCTCCCGAGAGGTCTCCCCCGCTGTATGGGAAGCAGGGACAGGGAGAAATTCCGCGCCCGTTGGCGGTGCTGCCTGTGCGGAGGAAGACGTCGTTGCTGGTGGCGCCGACGACTACATGGAAGGCTTGGGTGAGGAAGACCTTTTGCAGCGGCGGGGAGTCGACTGGAGCGTCGTTGACAGTGACGACGACGACAGTGGCGACGGCGACGGCGGGAGCAGCAGTGGCGCCCCGGGGGACGTTGACAAGGCACAGCCACCAAATCCATCAAGTGGCTGCGTGCGCGCCCGGCGCAGTGGACAACTGACCCTGCCCCTCTCGAGGTACAGCAAGAACGACGGTGTGTTCGGGGAGATGCGCGTCCCGCTCCGCACCAGGACGACTGCCATGCGATCTGACGCGCTCGCCACTTTGGGTGATGACCCACGGACAGCCCCTTGGGTGTCACTCGACGGCCAGGCGGATCGGTCGGGGTGTCACGCTTTCCCACCCGGGGCAACCCGGTCCGAAAAACGAAAGTGGAGGAAGGTGATGCGGCTGCTCAAGAGGGCGATGCCTACGATTCTGGAAGAGGCCGCGCGTGCGGCGGCCGAAGGCGCACAACATCCTCAAACGGTGGCCACCGACCCGGCAGCCAGAAAGGTACGGTCGGAGGAGAGCAGAGGAAAGCTTGTCTATGTCTACGTCTATGTCAAGGGTCGTTGCAAGACGTGCGTCAAAGCGGTTTACGTCGGCAAGCGGAGCTGCCTGGATACTTTTTCATTTACGACTGTGCAGCGTGCCTTCAACAACCGGGACGACGTACACTACGATGCTGTTGATACACAAGACACCCCGCCCCCGTTTGATATCCACTATCGACGACACCCAAAAGATTTTTGGCGGACAATCGTCTACTACTACACGGGCCCGGATGGGGACATTCCCATTCGCATGGCGGTGGCCGCGGTGGAGCGAGCCGTCTACCGGTTGCTGGAGGGACACGGCATGGCGGCACTCAACAACAATACGCCGTCGTTATCGGCTGTCCCGCTTGTCCCTATTGTTAGGGACACTCGCGAGTGGCGAAAGCAACGCGCCGCGCTCGAGACGTGCAAGGAGGAACACGGGGACCTGCGGGTCGCTGAACATCATGGGGCGTCCCGTACCCGATTGCACCACGTGCGGCTTCAGCGTGGACTTGGTGACCCGGCGGAGGAGCAGTGGCTCACGGACCAGGGCTTTCAGTGGGAGGCGGATCGTGCAAGTCGTGCAGAGCGATCCCTGCATCTGCGGCAATGGCCTGTCGTTAAGGACATGATCACTTGGTTGGAGAACCACAATGGTGACATGCCAGTTCGGTGGCAACAACCGAAGCGTTGCGACAAGCGCGTTCAGGGTGCCGAACTGAAGGAGAGGATGGCAGAGAACCGTTTGCGCTGCAGGTGGGAGCTTACGATCCGGAGCTACGGGGGCGTGTCCCTCGATCATGCGCAACGCATCAATGCGGCTTTTCTGCGTGGGCGGGGGCAAGAGCCAGGGGAGGCGAGCGACTCGGTCGGGACGGGAGCAGACGGGACGGCGATGTCGGTGGCTGGGGGGTCGGTGGCGAGCGGCGACCCGGTAGCAGCCGGCGGATCGACCGCATGAGCGGATGGGGAGAGGCCCCAGGCGGGGGGTCCCAGTCGGCCGGACGGGGGAGGGGTGGTGAAGGGTGGAGGAGGTGGCTACGGCCATTAACGCCGAAGCTGGACGCGGCGCTGCGCAAGTCGGCGGCGGAGAGCGAGGAGGCCTTTACCGGCGGCGGCGGCTGACCGCAGTGGCGGCGGCGGCGGCGGCAGTGGCGGCAGCGGCAGCCCACGGAGGGCCTCTTCAGCAGCGACGGGCGGGATGGCGAGCGCAGCGCCAGCAGCGGTGGGTGGGTCATCAAGACGTGTTTTTTTTTTTGAGACTGGTTTGATGTCCACGATCATTGGATGTGTCTATTTATTTCTGTGTTTTCTGTGGTTAGTTCCCCATGTGGTTACACATGATCGGCAAACGAGGTATGTACGAATGAGTCGATGAGGCCGCTAGCACGAGCAGCACCACTCCCACCCATTGCTGCACAAAGAGGGTAGCCGGCCGGACAGAGGGTGCTTGGCAGCGCGCTCGCGTTGCCGCCGGAAGCGTGAGTAGCAACGCGGCACGAAGGGGCACGAGCGCCTCCGCACCGACGCGCACGCCGCCTTTCGGCGCCTGTACCGGGCGCTCGACCCGGCGGGGGAGGCGCCCAACAATGGGGGGTGGGTGACCGCGTCGCTCACCGCCGTCACGTCGCCGGCGGCGGGCGGCGGCGGCGTGCCGGCGGCGGCGCTGCTGTCCCCAACGGCGGGGGGGGGGGCGGCGCCGCCGCCCGACGGCGGGGCGGCGCCGGCAGCCGGCGCGCCGGCCGACGGGGTGACCCCCCCCCCGCCGCCGCCGCCGCCGCCGCCGCCGCCGCCGCCGCCCCCCCCGCGGCCGACGGGGCGCCACCGACGGTGGCGGCCCTGACGGTCGCCGCGTGCGTGGCGGCGGTGGTGTTTGCGTCCAAGCTGGTCGAGTACTTTGGCGCGCAGGAGCGGTTCCTCCCCCCCGTGGTCCACCGGCACTATGCAGACGCCAAGGAGAAGCGGCGGCTGACGGCCAAGATGGTGGACGCGCTGCTGGCGGGGCGCCTACCAAAGGACGGCGTCGTCCTGCTCGTCGCGTGGATGGACGACGTGCCGGCGCTCAACGCGCTGCTCGCCCGCCACCTCCACGGCTCGGCGCGGCTGGCCTACCCAAAGTGGCTCGCCCGCTTTGAGGACGGCCACCGGGCGCACGTGGAGCGGCTGCACCTGGCCGCCGCCGCCGCGCGGGAGGGGGGGGCCGCCTCCCCGCGACCCGACGTCCTCGCCGCCGCCGCCGCCGCCGCCGCCGCGGCGGCAAGCCCCTCGGCGGCGGCGGCGGCGGCGGCGGGTGCCAACGGGGAGGCGGCGGCGTCTGCGGAGGCGGTGGCGGCGGCGGCGGCGGCGGCGGCGGCGGCGGCGGCGGGCGGGTGCAAGGCGCCGGCGGCGGCGGCGGCAGAGCCAATGCTGGCAGCGTCCGAGGCCCTCTCCCCCGACGCGGGGGAGGTGGCGTGAGGCGGGGGCCCGTGGGATGGGACGCGACAGGGCAGCGGGCAAAGCTGGAAGCGGAGGGTGGGGATTGCGGAGGGGGAAGGGGGGGGAGTGGGGGGGGGGGGGGGCGGGGGGGGGTAAGGCCGGCAGGATTGGAGAGAGGGGCGACTGGAGGCATGACAGAGGGTGCAGTCTGGGAAGGGGTGGAGGGGAGCCCCTGTTGAGGGGTGGGAGGGCGGGGGGGAGCGGAATAGACGCCGCGCGCGCCCCGCTCCGCGGCCGGCCACAGCGGGCGCGCCCCGCCCACTACGCGCGCCGTAGCGCCGCGCTATCTCTTATTTCTCTTTTCCTCCTTATGAAGCGCTCGTATTGGTGGCTGCCACCCCCCCGCCCCACCGGGCGTCCCCCACCCCTCCGGCCGGTGGGGGGGGGGGCACGGCCGCCGCGCTACACACTCGGCCACTCGGCCACGCCGCATGGCGGCGGGGGCGGGTGCCCCCGCCGCCCGCGTCCCCGCCGCCGCCGCCCGCCGCGCGGACGGAAGAGGAGGGTGCGCGGGGTGGAGGTTGTGGGGGGCGCGGGGCGTCCCGCTCCCCCCCCCCCCCCCGCCCCCCTTCCTCACCGCAGCCGCACAAACAGCGTGGCGGGCGCGTCGTCCCCCCGCCCCCCCCCCCAGCCGCCGTCCCCCCCCCCCACCCCCCCCCACCACCGTCGCCGTCGTCGGCGCTGCCGCCGCCGCCGCCGTCGCGGGCAGTGCCGGTGGCGGCCCCCGCCGGGGGGTTGGCCCCCCCCGCCGCCGCCGCCGACGCCGCCGCCGCCGCCGCCTCGCCGTCCCCGTCGGCTGCCCCACCGGGTGGGGGGTGCGCCCAAAAGCGGGGGCGCCCGCGCCCCCCCCCCCCGCCGTTGCCGTCGCTGCTGCTGCCGCTGCGGTCGCTGCTGCTGCGGTCGCTGCTGCTGCTGCTGCGGTCGCTGCCGCCGCTGCTGCTGGCACTGTCGGCGAGCAGGTTGGCGCGGCGGCAGGCGCCGCTGTCACTGCTGCTGCTGCTGCCGCTGCCGCCGCCGCCGCCGCCACCCGTTACGTCCCTATCCCACCGCCCGCGGCGGCGGCCGCCCTCCCGGTCCCGCCGCTGCCGCTGCCGCCGCCGCCGCTTCCTGCCCCCGCCCCCCGCGCCGTGGCTGCCGTCCCTGTCCCTGCCACCACCCCCACCACCACCGCCGCCGCCGCCACTGCCGGCGCCGCTGGTGGGGCCCCGCGCCACCGCCACAACCGTGGCGGCGGGCGGGTCGGCCGGCTCCCCCCCCCCCCGCAGCGCCCACTCGGCGCCGACGGCGGGCGGCGGTGGCGCCGCCGCCGCGGCGGCGGCGGCCACGTCGCCCGCCAACCGTGCCGACGCGGCGGCGGCGGCGTCGACCACGGCCTGTGCGGCGGCGACGCACCGGGCGCCCGCGGGGAAGAGGGGCGGGGGGGCGCCGCCGCCGCCGCCGCCGCCGCCCCCCGTGTCGGGGGACCCGCCGACGCGGGCGGCGGCGGCCACGCCCACCAGCGCGTCACCGGCGGCGGCCAGCCGGGAGGCGGCGGCGAGGAGCGAGGGGGCGGGGGGGGTGGGGGTGCCGCCGCCGGCCACCGCGGGCAGCACCGCCGCCAAAACGGCGCCCAGCGGGCGCGCCGCCGCCGCTGCCGCCGCCGCCGCGGCGGCGGTCGACAGGCACCACGGGCGGGGTCGGCCGGCGGCGCCACCGCCGCCGCCGCCACCACCCCCGCCCCCATCGCTGTCGCTGTCCGTGTCGGATGGGCCGTCCAGCCCCTCGTCCGCCCAGTCACCTCCGCCCCCCCTCCCCCCCCCAGCCGCCGCCGCCGCCGCCGCCGCCGCCGCCGTCGTCGACGCTGCCGCAGCGGCGGCGGCGGTGGCGGCGGCGGCAAGGAGCACCCGCGCGGCGCCCCGCGCAATGCCCACGACGGCCAGCAGCGCCCCCGCGTCGGCCGCCGGCGACGGCGCTGCCGCCAATGGCGCCGCGGCGGCAGCCGCCCAGCGGAGCACCCCCACCGCCACCCACGGCAAGCGGCTGCCCCGGAGCGCCGGCGATGCGGCAAGGCCGTCGGTCGCGGCGTGCGGCACAGCCGGCGGTGCGGTGGACGCGGAAGCAGCGGCGGCAGCGGCAGCGGCGACAGCGGCGGCGGCGGCGGCGGCGGTGGCGACAGGCGCCGCCGCCCACTGGGGCGGCGGCTGCACCGGCGGGAGGCCCCCAAAGGATATCCGCGGCGACTGCCCGCGGCGGCGGCGGCGGCGGGGGCCGCCGCCCCCACTGCCGTCCCCCCCCCCACCGCCGCCGCCGCCGCCCACGGGGGTGCCGCCCGACACGACCCGCGCGGCGGCGGCCGTCCACGCGGCGGCCTCGGCGCGGCCCGCCGCGCCCGGGCCGAGCAGGCCGAGCAGCACCCCCAGGCGGGCGGCGTGGAAAGCCCCAGGGGTGGCGGGGGGCGGGGGCGGGGGCGCCCCCGCCCCTG
The DNA here is from genome assembly GCA_009829735.1 of Pyropia yezoensis. NCBI lineage: Eukaryota > Rhodophyta > Bangiophyceae > Bangiales > Bangiaceae > Pyropia > Pyropia yezoensis. The sequence continues at coordinate 19,930,838 of CM020618.1, read as the reverse complement.
CCCCCGCTGCCGCCGCGGTGGCGGCAGCGTCGACGGCAACGGCAGCCAGTGGTGGCAGCGGCGGTGGCTGCCCGCCCGTCCCCCCCCGGGGGGAGGACGCGGCGACAGCCGCGGGCGGGCCCAGGCGGACAGCCCCGGCAGCGGTGCCGCGCCCCCGCCGGGGCACCGCCGCGGCGGCGGCCGCCCCGGCACGCCCACCAGCGACGCCCGCACCGCGGCAGCGGCGGCGACGGCCAGGCCGTCCGCAGAGCCGCCGCCGCCGCCGCCGCCACTGCCGCCGCCGCCGCCGCCGCCGCCGGTGGCGGCCAACACGGCCGTCACGACCGCCGCGTCGGCGGCGGCGGCGGCCAGCCCCGGGTGGCCCGCCGCGGCGGCGGCGGCGCCCCAGGCGGCCACCGCCGACCGCGCGGCGGCGGCGGCGGCGGCGGCGGCGGCGCCGCCGCCGGCGCTGCCGCCGCAGCCACCGCCATCGGCCGCGGCAGCGGCGGCCGTGGCCAGCCCCCCCGCGGCGGCGACCAGGATGCCGTCGCGGGTGGGCGCCCACGGGGATGCCGCGGCGAGCATCGGCGCCGCGTCGGCGGCGGCGGCCAGCAGGGTGGTGTACAGGCGCAGGCCGGCCGCCGCTGCCGCAGCGGCCGCCACGGCCATGGCCGCCGCGTCGGCAGCGGTTGCCGCCGCCGGGGACGGCGGCGTCGCCGCAGCCACCGCCGTCACTGCCCCCAACGCCCGCACACCGGTGGCGGCACCGCTGGTGCCGTTGCCGTTGCAGGTCTCCTCCGCGGTCGCGTCGATGGCGGCGGCGGCTGCCGCCGCCGCCGCCGCTGCCGCTGCCGACGAGGACGCCGCGGCGAGGCGCAGGTAGGCGGGCACGCGGCACGCCAGGGCGGTGACAAACCGCGGGGCGAATAGCGCAGTCAACAGCGGCGGGCAGGGGGCCCTCCCTACCCGACCACCCCCCGTGCCGCCATCAGCGTCGGCCGCGGCAGCGGGCGCCACGGGCAACGTCCCTGCGACGCCGCCGCTGACCGTGTCGGCGGCCGCGCCGGCAACCGTCCTGGGGGTGTGGGACACTGGGGGCGCCCGCAGGGGGCCCCCGACGGCCACGTACGCGGCCAGCTGCCGCAGCAGGGCGGCCTCCCCCGCCACGTGGTGCGGCCGCTGCACCCCATCCCCGGTTGGGGGGATGGCGGCGGTGGCGGCGGCGGGCGGCGAGGCGGCGGGCAGCGGCCGCGCCGCGCCGAGGGCGATAAATACGTCAACTGCGGCGGGGAGGGACAGGGGCGGAATGGACGCCAGCACCGCCGCGTCGGCCGGCAGCACGCCGCCGGCGGGTGTGGCCGCCGTCGCGTCGCTCCCCGCCGTGCCGGCGGCGGCGGCGGGCACGGAAGCCGCCACCGCCGCCGTCGCTGCCGCCGCCGCCACCGTCGACCGCCGCAGGCGGTAGGTACGCGGCGGCAGCGCCGGAGCTAGCGGCGACGGCGGCACCGCCGCCGCCGTCGCCGCCGCCCGTGCCGCGGCGGCGAGGCGGGCGGCCGCCACCGCGTCGGTGGCGGTCACCCAACGGGCGGCCAGCAGCGCCCCCGCCGCCGCCGCGTCCACGTCGTGTGCGTCGTCGGCACGCCCGCCGCCACCGCCGCCACGGCCGCTGTCGCTGGCAGCCAGGTTGAGGACCCCCGTCCACGAGGCCGCCGCCACCACCGCCGCCCGCACCCACCCCGCGTGCTGCGCGGCGGCCGCTTCCGCTTCCGCCGCCGCCGCCGCCGCCGCCGCCGCCGCCGCCGGCTGTGTGCCCGGCGGGTTTGGCGACGGCGGCGGCAGTGGTGGCACCCCCACCCTGCTGGGGGGCCCGCCGCCCCCAGACGACGGCCACGGGGTGGTGGCGACGGCGGGGGCAGCGGCGGCGGCGGCGGCGGCGGCGGCGGCAGCCTCGGCCGCCGCTTCACCTGGCCACAGCGACGGCAGCGGAGGAAGGAGGAGGGCCACCCCCCCGTCCCTCCCCACAGCGACCGTCTCTGTGGCGGCGGCGGCGGCGGCGGCCGCCGCCGCCGCCTCTGCCGCCGCCGCCACAGTGGCGGCCCGCTGGTCGCGAAGCCACGCGGCGGCCGCCGCCGGGCCCGCGCCGACGGCGGCGGCCACGCCCGTGTCGTCGGCGGGCAGCGCCACGTGCGTCGATAGAAGCGCCAGCCGGCGGTCGGCACGGCGGCGGGCGGCGGCGGCGACAGCCGATACGGCCGCAGGCGGCCCCTTGACGTCGGCAGTGACGGCGGCGGCCGCCGCGGCGCCGGCGGCGCCCGCCAGACGGGCACCCAGCGCGGCAGCGGCGGCGGCCACGACTGCCGCGACGGTGGCCAGCGGGGGGTCCCACCGACCCGCCGCCGCCGCCTCTGTCCCCACCGCCTCTGCAATCCGCCCGACGTCGACGCGGAGCGTCGGCAGCGCTGCGCCGCCCCCCGCCGCCACCGCCGCAGCCGCCGCCACCGCTGCTGCCACGACGCCGGGCTTGACATCCACACCGCGTCTGCCACCCCCCTGCAGGGCGGGCGCGCCACCACCGCTGCCGCCGCTGCCGCCGCCGCCGCCGCCGCCGTCGCCGTCGCCGTCGTCTTTGCCGGCCGCCACCACCGCCAGCGCCGAGGCGGGCACGACGGCGGCGGCCGCGGTGACGCGCGCCTCGAGCAACGCCGTCAGGCGCGGGAGGAGGCGCGACGCCCCGCCCGCGGCGGGCGTCCCAGCCGCGGCGGCCGCCGCGGCGGCGGCCGTGAGGGCGGCCAGGGCGGCCACCGCAGACGGCGCCCCGGGCTGCCGCGGCGGGTGCCCGTCGAGCGCCGTCCACAGCCGCACCGCCGCCGCCGCCGCGGCCGCCGCCGTCGCGGGAGCCGCCGACGGCGGGTGGCTGCCGCCCACCGCGGCGGTGCGGGCGGCAGCAGCAGAAACGCACCGTGTCAGTGCCGCGGCGGCCGCCCAGGCGGCACCTCCTGCGGGGTCGGCCGCCCCCCCGTCGGCGGTCGCGAGCGGTCGGAGGGACAGCCCTCCCCCCCCCGCCGCTGGTGCACACGCCGCTGCGGCGGCGGCGGCGCCCGCGGCGGCGCCCAGCACCGGCGCCACCGCCGGCGGGGCCCGCCCCGCCGCCGCCGCCGCCCGCACCAGCGCCTTGGCATCGGCGCCGCGGAGGCCGGGCACGCTGGCCACCGCCGCCAGCGCCGCGCCCGCAATGGCGCGGCGGGCGGCGGCGGCGGCGGCCGCAGCGGAAGGGGTGCCGGGGGGGGGCGCCACCCGCACGGCGGTGAGGAGGTCCAGCACCGCGCCGGCGGGCGCGTCGACGGCGTCGTCGCCACCATCGGCGCCAGAGGCGGCGTCAGCGGCCGCCGGCTTGGCCCACACGGCCGCGTAGATGGCCGCCCACACGTGGCCCGCCGCGGCGGCGGCGGCGTCGACCACCAGCCAGGAGCTCGTTGCGCCACGCCCATCCGCACCACCACCGGCACCACCACCGCCGCAGGTAAAGTCACCCCCGCCGCCTCCGCCGACGCCGCCGCCTCCGTCGCCGCCGCCGCCACCGACGGGCGGGGCGGCCGCCACCACCCCGCTGGCCAGCGCCGTGAGGACCGCCCGCAGCAGCCGCCGCACCCCCCCGTCGGCGGCGCGGAGGGCGGCCGCCGCGGGGGGCAGCGCCGCCAGCGCAGCCGCCCCGCCCGGCTGCGGGGTGCTCACCAGGGCAGCGACCGCGGCGGCGGCAGCCGTAGACGCTGCTGCCCCCTCGCCGCCTTGCCCGCCCGCCACCACTGCCCACACGGCCCAGTCGAGGGGGGTGACGGCGCTGCTGCCGTCGCCGCCGCTGCCGCCGCCGTCGCCGCCGGCCGCCGTGCCGGGGGCGGCGACAAGCGCGGCGGCCAGGCGCGGGTGCGACGCGACCGCCGCAGCGACGGCGCCCAGTACCGCCGGTGCCGCGCCAGGAGGACCAGCAGCCCAGCGGCGGAGGCACGCCGCCAGCGTGGCCACACTCAGAACGGGGGTGGGGGACGGGGGGGGCGACTGCGGAGGAGGGTGCGCCGCTGCGCCCGCCACCGCCAGTGGCGGCGGCAACAGCAGCAACGGGCGGGCGCCCGCCGCCTCGTGCGGCGCCTCCCCCCCCCCCCCGCCGTCCCCGCCGTCGCCGCCGCCACCAACACTCCCCCACGGCGCCCGCGACGCGGCGGCCAGTGCCGCGCCCATGTCCACGTCGAGAAAGGGCACGCCGACGGGACGAGGAAGCGAAGGCCCCCCCCCTTCGCCCCGATCTCCCCCCCACTCTGCTGCTGCCGTCGAGGGGGGCGACGACAGTGCCCCCCGGCCGTCCGTGCCCACAAACCGCATAGCGGTGGCCACCACCGCCGCCGCCGCGCGCGCCGCCGCCGCTGGTGGCACGCCCGTGACGGCGGCGCCGCCCGCCGCGAGTGGCGCCAGCGCCGCCGCCACAAACGGCGGTGGCACGGGGGGAGGCGACGGTGGCGGCGGCGTCGACGGCGACGGCAGCGTCGATGACGCGTCGCGGCCCCCACCGCCGCCGTTGTTGGTGGTGGTGGTGCCCCCCGCCGCGGTGGCGGCGGCGGCTGCAGCCGCCATGCGCGCGTCGGTGGCGGCGGCCGCGGTCGCCGCATCGGCGAGCGCCGCGTGCGCCGCCCACAGGGCGACGCCGTCGGGCGCGCGGGAGGTGGCCACCACTGCTGCCGACACCACCGACGCGAGCGCGGCGGCCAAGCGGGGGGAGGGTGCCACCGTAGGGGAGAAGGGGGGGAGGAGGGAAGGCGCCGCCGCCGCGGCGGCGCCCAGCGGGGCGTCGTTGGCCACGCCAGGGCCGCCGCCGCCGGCACGGGCGCTGCTGTCACTACCGCTGCCGCCGCCGCTGCCGCTTCCGCCGCTGCCGCCGCTGTCACCGCCGGCCGCCACATCCCCCACAATGGCACGGAGCACCACGGGGGCGGCGGCGGCGCCCTCGGCGGGCGCCGTGACCAGCAGCCGCCCCAGCTGCGTCAGCAGCCGCACGGCCAGGTCAGTGAGCTGCCGCGCGTCGGCAGCGGCCGCAGCGGCGCCGTCTCCGCTGGCACCGTCCAAAAGGAGCAGCGGCTCTATCGCCGCGGCAGGTCCTCCGCCGCCGACGCCGTCTCTACCGCCGCTGCCGTCGCGGTCGCCGCCGCCGCCATGGGCAGCCACGTCGGCGTCCGCGGGGGGGGCGGGCGGGCCAAAGACCGTGGCCGCCGCGGCCAGCAGGGCCACGGCGCTGGCTGCCCAGCGGGCGCCGCGTTCAGCGGCACTGGGGGGTTCCATTCGAGGAGCGGGGGGGGGGAGGGGGCACGGCGGCACCATCAAGGCCGAGGCAGGGCACCAGCGACAGACATCGGGTGGGGTTGACGATACGTGAGGTGGGGGGAGTGAGGACGAAGGCCACGGCGCATCAGCGCCGATCGGTGTGGTGAGCGCCACCTGGTGATTTGGCGGGATCCGTTTGCTGTACGTGCATAGGCCGTGCATCCAAATCATGGGTTTTCAAGAGTAGCATTTTTGGCCACCGGTGTGTGAGTATCGGCTGGTGGATAGACCAACGATTATCGGCTGACAGTGGGCCCATTTTCCCTCCCGCAAGGACAGACTGACACGGAGGCGGTCCCCTTTGCCGGAAGGCGACGTTGGCTCCACCGCCCACCGCACGAGGCGGGTGAGGGGCTCCTCGCAGTCTGACGTCGCCGCCCCGCGTCCCGGGGCGTAGAGCGCCAGCAGCGGCAAGAGAGGGTTGGCCATGCCGTTGAGGGGCAAACCCGCGGGGAGTGACGCGGGGGCTTTGCCACCCACCATGTAGGTTGCGCCAACAGCCACCACCCGGGGCACTTGCGCCAGCGACTACAGCCGCGGGGGGTCCGCGTCGGCCAGCTGCAGCACAGCCAGGATGGACGTCACAAAGAGGAGGTAGTAGGCGCCAGCGCGGGTCGCCGACAGCTCTGTGGTCGCCACGAGCAGCTGAATCAGCACTCCCGGCACGCCAGCAGCTGCCGTGGCGCCATCGCCGACCCCACCTGCAGCGCCTCCCGCGGGGAGACGCTGCCACTGGGAGACATCCGTGGCTAGCAGGCGAGGGCGCCCATGATAGTCACCCACTCCACATCCACCGACCGTCGCAGCAACTCCGCAGAGGATGTCAGCCGTGCCACCCCCCCCTGCGCAGCGGTTTGAGCGTTGACGGCGTTCGCGACGGCGACCGCCGCACCTGTTAATGGTGCTGCAAGGCTTTCACGGCGGCTCTTGCATCATGGCACACAGGCTGCGGAGGAAGCTCCGACGACGAGAGTACCACGTGTGGAACACCCATCGCAGGCCTCGCGGGGGAATAGTTGAGGCGCTACGCCGCCCCCTGGAGGGCTTAAACTTTAGCGCCCTCCACCTCCCCACAGACCACCCCGTAAGGCCCTCAAGAAGCCCCCCCCCCCACCCCACCCCTCTTTGACCACCCCGTGAGTATGTACATAGTCATACCACGCATGCGAAACGCGTCTGCCTTTTCCGATCCCCTCCCCCCGGCCCCCCTCCCCCGTCTTTGCCTTCCCTCTACTCCCTTCACGCCGCCCTCCCAACGCTCAGCCCACTGTGGCGGGTGCCGCCTGTGCGGTCGCCGCCTCGGCTGCTGCCGCCGGCCCAATCCCCCCTGCACGTCATCCAGACCCCGCAGCGGGCGGTCGCCGCGCCGCTCGTACCCCCCCCCCCCAGTGATCGTCGGTGGCGTAGCGTCCCCGCAGCGCCGCCGACCACCCCCCCCGCACGTACTGACGCATGCACCGCGCGAAGGGCCCGTCCACGCGGCGGCGGCCAAAACGAGTCGGTGTAAAAGACGCCCGCCACGGGCTCGCCGGGGCAGTGCGCGGCGCCGGCGGGTGAGGGTGCCGTCAAAGGCAAGCGCCCGACGAAGGGCGAGGAAGGGGGCGGCGGCGGTGGCGGTGGCGGGGTGGCCGGCCAGCGGCGGCGGTGGCGGTGGCGAGGTGGCCGGCCAGCGGCAGCGCCACGCCCGCGTCGGTCGGGCGTGGCCGTCGGCGTCGGTAGAGGTGTCGTTTTGAAGGGGGTTGTCTCCACGCTCTCTCGGAGCGCCCTCCAGCAGCAGGAAAAAATACAGGAGAAAGACAAGAATGATCACAACACGGATATAACGCACGTCTCGGACCCCAGTTTTTTTATGGAAGAATAAGAAGCCACACAGGCAGCTCCTGAAAAAAGGACAGAGCATGAGAACAGGCTCCGGTTCTCGTGCAATACATGGCGTTCGGTAGAGAAAAACGAAGTCGCCGGGGTGGCCAGATCGCAGCGCACGGCCCTGTAGAGTGGTCGACTTTTTGGAGAATGGTCCACAAAAGGTACAGACGGGCTACTCCAGGTCATAACCCGGTTATATGACTCCCAGATATATGTCACCTGCCATATAACTGGGAGTATCGTTGCGGCCGTTCTCGCAGGAGTCGATCGCCTCTCCAAACCAGGCCTGATCAAGGGTATCGGGCCAAAGAAACTGCACGGGTATGAAATCAAGGGTATCAGCGGTACTTTCCACTGAAATCGACTACTCGCATCGTACACACAACCGTTCAAGTCAAGAGTAACTGATACTCAGGGCGTACCCGCCAACGTGACTATCCGACAATGGACTATAATGTAACGTTACGGAGCAAAATCGCATATTCTTGTAACGAAGCGACATCCAATCAGATGAAGCCCAGGGAGGCCTCCGTTGGATCGGAGTGACCAAAGCAGCGAGTGGTATTGCAGTTATCCGAATTTTGTCCCATGTGGACAAGAGCAAGAGCAAGTGTACAAGAGCAAGGGCCAATCGCATGCTCGCAGCAGAGGGCTGTCCAATGGCGTGCTGCAACACGTCTGCCGGAAGAACCTGATGATTGGCTATGGCCACAACTGCTCTCGCAACGAACGCTGGTTGGTCAAAACACTCTTGTTTCTTCATCGGATCTCGCCGGTTGGCACTTTATCTCAGGTCATCTCAGTCAAGAACAGTCCGAAGCGCTCAGCCGGTGCTTGTTCTGCCCTCGAAGTGGTCAGAATTCCCGAGAGAACCCCCGATCACACTGTTCTCACAACAACGGACCCTCATGCAGAGCAGTCATTGGCCAGAGAGGCAGCATCTGAGTCATATCATTGGTCAAACACAGTTCGCTCTTGCTCTTGTCCACATGGGACAAAATTGGGAGAACTGCAATAGTCACACCGATAGTCAACAGACTATCGGGCGCGTGGTGCTACGCGCGTCTGATTGGCTGAAGTAAATTTCGAGTTGTGACGAAATGTAAGTAGGACTTGAATACCGAAAACCAATATATGGCCTCGTTTTACTCTCCCCGTGAGTCCACGTGGGTGGGTACGCCCTCATGGCACTGATTCTCAAATGTACCAGGAAGAGTTCAAAAGTATTTGTCACGACAGGGCCGCGGCATCGAAGTGTGCTGGCCCGAGTCGCTGGAGCAGCTGCGGCAGCTGGTGACGGGGTGGCGGGGGCCTCCCGGCGCAGCACTGCTCATCCCGTGTCAAGATACAAGCCCGATTTTGGCCAGATCTCTTGCTTCGTTGTGCAAATTCTTGCCCTGCTCGAGCACGAAAATGAACGGCTCGAGCAGAATTTTGCTTTTTTGATCGAGGGGATGGGCTGAGGCCAAAGAATCTCCACCAGGATGACCGACACGACGGCCGCTGTCGGTGTTCTGTCAACCAATGACAACAGCGCAGTGGGTCTAAGACCGAGTACCTACATTTCCGTGCAAGATGGCCTTTACGGCCTCTGTGGGGGGGTCGGCTTCTGTAAGCAGGCCCTCACGACCCCCTGAGGGCCGTCTTGCACGAAAATGTAGGTACTCGGTTTTAGACCCACTGCGCAGCGGTGGCGCTGCTGTTTGCTGGACGGAGCGTTCCATTGGTCAGAATTCACGTTGTAGATGTTGAGCAAGGCGGAGAGATTTTTCCGTGCAGACCCTCGAAAGCTGTCGTCGCGCAGATTTTTGCTTAACCAGTGCGAGAGATTGTGCGGTTTTTAAACGCGTTTGTATAAACATTGCTCCCAAGCGTAGCGATGGTCGGTCGCTTCTTTGCGCTGCATGAGAGTGCTCTCCTGCCCCGTGCGCTTCCGGTCATACCTAGGGAGGTGGCGACTACCAATCGCCCGAGCTGTTGTAGGCAGAAAGCAAGAAGCGGGGGTTAAAGCGGTGTCTATGATGCCTTGCGGGGGGGTCGATGCAGGTTTTATGCAGGTTTTTGCTCGAGAATTTCCCAAAAAAGCAAGAAAAGTTTGACAGGCGATAAGCTGTGCTGCGCGGCCCCTGCCACCATCATCGTTTCGGTAGCACGGCCAGCACCGCAAGGCCGTTTACGGCCATGGCCACCTGGGCCACCCAAAACAACGCGTGCCCCCAGCGCCCCAGGAACGCCACCCTCACAGCGGGCCCATCCGCAAAGGCCACCCCGAACAAGGCGCAGAGTTAGACATACACGGTCGCGCGCCCCTCCCCACCCCGCGGTCGTCCACAAAGACCGCGACGAGTGCGGCCATCGTCAAGAACCACCAACCAAGTGCTGCCGCTAGTACCCACATGCCTCGCCACACAAGACCGCGCGCCCAGCACCGCCGCTTCCGCGGCGACACGTACCGCGGACGCGGCAAGCATCCCACGACGCGCTGCCCTTCCACCAGCAGCGTCGTCAGTCACCAGCGCCGCCGTCGCGCCGAGGAGCTACATAGTGCGCAACGGTGCCATATAACCGGGTCGTGACTGTACCGCCTGCCTGTCTCACGCCCGCGGGGCTTGGTATTGGGCAGGGCAGCACGCTCCCCTGCCCAATGGGAGCGCCCGCGGGGGAGTGGGGGGAATGGCAGGGTTGGATTCTGCTTAGTAAGGGTCGGATTCTCATTAGTAATGGCCGGATTCTCGTTAGGTCAGTTAGGCGATGGTTAGGGGTTCTGTCAGCATTCTGGCTCCTTAGCGGGCACCACGTGGGCTGCTGCACGTGGCATGCGCGTACACGTGGCACGCCGTCCTTGATACTGCCGAGCGCCGCCGAGTGCCGCTGAGAGCCTAGGACTTCGGCTTCGCACGCACATGCCCCAGCGGATGCGCCCGTGGTGGCTGCCTCCCCAGACGAGCCGAGCTACAATGATGAGCTTGAGCTCCCCTGGGCGGGCGCAGACTTTCAGCCCTAGGAGCCTCTGGTGGTGCTGCCCAACACATGTGTGGTGGGCGGCGTGGAGGTAGGAAAGGTGGATGATACGGTGGGCCTCGGACCGCCACTGCCTACGACGAGGAGGGCTCGAGCGTGGCCGTGTACTCTGCCGTGCCTGCCGCCGCGGCGGTGGCGATAGTGGTCGTCGGCGCGGCGGTGGCGGTCGTGGCTGTGGTGGCGGCCGCCCAGGTGGTGGCGGCGGCGGCAGCTGTGGTGACCGCCGCCGCGGTGGCGGTGGTGGGCGCCTGCGACCCGGTGTCATCTGTGGCGGGGGCCGCGGCGATGGTGATGGCGGCGGAGATGTCGCCCCCTGCGGTGGCGGTGGAGCCGGTGGCCGAGGCGCTAGTGACTGTGGCCTAAAAGGCGGCCATGGTGACGGCGGTTGTACCTTCCGCCGCGGCGGTGGCGATGGTGGCGGCCACCGCATCGGTGGTGGCCGTGGCGGTTGTGGCAGACACGACGGCGATTGCGGCAGTGGCAGCCAACGCGCCGGTGGCGGGAGTTACGGCCGACGCAGTAAGGGTGATGACTGCCGCCTCTGCCGCCGAGGGGGCGGCAAGGGTAACTTCCGCGGCCCTGGAGAAGATGGTGGCTGCCGCCGCGGTGAGGGTGCTCTGGATGGCCGCAATGGTGGTGGCGGTGGTGGAAGCCGCGGCCTCGGAGGGGTTGGTGGCTGCCGCCGCAGCGGCAGTGCTGGTGACGGCCACGCACAGTGGTGGCGGTCGTTCCTGTCGCCGTTGTGGCAGCAGTCGTCGCTGCCTCAGCGGCGGCGGTGGTGGTGACGGCCGTGGCGGTGGTGCCGGTGGCGGCAGCGGCCGCCACTGTCATGCGGCGGCCCACGCGGCGGCCGTGGTGGCTGCCGTCGTGGCGGCGGTCGTGGTGACTGCCGCCACGGCTGCGGCGGTGGTGGTTTCCGCCGCGGCGGTGCCGGTGGTGGAGGCCGCCGCGGCGGCCGTGGTGGCTGCCGCCGAAGCGGCTGTCGTGGTGAATGCCGCCACGGCGGTGGTGGTGGGGGTTGCCGCCGCTGCGGTGCCCGTGGTGGCATCCGCCGCGGCCAAGAGTGTGGCTGCCTCTTGCGCGTCGTGCAGCTGTCCTCTCGCACTGCACGGGGGTGCATCTGGAGGGGAGGGGAAAGAGAATGCTGTTGCTTTCGTGCGGTTGCTGTTTTGGCACGTGGGACGTGTGTGGACGGGGTGAACGTGTTGGATTGGACTGTGATGTGGCTCTTGATAGTGATTCAGGTGACATCAGCTCCCAGTGTAGCTCCTACGCGGGCGAGCCCCTTGAAGCAATAACAGCAGGTGCACAGTCGGGACAGTCAGACGGCACGTGGGCCCTCACAGCCCGGCTGGCGCACGTCGCTCCCCTTCTGCTGCTGGCCGATAGCGGCCAACGAGAACCTTGTGTGTATGATGCCGAAGGCGCGGACTGGAGGTGGGCCAGCAGTCGAAGGGGTTCGTCACAACCTTAGGGCACATGGGCAGCGCACAGCTACCTGCAGTCTTTTGGTCGTCATCACCGACGCTCTTGCCCATAGACATCGCTTGGCATCTTGAAGGGCCCAACTGTTTCCACTGGGATCGCTTTTTTGTGCCCACATGACACATTGATAAGCGTCTGTTGCTGTTCCTCCGGGGTGGTCACTTCAAGATCACTGCGAGCTCCATTCATAATCCATGAGAGCAGCGCCCAATCCGTCTCATGAGCGGCAGCGGAGTGCAGTCCGGCTGGCAGTTAGTGGTGCGACATATGTAACCAACACAACGAGCATGTCAGCGGTCAGCACCCACACACACCGAATTGGTTTGGAGGGCTTCAAGCAGCGAGTAGTCCGAAGGGAGTCGAGGAGTGGGAGTAAACACCCCCGGCTACTCTTCTATCCCTGTACTTTGCGTACCTGAGGCTCCTACGCTCCTGTCGGAAGCTGCTTCTCGCTAGGCAGGTAGGGGCATGCAAGAAAGGGTACGGCGCTTTCGCATTGCAGTCAGAGCGACCTCCCATGGTGTACATGTTGAGCACTTATCACCACCAGGTGAGTCAGAACGCTGAACCAGGCATGGAACCTCTCGCGATGTGTCCTTGGATGCGCAGTGGGGGTTGGTGCGGCTCTCGCGTCGTGGCACTCGGCCGACCACCTGTTCAAGGTCTCCCCTTACCTCGCTGCCGCACATGTGCGATCATATCTGGCACTGGCCTCACCAAGAACCTTCGCCCGCTCCTCTCCGCTACACTTCCCGCCCGTCAACTCAGTACGAGGCTCCAGGTCGTCGCAGGCGGCTGCGTTGGTGTACCATTTGAGCGGTCACGGCGACCACACGAGCCCTGAACAAAGCAGGCCGCTGAGACAGACTCCACAGGGAAGATGTCATCGAGCGGGCAGACGTACAAAAAAAAAGGACTGGGCACCAGGATGGCTTCACGGCCGTCGTTCAGCCTGTGGCCTGCGAACAGCTGCGGAGCTCGGCGCGATGGCACGGTGACCAGGAAAGTTAAGGGCAATCGTTTTTAACATTCAAGCAAGAAATCCAAATCAGTATGACACCGCTCTTCCCATTGGCAGTCTAGCCAGTTCGGATGCTCCGTCCTCGTCATCACCGTTTGGGGGCGGCAGGAAATTTTCGCGCCAGGCGGTTTTTAGGCACGATGCAGGCAGGCGCTGGCTCCGCCTCCGCGCACGGCCGTGAGCAGTGTCCTGTTTTGGCTTCTACCAGTACAGCACCCGTCCACGCAGCGACGAGGGCGACGGCAGCAGGCAGTAGCGCGGCAGGGCGACCACAGAAAGCACAGATGCGCAGCGCCGGCAGACCGTGCCGCGGCATCTGGCGAGGGTGACGTGCGGCAGCGATATAGCGTGACCGACGGCAGCTCCGGTGCGCCGCGCCCGTGAGCACTGGCGCGGCTGCGAGCAGGAGTGGCGGGCAGGCGCGCGGCGGGCGCCACACCGGAAGCGCTCGCGGTGTCAGTGATCGCGGCGGATGCGCAGGGATGCCGCAGCGTCACTGCTCGCTGAGCCGGCGACCAACGGCGGCCAGCAGCGGCGGTGCTGCGAAAGCGGTCGGAAGGCGGCGGCGGGGCGCCGAGGCGCTGCGACCGCCGGCTCAGGCTGCGCGCAGGGGCGGTGGGCAGCGGCGCGGCGGCGGGCAGCGTGGGAGAGAGGCAGCGCTTCGCCGCGACGGCGGGGAGGGTGGAAGGCCGGCGGCGCAGCGCCTAGACGGTCGGCTGTGGCGGCGCGCGGGGTCGGTGAGACGGGACGCGGCGGCGCGCAACGGCGACGCGGCCCACAGCGCCGAGCGGAAGAGGCCGCGAGCAGCGTCGCGGCTGCGCGACCGCGCGCAGCGCCTGCGCGAGGGTGCCCACGCCAGCGGCGCCATAGCCCCGCGTTAGGGGAGCACAGGGAACGCCGGCGAGCACAGGCGGAAGCCAGCGGCGTGGGGGAGCGACCGCCGGCAGCGGCAGCCAGCAGGGGCGTCGCAGCGCCCCTCGGCGCGATCGCGAGCGGCGCAAGAAGGTACAAGCGGTGGGCAACAGCACAGGGGCGCGACAGCCGGCAGCGCTGGTGCACGGCGTCTCCCTGCAGCGGCGCGACGGAGGACACGGGCGGCGGCCAGCGGCGAGGCGGCGCACAACAGCGCGCTCGAGAGCGGTTCAGGGAAGAAGAGGCGGTCGGCAGTGGCGCGGCAGGGCGACCAAGGAAAGCGCCGGATCGCGGTGCTGGTCAATCGTGGCGTGGCGACGGCCGGGAGCGGCGGGCGGGGGCGGGGCAGGCCTACCGTCGAAAGAGGCGGTGCGCAGCGCCGGCCAGCAACGGCGCGGCCGCGGGCGGAGGCGGCAGGCGGCGGCATTGTCGCTGCGCAGCGTCTGTGCGCAGGGTCGGCTAGCGGCGGCAAAGGAGGTCGACAAGGGCTGCGAGCGGCGGAAGCGCAGGTCCGCAGTGCCGGCCAGCGGGGGCGCTGCGGCGGCCAGGGGCGACAGTGGGGAAGCGCGACCGCCGGAGGTTCCGGTGCGCTGCGCCGGCCAGCGAAAGCGCGGCCGTGGGCGGGGGCGGTGGCGGGGCAGCGCGGCCGCCGGCAGCACCCGTGGGCAGCGACAGCCAGCCGCGGCGCCGTGGCCGGCGGGAGCGGCCGTCGGCGGCAGCTCCAGTGATTAACGCAGGCCAGCGGCGGCACAGCACATGCGAGCAGGGCAGGGGCGGGCCAGCGCGTCCGCCGGAAGCCCCAGTGAGCAGGGGCAGCCAGGCGCGGCGTCGCGGCCGGCGGGTCGGCGGGCGGCGGCAGCGCCGGTGCGCAGTGCCGGCCAGCGACGGCGTGGAGGCGAGCAAGAGCGGCGGCCAGGGGCACAGCGGCGCGGCGCGACGCCATCGCTCGCGAGCTGACGATCAGGGCGACGGTGGGCGTGGCAGTGGCGGACGTGAGCGTAGCGACGGGCGCGGGCGGGGCGGTGCCGAGCGCGGCGGCGGCCGCCGTCGCGACGGGGCGGGGACGGGGTGTGGAGCACACGTGGCGCTGCTATGGGCGTGTCCCGCATGCCATGGGTCGACTCTGCTGGCGACGTTTCCTAAGGATACACGCTTGTCATTGGAGCTGCGCTTTGCTGACACAATGGCATGCAACCAATGGGATTCGTTCTAAAAGGTCGGATTGTCGCGTCGGACCGGGAAGGGTCGGATCCGACTCTGCCTTTCCCTCTAGCCAGTGTGGTTCTAATGTTGACCATTCTCGGGCGTTATAGCGGTACCCGTTGCCGCCGAGAGACACAACAGACATGAAAAAAAGCACGTATCGAGTGTGTTTTTACTGGGGAGTGATGTGTCTCTCGCTCTGTATCTCTTCTGTAAACAATATAAAGAGTCATAGGTCGGTGACTATAATGTCGACCAATCGGATTTCCTGTTTATTGCACCTGGAACAGGTCTTGACGTGCCACTGGGGCGTACCTGTGTCGTCTCCCAATGTGTTTCCCAATGAGTGTCTTATAGGCCATGCCTCTTCTCTCTCCCCTTCGCCTGCTCCCTCAACCGCGACTCGACCTTGCCGTCCCCCACCCCCCCTGACCCCCCCAAAACCCCCCCCCCCCAACCCCCCCCCCCACCCCCCCCCCACTCCCCCTACCAACCTCCCCCGCCCACCCCCCCCCACTACCCCGCCCCCCCACCCCACCCCTTCCAACCTCATCCCACCGCGAGCTCTAACGCGCCCTCTTGCGGCGTGGCTTGTCCTCGACAACCCTGCCGGGCGCGCTCTCGTAGGGCCCAATGGGGCCAGCCGCCGCCCGCACTTGAGCTGCACGGCGGCGCAAGCTCTCCTTGCGGGCGCGGAACTCGGGGCTCTTGCGGCGCGCCTCTGCCTGGGCCTCCTTCAGCGTTCCCATCTCGATGGCCGCCACACGCTTGGCCTCCCTGCCCGCCTCGAGCTTGTCCTTCGCCGAATTCTTGGCCGCCGCGGCCTTGTCCAGCTCCCCGAGGGCCCCCAGCACCGCCTCGCTAGTGGCCTCCACGGCCCGACCTCGCGTGGGCACTGACCCAAACGACACTTGCGGCTCACGCATCTCTCGCCGAGCCGCGCGCCCCAGCCGCACGCAAAGCCGTTCAATGTCCACCACCCGTCGAGAGTACTTGGTGCCTTTGCCTTTCAGAAGGCGCGTTACGTCAATTGCGCCGGGGTTGATGGGCCACGTGCCCGTCTCGCGGAAGCCAGTGATGATGTTGACAGATGACAGCCCATGGAACGTGCTCTGGTTGATCAGCTTCATGAGGTAGATTAAGTTAAACTTGGCCCCCCTGGGGAGAGTGGGCAGCATCACCCCCGTCACAGTGACGCTCCTGGCCTTGGTCTTGAGGAAGGGCTGGCCGTCCAGCGCCTGAAGGATGTGCGACAGGTGGGAGAGGAACATCAGCACGACCACTTCGGCATCCTTGAGCACACGCAGGCCCATCGCCGACGCGTGGACCTTGCACCCGTCCATCAGCAGCACCTTCCACTCCGCCCCGCCCCGCCCCTCGAGGTGCCGCGCCGCAAGCCGCGCAAACGTCTCCCACAAGTCCCGGTCAAACCCCGGCTTCTCGCGACGGTGCACCTCGGCCCCGTCCTCCAGAAACGACGCCAGGGGGACGCGGCGCGAGGGGCCAGAGACCTGCTCCACAACCTCAAAAGGGAACCGCCCCCCGCTGCCCGCCACGACCACAAACACGGGGAGGCGCGACCCGTCCGCGCAGACAGTCGCCATCAGGCTGGCGGCCTCCGCCCCGCTCTGGACTGACGGGATGACAAAATCCGGGCGGCCGTCGTCCTTGTGGGCAATCACCTTGACTTTGGACTTGCTCATCAGCTCCTCCGCGTTCATCATGGACTCGTCTGTGTTCCAGACCTGGGATGCCTTGGTGATGCCAAACTCAGTACAGAGAAACCGAAACGCAGCAAAAAACTTTACCACCGCCTCTGGCGTCTATGCCCCAGCCCGTGCACCCTCAAGGGCAACAGGCCGCACGCGCCGTAGCTCCGGGCGAGCCTCCAAAAAGCGTTGGAAGAAAGTACGACCCGGAATCCCACCCACCCCAAAGCACCTCTCCGCCTCTGCCTCCCTCCCCACGTCGGCAATAGACTGCCGCAACAACACACCGGCAAGCCCACAAGTCAGGGCGTCACCCCCCTTAGTCTATGAGGCAAAGTAACCCGCCATGGTGTCCTCCTCCTCCGTGGAGAAGAACCGAGGGCGCCCGAGCGCCACGTCTTTGCCACGGTTCTGCAGCCAGGTCCGCACGTTGGACCGGGTCGCTCCCGTCGCCCGCATGAGGACAGCCACGCTCGACCTCTTGTGCTCAACCCGGGCCGTCTCCAGCTTCTCCTGCTTCTCACATGTCAGCCGTGTGCCCCAATCACGGGGGCTCGCATCGGATTCGTCAGCGGATGATTGGTCGGCAGGGGGTGAAGGCATGGTGCACGTCAAAAAAAAAAAAAAGACGGCGACGCTCGATGGGGTGGGGAAGGGGATGGGTCAATTGCTGTGAGGGGGCAGTGGAGCCGGCGACGGTGAAAATACTTCGAAACGAGCTCCCGTTGCTCTGGGGCCGACGAACCAGCCGCCGCCAAGTCAATCGGGCTTTCTTGCAGTCACTCGTGCCTCCCTTGAATTACAGTAATGGTCGATATTTTGGGCAGTGGTCAACATTAGAACCAGACTAGCTATTGTGCGGAGCGCGGCATTGGACATGGGACCGCGCTCCTCTGCCCAATGGGAGCGGCCGCGGGGCGCGGTATTGGACAGGGCAGCGCGCTTCCCTGCCCAATGGGCGCGCCCGCGGGGCTCGGTATCGATTTGGCAGGGCATCGCGCTCCCCTGCCCAATGGGAGAGTGACCGCCCACGCCGCGTGGTGGGGCCGTTGGCGGCGCCGCCGCAGCCGATGGTGGTGGCGTCTGCACACCCCTGGTTAAGGGCGGACATCTGGGTCGGACACGTGGAATTTCTTCAAGTGCCACGTGCCATATATTGAATCTCCCTTATGATCTCTGGGCTTCTCTCTCGGCTGTCACTCGTCTGCCTCTTTCCCCTCCCCCCGCGGACCAGACACGTCTGCACCGCAACCTGGGGCAATCAAGTGGAAGCTTATGCTCGATGGTGCACTACCAGCACTTTTTCTGCTGAACCCAAGCCATGGCGGACAGCACCATGGCGACTACGAGGCCAAGCGATGAGGCAAGCGCCCAACCCCCCGC
The DNA here is from genome assembly GCA_009829735.1 of Pyropia yezoensis. Lineage (NCBI taxonomy): Eukaryota > Rhodophyta > Bangiophyceae > Bangiales > Bangiaceae > Pyropia > Pyropia yezoensis. The sequence goes on along the minus strand of CM020618.1, from coordinate 19,912,892 downwards.
GCGGTACGTCCCTGATCGAGGGAAAAGCAAGACCCCAGCAACGTCTCTTGCTGTCATCGTAGGGCCCACGACGACCAGGAGTCCACACAGAGCAATCCGACTAATGTGGGCACATACTTTTTCTCCCCGCCTCGCTTCCTATGGGCCTTGACTGATTTTTGTCTCCGTCCGTTGTCTTGGTGGACAGGTTTACCGCATCTCTCCTGGTCGAGCGTGTTTTTATCGGGGCTGCGCCAGCCTACGTGTGCATCGCGTGCCTCTCCCCCTTTCTATACCCCGGCGCTGGCACAGATCGGTGGCGACGCGCGGTGGAGGCAGGCGTCATCAACGACAAGGAGTCCAGCGCGTTCTGCGCGTCTGTACCCGAGCGGCGATGCGCGGTATCGGGGGGAAGGGACACCAACGGTGTGTCCCTGGGTACCTGCTTGTTGTGCTACCGCATGCGTCCAGGCGTTGGTAAAAGGCAGCGCCAAGTTTGTCGCTCTCTGTTCCACCCACCGCTATCGTCAAGTGCGGTCGTCAAGTCCCGGCCAGGGCCCGCTTGCCTGCCCTTTCTGTGGGAGTGTGCTAAGGCAAGCTCCCAGCTACAACTCCTCCCGGCGCAGCTCGAGAATGTTTGTTCTGGATGCAAGTCCAAGGCGGAGAAGTGCAGCCGAGCGGCAAGTCGGCCGCCCTCCGAGCTGGATGCTGCTCCACGCTGTGAGCCACGCGCTGAGCTCGCCTTTGCGCGGGGACCTGCTCTGGCTGTGGAGCCTGACAGCGGGACCGTCCGGGAGCTGCTGAGCCACCACATCCGGGTGTCACGACCCGAGGAGATTTGCGTGACGTTTGGCAATGGACGAACGAGAACGTACCGGCGCGTGGTTATCGCCCTCAAGGCCGAGTTCGGCGGGCGCCAAGACCGCCGGCGGCGGGCGAAGGCGACCGCGCTCGTCTCGGCCAAGCTTGCTGTCAGCCCAGCAGCCATCAGGGCAGCTATGGCGGGCGTTTACAGCCGAGCGCGGGGGTCGCACGGCGTGTCGCTTGCCCCTTTCAACTCTCTCTCTTTCCGGCAGCAGACCAAGTTCAAATTTGCCAACCGCATCAGCAGTGTGACGTGGAGCCGTATCCGGGCGTTTTTGGGCGGGCGGTCCAGCGGTTTGGCTTCACGGGAGGCTCTGCGAAAAGACATGGCGGATGCTGCCTCTGAGGAAGGAGCGCAGGTGACGGCCGACAGCTCTGGCGCCTTCCTCGTCAGTCCGCGGGCAGCGGTCCAAGCACTGCTGGACCATCTGGTGGCTGGGGGGGAGTTTCTGGAGTGCCCCATTGGTCCAACCTCGCGCAGCCTTTCCAAGCGCCACGGTGCCACTGGTGCGACGGGGGACACTGGGCAGGCGTGCCCGCCGCGTGAGGCGCCTGGCGCCCTGCTTGCCCCCCTTGTCAGGGTGGCTGGGCCACGTGCACCGCCGTCAAGCATGGGCGGCGACTGTGACACACGCGTCGGCACGGACGCGGTATCCGTTGGCGCGCATCCTATCGGTGGTGGACCCGACGGCACCGGCCGTGCTGCGGGGGAGGGAGGCGGCTCTATCTGGGCAGCCGCGCACACGGCCGGGGCGGAGCCGCACCCCGTAAAGCTGCCCGTCCATCTTTGTTTTGGAATGGACAAAGGTGGGCAGGAGAGCACTGTTAAGGTGTGGCTTGGCATTGCCAACCAGAAGTGCCCATTGGGCGCTGGTGCCTCAATCCTGCTGGGTATTTTCCCGTTCCGGGCGGATGATTACCCGGCCTTGAAGGCGATGAGTGCCATGTGGCTTCCGGATATTGAGGAGCTCCAAGCCAATGGTGTGCGGGTTGGGAGGGAGACGCGGCAGGTCAAGGTCATCATGACAGGGGACTACTCCTGGCCGACTACGTGGAGCGGCCACACAGGGCCGTCCAGCCGGATGCCGTGTCTGTGGTGCACCGCGCTCGCGTAGGAGACGGCGACGAACGGGCCGATGGTCCAGCGTTTCGGCTGCATTCAGGACGGCAGCCGCTGCAATGGGCAGCTACGCACAACGGAGCACGCGGCTGATATGAGCTCTACGTATGGGGACCTGCCCAACGCGGCGCTCCCCAAGCCACTGGCCCCTGATGCTCATCTGTCTATTGAGCGTCGGCCACTGAAGGTGGTTCCCGCCGAAGACACGGCGCCCATGCCGCTCCATCTCACGTTGGGAATTACCGTATGGTTGCTCCAGTTGGCTGTCGAGTGCGTTATCTACGCCAATGGGGAGGCGGCGGGCGCGGCTTTCAGCCTCGAGCTGGGCGACCTGCTACGCTTAGTGGCTAAGGTGGCGCCGGGCCCCATACTTTGGCGGCGGCTTTGAGGGGAAGGAGTGCCACCGGATTGGGCGGCAGCTCATGCACGTGTGTGACCTGTTGGCCACTCACTCCGAGCCACGCCACGCGTCGGCCTTCCGGCGCGCGTGCGAGCTGTGGCAGCATCTGCTGCCGACGCTGAACCGGGCGGCCGTGGTGTGCCCTTGTGGCGCCGACGAGTTTGAGGGCCATGCCCAAAACTTTGTGGACGGGCTTAAGGACGGCTTCGAATGGACGCGCATCACGCCCAAGCTCCACGTGCTGTGGTGTCACGCTGCTGCGTTTCTGCGCCGATTAGGGAGCCTGGGTCGCTATGGGGAGCAAGGCCTAGAGGCTCTGCACTGAAGGTATAACCGCGACGCAGCGCTGTCGCAGACCCCCACCTTCTTGGGCCAGTGCCGCGAAATTGTAAAGCGGTCAGCCATCGGTGGTGCCCCAGGTGACGCTGCACACAACCACGGGCAACGGAGTCGACCTGCTGCCCCAGGCGCCCGCTCCGCGACGCGGACAGACGACCGCCGCCTGCAGGCCACCACGGCCGCGGCGGGCGTAAGCCCCGTGTCGGCCGCCTGCCAGGAGAAGGCTACGCTTGAAATGGCGAAGTGGGCCGCCAACCTGAGCTCCCAAGCTTCCACAAGAAGAAGAACACACCTGCAGCGGGTGAGCAACGGGGGCACACAAGTTGCTGCCCCCGCCTCCAGCGGTGCCGACGCGGACGACGGCTTACTGTCCGATTCCGCGTCAGATATCATCATGGAGCTGCTGGGGTGGGGCGACTGAGGGCTCAGATGAGCCAGGGGGCTTGCCCCCGTCGCAGAGGGTCGCGGGGTGGGCACGAGGGCAGTGACCGGCGGGGGGACGGGTTGGGGCTCGCTGCTCGTGCCACTCGCCCCAGGCATTTTGGGCTTCCACCGACCGGTACGACGTGGGGCGGGTGTGGCGAGATGGCACGCGTGAGGAGATTTGGGGGTGGCCCACGCCAGCGCTCGGCTGGCGGCTGCGCGGCGTGGTGAGGGGGGCGAAGCACTCGCCTTCACTGATGAGGGGGCGTGGTCGTGTGCGAAGTCGGTTCGGACACCAAGCTGCCGCTGGCATGGGTGAATGTTAATAAACCAGCGTGGATTGGGCAAATCTCGTTCTGCGGTCCCCTGCGTCTCCGCCATTGGGAGGCCGCTCACGCGACGCGACGACCAAGCTTCGCGTGGAAACAAGCTCGAGTGCTAGGATAAGAACAGTAAGTGCACAAGCCGGGCTCCAAATGCGACGGTGGCCAATCGGATGTCGAGAGCAACAGAAGACCGCCTGAGGTGGGTGTTAACCAGGGGTGTGCACCCCCGCCGCGGAGGCGCCCGTCCTGGAAGTGCTGCGCCGCAAGCCGAAAGGCGTTCATGTCCGTTGACAGCACTTGGTTGACATTCTCGTGACAGCCCGACACCTCATTCTGCGCAATCCCCTCCACCCTAATCTGCACGCCCTGCTGCGTCGTTGCGTTGACCCGCCACTGCCGCCGCCGCCGCTACCGCCACCGCCGTCGCGGTTGCCTTCACCGCCGCCTTCGTCATCTTTGGGTGAGCTCCGGCCGCCCAGGCAGAGGAGGCAGGCAGGGCAGGGCTGCGAGGCGGACGGCTCGGGGCCTAACGGTGGGCCTTTTGGCCGGCTGTCTGTGCTGGCGGCCGACAAAGACCGTGAAGGAATGGGAGGCCCGGACCGCGGTCCGGGCGCCCATTCGCCGAGCGGCGTCCGGCGGTTCAACGAGCATGATGCGGGGCGTGACCAGGATGAGAGGATGGAAAGAGTGGCCGGCAGAGTATAATAAATATTTTGGTGACTACAGCCTAGACCTGCCTACTATGCATAATCCGTACGCTCCACAGCCACTGCCGCCACCGCCGCGGCCACCATCCACGCTGACCACAGCGGGTGACTCTTGCAGGACTTCGGCTCTTGGCTCGCGGCTGGTTGGAAGAGGGTGGGGGGCAGGAGGCTCTCCCTTCATCACCACACAATGGGTGGGCACTACTACCTGTGCCGCGGCAAACGAGGAGGGCCAGGAGGGGGGCGAAGGTGACGAGCGCCGGGTGCGGGGTGGCAGAGGGGGACCGGGGGGGAAGTCATTGGCCTCGAGCACCTCGGTCAGCCTCGTCGCCTAGGGAGGCGGAACGGGGTACCGGCGGGAAGGCGGGGTGGGGGGAACGGCGGGAGCGGGAAGGGGGGCCGGGAGGGGGGAGCGGCTGGGGGGGGATGGCGGAGGCTTCCGAGAGGGGAGGCCAGCCATTGGCGAGTGTGGTCGCGCCTGCGGTGTGAGGAGGGCGGGCTCAACCGCGGTTGAGCGGCCGCTCTGGGAGGAAGCATGGTAACCAGGACACCACCCTCTTTCGCCAGCGGGTGACAGCGGTGGACAGTGCTCCCCGCAGTCGCCCCCTCCCCAGACAGCGAGGAAGGCGCCTCGCATGGGCAATCGGCTGCTAGTGGTGGCAGCGGCCGTCTCCCCCTCTCCTTCCCGTCCTCGCCCTCCTCAGCGCCCCGCCATTCCCCCCCTCAGCACCCCCTGCAGGACCTCCCCTTTCGCCCTCCTGACACAGCCCCCCCCGCCCAATCCGCGGCAAATCCCCCCCCCCGTCGCTCACCAGGGGCAAGAGGGGAGGAGAAGTCGGTAAGGGAGCTGTGTGCGGCGGGTGGGGGTGGTGTGACCGCGGGTGACGCACTAACTGCATGACGGGGGCTTGCCGGAAGCGCGAAGGCGGAGGACTAACAGGGGGCTCCCACTCACCCCCCGTTTCTCCGAGCCGGCACCGGCGCAGCCGGGGGTGCTGCGCGCTGGGGGGGGAGGGTCAGTAATCAGGCAGGTGTGCGTGGTGGATGGGGGGTGCGTGAGCTCCAGACAAGCACTAAATGCACCTGGGAGGCTCGACTCGTGCCGCCCTCCGCAACTGGGAGAGTTGCGAAGGGGGGGGGTGGTGGGAGGCGTCGCCCCCGCCTACACCGGCGGCGCCGCCGCCGCTGTCGCTGCAGCCCGCGCCGCTGCCCGAGGGGGGTGTTGCCACACCATGCTGCGATGTCTCTGCGGAGGGTGTGCTCTGGTCCCCTCCGGTCCCCTCGGCATTGGTAAGCCCCGGATTCCGTCTTGCCATCGCTCAGAGGACCAGACACGTGGTCAGGGGACCGCTGGGGAGAGCACGTGTCAACTCCAGGCTCTCCGGAGTGGCCGACGCTTTTGTCGTCAGAACCACAAACGCATGACGAGGAAGTGCGTCTTGACGGCCGTTCGGGACCGGCCAGCTGCCAGCCTTTTACAACCGACAAGGTGGGGGGTGTTCAGCCGGTCTTGACTGTATACTTAACTCCAGGTCTGCTCGCAAAACTCGGTTGGAAAAGCCCCTAAAATATTGTTAGTACTTTCGGGCTCTCCGCTCAGGAGCCGTTGATCAAAGGGTGCGCCCCCCCCCGAAATCAAACCTTCTCTAAATCGTCCGATGACATAAAGAAGCGGCCCCCGTGGAGAGGTCGACTTCGCGGGGCGGTTCCCTGAGGAAGTCCATGAGCTGAGTTGTAACAGACTAACGCTAATCCACTAATCTAACCCCCTTCCAATGTACCGCCCTCCCCCCGACTAAGCGGTGGTCCCCTGTGCGCGGTAAGAGCACCTCTATCGGTGCGCCAAAAACTACATTGAAAACGCCCTATGTTTTACATATGCATCATGGCATGTCTACCGGTCAACTTCTCAGCACTTTTCCATCTTGAATGCAGTCCAATTCAAGTCTCTTTCCTGACGCGAGAAGTCGCTGATCTGGCCGCTGCCCTCCCCGCCCCTCGTTGTGCCCTGGTTCGGGCAACACCTCGGCACCACATGGCAGTTGAGGTCCGCCAACAGCCAATCCACGAGCGACCAGGTCTGCACCCCCCCTCCCCTTCCCGCGCTTGTGGCCGTCCCGCTGTCGCGCACCGTGGCAGTCGGAACGGCGCGCCTGCCAACACGTCGCGCCTGCGGACCAGTGCCGCATAGGTTTTCTGGTCCTTGGGCCTATCCAGTGTGCCGCGCGTCACCACCTCTCTCCCTCCCCAGCAACCTCCCCGACCACCTAGCGACCTACCATCTCTCACCTCCGCGCGCCGGCAGAGTGGTTGCCAGTGTGACTCTTCTCGCAGTCCACGACCGGGTCTTGCTGCTGCAGCCCTCGTGCTGGTCGCCGCCTCTTCCCACCCCTCTCCTCTCCCCTCGCTTCTGCGTTTACGTCACCACGGACAGCGCCCTTCTTGTTGCTATCCACCACTGTGACGTTCCACTGTTCTGCCCACCCTCTCCCACCCCCACCCCCGTCTTCATCACTGTCATCAACGGCCGTCATCTCCCCGTCACCCTGCCAATACGCACGTGCTTGTGCGTCTCGGACACCACCCTGTCCTCTCCCTCCACATGCGTCAACCTCTACCTGTCAGCGGGCGCGTCACCGGCGGGGGGCCGCTATTGCTTGTTAACACATGTTGAGAGCGGTGCTGGGATGGCCGACGAGATGAGCGACTCGGAGGTGGAGACGGCTGTGGTGGTGAGCTCCATGGCGGCGGCGGAAGCTGTGGTGAGAGCTGCCAACGATGGCTCGGGATGGATGGGCCGGGTGCCTGGGTCCGCTCGTAATATTGACCGCGGTGTGAGCCTTTGGTTTTTGAAATACCTGTCTCCTTCCCCTATGTACAACCGCTCTCACTTTCGTGCACTATTTCGTGTGCCGATGCGTCTGTACCGCGCGTTTGAGCGGGAGCTACCACTCGTCGAGCCACTCCTGCTGCAACAAGAGGATTGCACTGGCCGCGCCGGCCACCCCCTACACGTTAAGCTTTTGAATGCTCTACGTCGTTTGGGGAACGGTGTTTCGTTCGCTAATATTGACGACCAAGCTTGTATGTCCATCGAGTCACAGCGGCAGAACTTTCTCCTCTTTTTGCGAGCGGTGCGTACCCGCTTTGGTCCTCGATACCTCAACAGGGAGCCCACCGCCCTGGAGCTGCAGAAAATCTCTGACGCCTACGGTGCTCGTGGCTTTCCTGGCTGTGTCGGGTGCGCGGACTGCATGACCATCAAGTGGAAGAATTGCCCGCGCGCTTTCAAGGGGCAGTACCACAATCCGAAGGACGGGAAGCTGGCTGTCCTGCGGTGCGAGGCGGTCGTGGACGGCGACCTGTATTGCTGGCACTGGTTTGCTGGGAGGCCGGGTACGAACAACGACGTGACTGTGCTCGACAACAGCCCGTACTTCATGGATATCCTGTCGGGGCGCCGTCAGATGCTGCTGCCCAATGGGTACGCGTTGGGAGGAGTGACGCGGCACTGGCTTCTCTACTTGCTGGGGGACTCTGCCTACCCCCGCTGAGCAATTTTCTACCGCCCCACTGCCGCACCGTTGAACGAGAAGGAGGCCTACGCGGGGCAGAGGCAGGTGACCGTGCGCAAGGATGTGGAGAGATTTTTTGGATGCTTGCAGGGTCGTTTCCATATACTGCGCGGGGAGCGACGCGAGTGGAGTGACGAGACCATCATTCTCATTGCCGACGTTTGTGTCATTGTTCATAACTTGATTGCATGTATGCGGCAGAGTGGTGAGCTGGAGGAAGAGGCGGCTGATCACGGGGGGGCCCTTCTTATGGAGGAGTTTTGTGCTGACCTGCCTGTCGACGTGGAAGCGTCCGCATCACCTGCTGCTGCCGCAGGACCTGTGCCTTTGGTGGGTCTCGCTGCTCTTTTGGAACGCAGTCACGCCGTCATGAGCGAGACTGCTCACGAGACCTTGACCGCCGCGTTGGCAGATCATTTGTGGGACTTGCGCGGACAACAGTAAACCTGCGCGTCGTTATTGACATCTCTGCCGCTGACGGACGGAGGAGCGACAGTGGGTGGGACAGGGATACGAGACGGCCGAGCTTCACCGCTACCCAACTTCCGAGGCGTTGCGGTGGAAAGGACGGATATGGGGCGTCTATGAGCCGCCACTAGCACCAGCATTGTGGCACTGGGGTGGGGCGTGGGCGTTCCAGGTGCCCGTGGGCGGCGGCCAACACAATCTTCGTGGCGCTGGTGTGAGGAGGCGGCGCTCTGGGGAACATGGGGTAGCGGTGTGCCCGAACAATATGCCGCAGGTGTGGGCGTACGCGGTACCTGTCGGCGGTCACCAGAACCCATGTTGTGGCAGAGGGGTGTGGGCGCCAAGCACTGTGCGACAGGGGAGCGCCCCAAACACCCGCTTTACTGCGCTGGGAAGGGAGAGAGGAGTTCTACGCGTCTGTGGGCGGCGGTCAACACGCACTGCGCGATGATGGGGAGGGGGTATGCAGCACAGAGCACCTGTGAGCGGCAGGCAGGACCCGCTTTTTTCTTTTGCGACGGCGTCCCACGGTGGCGGACTCCCCGGCGCTTCCGACAACACCTGCTTCGTGATGCTCAGTTTCAGAAAGGTGAGGAGGGAAGCGGCACATGTGTTGCGGCGGCCGCCACGACCAACATTGTGCCGCCGGGGAGCGACGTGGTCCCACAAGGCGCCCTTGGGCGGCGGCCAGAACGATTTTTGTCGCGCTGGGGTGGCGCGGGGGCGTACACAGCGACCACGGGCGGGAGCCAATACGAACTTTGTGGAGCTGGGGTTGGAGGGGGGTGCATGGCGCGGTCATCGGAAACCGCCGACCATGCATCTGATGCGCTGGGATTGGCGCCCCCGAAGCCCGTGGGCGGCCGCCGATACGTATATTGCGGCTCAGAGGGGGGTGCGAGAGAGCGCGGCGCACGTGGACGACCGTCAGCCCCGACATACTGTGCTGTGGGGGGGGCGCGGAGTAGTGGGCGCTCATCGCTCACAGCCAACACCCACGGTTGAGCGCTCGGGTCGAAACGAGCCGCATGGGGAACCAGTTGGCGGCTGCCACAACCAGCTTTGTGCGGCAGGGATGGGACATGGGCCAAGTAGGTGCCCGTGGGCGGGCACCAGTACGCACAGCGTAATGCAGGGGTGGCCCAGGGGGGTACAGAGAGCCCTCGGGCTACATTAAATACCATATGTGTGAAGTAGGGGTGGGAGCGGGGCACATGACGGCGTCATCGGCTGTTGCCAGACGCAACGTTATGGCGCTTGGGTGAGTGCGTGTGGTGCCCGTGGGAGGTTGCCGACACCTACTATGCGGCCCTGCGGTGGCTGCAACAGACGGGGCTGCCTTTTGGTGGCCGATAGCGGCAACGCTTCTGTGATGGCGTGGAAAGGCGGAGGACAAAGTGCCTGTTGGCGACCGCCAGCACCTGCGTTGTTGTGCTGCGGTGGGGGTACTCGGCGGAGGGTTCCCGTGGGCGTTGACCAACGCCTATGTCATGGCGCTGGGGTTGGCCGGGAGCGCACGCGGCGCTCGTGCGCGTCAACGACGACGAAAAAAATATTTGCCCCGGCGCGGGAAGGCCGTTACAGAGCGCCCGTAGGCGGCCGCCTAAACCAACTTTATGGTGCTGGGGTGCGAGCGAGGCGTGTGGTGCTCCCGTGTGTCGGACATATGAGCCATGATGTGCTATTGCGGTGGAAGGGGGCCCCTCCGGGCGCCCACCGCGGGCACCTAGCGCTGCGGGCCTGGCCTGTAGAGGTGCGGCCTAGGCACGGGCCAGTCGTGCGTGGCCACCATGATCACCATGGCCATGATGGGTGTGGGGAGCCCTCGGGCTGCTCTGGGCCTTGGGTTTGACGTGTTCTGGTGGGCAGTGGTCGGGCTGGGAAGCCCTTGAATGGAAACTGGCTTCACGTCATTGCGGTGGCGGGGGGTCGCACGGGTCGGGTGTGGGCAACGCAGGGTACCTCTTTCTTCGCTATGGGGAGGAAGAGGGACGCACGATGCGCCAAAAAATCTAGCGCCAAGTTGCTGCCTTGCATCTACAATAAGCGCCATTAAACAAGCTCCCCCTCCCCGTCACCCCCCTCAGTCGTTCTCTCCACCTCAGCTCGTGCGGCTACCTCGCCACGGCTTCTCTCCCCGGCTGAGGCAACTGCAACGGCGCCCCGGTCCCCGGATACCGGGCGCGCGGATCCGCTCTCGTGCGCCTGGTTGACCTGCTGCGTGCGGGCCAGCAGCTCGCGTACGCGCTGGTTCTTGTCAGGCCCGTTGGGCAGCATCTCCAGGAGCTTGGCCTCCAACGACATTGCGGCTAGAGTTGCCTTACGTGCTGTGGAATCCTCCAGGGCGGCCTTGACGCCGGCCATCGACTGAGCCACCGCCGCAACAGCATGCGCGGGTTTCCCTTCCGTCGCGTCCCTGAGCTTCTTGCGCTTGGCCCCAAGGGGGCGACTGAAGCCAGGCGAATCTGCAGGGATCGTCGCCGCCACTCCCTCCGGAGCCGTCTGCTGCGCGCTGGCATCCCCACCCGAGCGCCGCTTCTCTCCCCCCCCCCCTAGCGTGCGCTCCGCAATCCCACCGCCCCCGCCTCCGGCCACGTCTCCCCCCCCCGATGCCTCTCCCTCCCCCTCATCCCGCCCGCGCACGCTGGGAACACCAAAATCCGCAGATGCCCCTCCATTACGAGCCGCACCTCCCCCAGTGTCCCCTCCGCTACGGCCCCCGCCTCCCCCAGCACGTCCGGCAGCCGTAGGCCGCTGCACGACGTTGGGCGCACTGGGCCCGCCAATCTTGGATGAAAACTTGGGGCAGCTCCGCAGCAGGTGCGCCGCGGCCACGCTCTTGAAGACCGGGTCACGCTTGCCCTTCTTTGTCGTCACCTGGTTGTTAGCCTTAAACAAACGCATGACGTTCTCCTGCGTATCGTCCTCCACTTCTCCGGACGGGATGGCGGCACGGTACAGCTTGTCTGCCGCCAGGTACTTCTGCACCAGGCGCTGAAGCACGCCCCAGCGAGAGCGTAGGGAATGCCCGGTTCGCTGGATAGTCGCCTCCGGCTGCGTTTTGTAGGCCACGGCAGCTCTCTCCCAATACATGTCGCTGTTCATGTCCGCCACCGACTCAGTCGCGCTCATCCACACGCGCGCAAGGGCCAAGTCCTCGGCGGCCGAGAAGGATGGCCCGCGAATTGCCTTGTTGCTGCCATCCGTTGCCATGGGGGCGCCTCGCCGACGCCGGCGGCTTCGCTGGGAGTGGTACAAGATGGGGAGGGGGGTACGTCGGCCAGTCGCTGGGTGGAAGAACGTGGAGGGCGGGCGTCACTGGCGAGACGTGCCAAGAGCAGCAGGATCTCCCCGGTGCGACCTCATGGGACGTCGGCAGTTTCGTGTAGTCAAGACAACTGCGAGAATTCTGTCTCGAGGATGCCTCCATGGGAGAGTGTGATTGGCTGATGAATATCCATTTGCATATAGAAAGAGCCATCCTAGGATGCATTCTGCTCAGATATGGCTTTGCGAATAGCGTTCTCCATCTCCATATGCCGTTTTCGAGCACCGGTAGACATGGCCAATGGAAGTATATGGAAATATATGGAGATTTAGCGCACCGATAGAGGTGCTCTAAGCACTTGCCAGCTTCCCAAGCAAATTGCAGTAAATTATTACAGTGACTTCATTTTCGTGCTTGCGCACTCTGGGGGCCTCCTTTTCATGTCGTGAAGGCACCCCCCCCCCCCCCCCCCCCTTTCCATTTCATCCTCCATTGGCTGGCTCCGGCACCCCACCCCCACCCCCCCCTTTTCGCTCCGAGACATACCGTGCACACACTCCTTCCCCCCCCCGACAGTTGAACGTCACTTCCCCGACCTCTCTACCTTACCTGTGGTGTGCCTCCTCCCGTCGTCCACCTTCGCGCTCTTTTATTGACTCACTATCATCCGCTGGTCGTAGTCACTGTGGCAGCGCACTGCTGCGACTCTCTTCGCGGAGTTCTGTTGTGCCCTTTGGCCTCCTACTTCCACCTCGCTCTCGTTTCGCTCGTGGCCATCTCCCCTGCACCCTCGCACTACTCCCCCGCCCCCCTTCCCCCCTCCTCTACTGCCGCCTTTAAGTCATGGATGGCTTTCGAAAGGTCAACCTGACCCCCGGCGGCGCCCCGGCCCTTCTCCCCGCGGAGCGCGTCACCCTCACCACCAGCCCGTCCGTTTCTGTCTTTGCCTCCCGCGCCGCCGAGGGCCGCGGCGACACCCCCTACGCTGATGGCGCGCTCACCCTCACCACCCACCGGTTGATCTGGTCATCCCCCCCCGTTGGGGCGGCGCTCCCGCTGGCTACCCTCCTGCCCGCCACCCTGGCCGACGGCAGCAGCCTCCGGACTGCGCGGATGGTGGTGGACACCCACGCCTACGGGGAGTTGCGGTTTGTGTTCGGGCGGCGGCGGGAGCGGGGGGCGGTCTCCGACGCTCTGGCCGTCGCCCTGCGGGAGCGTCCGTGGGCGGCTGCCGCCGCGGCCGCCGCCGCCGCGGCGGCGCGCAAGGAGGCGGCGCTACGGGACGAGGTGGCAGCGGCGGGCGCGACGGTGGGGGTGGCTGGCCTGCTCGCGCGGGAGCGGGCCAAGACGGCCGCTCGGGGCGCGACGATTGCGGGCGCGTTCCAGGATTTGGACGCGCTGATGAGCAAGGCGGGGGAGCTGGTGGAGCTGGCCGCCCGCTTCAAGGCCGCTGGCGTGACGGCGGGGGGTGCAGGATGGGGTGCCCCCGGCGGCACTGCGGGGGGGGACCCTGCTGCTGGGGGGGGGGACGTGTGGGACATGATGGACGACCTCGGCATCGCGTCGCCAGTGACCAAGGCGACCACCACCGGCGGCCGTCGTGGCCGTAGCAAGGAGAAGCAGTACCACATTGCGCTGGCCCGGCAGCTGGTGGACTTTTTGATGGGTGCCGCGGCGGTGCCCGCCACGAGCGCCGCCGCAGGCGCGGTGGGCTGGATACCTGGCAGCAGCTCAACGCCCGCGGCGGCGCCCTCGGCGGGCCCCCTAGCGCGTGCCGGCGGCGTCCTCACTCTCCCCGACGTCTACTGCTTGTACAACCGGGCGCGGCGGAGCGCGGACCTGGTCACCCCCGACGACCTGGTGGCGGCGGTGGAGCAGCTGTCGCCGCTCGGCCTGCCCCTCCGCCGGGTCACCCTCCCCGGCGGGGTGGCGGCGGTGGAGGCGGGCGCCCTCCGCGGCACCGCCGCGGCGGCGGCGGCGCTCCGGGAACGGGCGGCCGCCGCGGCGGGGGGCTCCCTTGGCGTCCTTGATGTGGCCGCCGTGCCGGGGGGGGGCGAGGGCCTGCCCCCCGCCGTTGCCCGGGAGATGCTCGAAGCTGCCGAAGCGCGCGGCGCCCTCTGCCGTGACGTGGGCGGGTGGGGGGAGGTGCGGTGGTACCCCAACCGGTTTGCCGAGCCAGGCTGGGGAGGGGCGGCAGGGGGGGGCGGGGGGGGGGGCGGCGGGGGGCTCCCGGCACGGTAGTCACCCGCCGTGTGCCCCAGCCTCACGCGCGCTCGCGACCCGCCCCCGCCCCAATGTTGGCGCGGCGGTCATGGCGGCACCAGCGACCGCGCGGCTTGCCGTACGTAGGCTGCCACGGTGGGGAAGGACATGGCTCGCAGTGGCATGCTGCGCCCCAAGGCGAAGAAACCCCCTCGCCCGGTGGCATCCCGCCCCGCCCCACCGCGGCCGCGCCGGCGGCTGTATGATGCCATCCCCCTTATCCGGAGCATGCGTTTTGGCGGGCGTGCCCCCCGCGAGCAGGCGGGGAAAGTGAAGAGATGCAAACGTTCCATTCCGCGGGGACGCCCCCCGGGGTGGTCAGCCACCGGGGGTGATGCTAAAGGGCGGCCGGTGCGGAACGACCCGCGTGTAGGTGGTGGCCAGGGACGGGGCCGCTAGGTGGCCGCCTTGCATGCGCACCTACCAAGGCACGCGTGCCACACGTGCCTTGGCCCTCGTTGCGCGCGTGGGGCGGCCGAGGACGGACGTACCCGCTCGATGAGTACCGGCAGAGGGGTTTCGTCCCCCCGTGGCGCGCCGTGCGCGCGCGCAGGGGGGGTGGGCGCGCACGGCCGCCACCGGCGGTCGGGGCGGTCGTACCTCGGCCGCTGTGGCGGCGCCACCGCGCTCCCCGCCGGCGCCGCTGTCGCCGCCGTTGCCGCCGTCGCCGCCGTCGTCACCAGTGCCGTCGCCCGTGCCATCGCCCCGTCACCTTCACCATCGTCCCCTCCCCTCCCCGCGCGTATCTATGCGCCCGTCTCGTGGGCGTCGCTTTGAGGTGGCGGCGGCCGGCCCGGCGGCTAGGGAGGAGACGCCCCCTCCCGCCGTGCCACCTCCCCTCGCTCCCCCCCCCCCCCCCCCCCCTGCGGCGCTCCCCGGTTTGCCGCTTTCACTTGGCACTGCCCGCGCGACGCCCTGTTGGCAGAGGCCCTGTGGCCGTCGCCGCCCCCGCCGTAGCCGCCATTGTCCCCGCGGGTCACCCGCGGGTCGACGGCTCCCGGCCCGGGAGTCTCAGGGGGAATGGGGGTGGGCCGCCGCCCGCGCGATCACGGTGCCCCCCTCTCTCGTGACGTCAGCGATTCACGTCCCACGGACCTGCACGGGTGGCTGCCGGGCCGGAACCGTCTCCCCCCTCCCCGCCCTGACCTCACAACTGGCAGTGCGGTTGGCCGCCCGGTCGGTGGGGGGGAGGGGTAGGGGTCCAGGGCCGCGTGTCGGGGTGACAGCGGCCGGGATTGCTGCCGACGCGGCTGCCATGGTGGACGCCCGCCCGCCCGCCCGCCTGCCCGCCCGCCGCCGTAGATACCCCCCACCTCCACCTCCACCCCGACGGCCGGTGCGTCCCGTGTGGCGGTGGGGGCGCGTCCCGCACCCGTGGCGGCGACTCGAGTCACTCCCGCTCTGCCCGTGGGGACTTGTGGGGGGGGGGCCGCTCCTGAGGGGGGGCGGGGGGGCGACCGGGGAGGTTTGGGGGCGCGGGAAGGGGGCAGGGGGGGGAGAGCGGCGTGGCGGACCTCGCCATTGCGGCGCGTCCCACCGGCCGCTCCCGCGTTCCCCTCTGCCCCTGAATCGTGGCGGCGGTCGGGGTTGTTGGGAGGGGGGGGTGGAGGAGCCGCACCGTGGCAAGCCCCGCCGTGGTTGCCCGCCGCGCCCTCCCCAAAAGGGGGGGGGGGGGGGGGTGGCGATCTTCGGGTCGTGGTGGTTGCAGCAGTCGCGGTGGCGGCGGCGTCGGCCTCGGCGTCGGCCTCGGCGTCGGCAGCGGCAGCGGCAGCGGCAGCGGCAGCGGCAGCGGCAGCGGCAGCGGCAGTGGCAGCGGCAGCGGCAGCGGCAGCGGCACGGGCTCGCGGGCGGGGAGTGTTGGGGTCTGGCAAGCACGGAGTATCACGCGCACGGACCTGGGTGGGCGCTCGCATCCAGTCGTGGACTCCTTCGTGCGAGCGCTGCCAACGAGACTGCCGCGCCGCACGGTGCGACGGAGGCAACACCAGGAAGGGGGGGGGGGCAGGGGGCGTTGGGGTTGCCATGCGCGGCACCCGCCGCTGCCAGCGGCGGCGGCGGCGGCCCGCCGCCGTGTCGCCGCGTGCACTGCCCGGCCGCAGTGTGCGGGCCGGCCGGTGCGAGGCGACCCGCTGCGACGGGTTCCGTGCGCGGCGATGCGGCCCCTGGGCTGGGCGGGGGTGGGTGTTGCGTTCGCACTGCGACGAGGGGGGGCGGCATGGGGCGACTGGGAAGACAGTCAATACGAGAAAGAATAGAGTAGAATGAAGAGTTTTCTGTTTTCTGCGGCCGCCTCCCCCTCTGCTGCCTGCTCTGCGTGGGCATCTGCGTGGCGGCCGACATTCACGGCCGACCCGTCAACGGGACACACCACGTCCACTGGGATCGCTTCCGGCCCTCGAGCGACGCCCGATGGCGACGCCCCCCTTCCCCTCCCCCCCAGGTCCACTATCCTATCCACCCCACGTGGTCCATCATCCCTCCCCCCTCCCTCAGTGTACACAAACACAAGAGGATGAGGGCGTTTGCCGCCTTCTCAAAAGCCATGCCAGGTGGTCGTCGGGAAGTGGGTGTGCACGAGCGTCCACTGCTGACATTGCGGGCCGAGCGTGCTGCAGCAGTACTCGTACATGAACATGGCCGAGCCGCCCAGGATGTCCACCGACCGGCACCCATCATAGCAGCACGAGCTGCCCCACTGGAAAAAGTGGACCGCACACTGGGCGCACCTGTACGTGCGGCCGCTTCTCTTGTAACCCCGCGACGGTGGCTTGGCGCCCGCCATGATGAGGCGCGGCCGGAGCACCACGTTGGACCACGCCTTGGTCAGCACCTTGTTGGCGTTCTCGCGGAAGCACCGGTACGGTCGCGCCCGCGGCCCACAGGTGCGGGCAGAGGAGAGGGCCCACGCGTGGTCTCGAAACGCGTCGACCTCGTTCGACGTCATCAGGGGCTGCTTCTTTGCCTGCGCGCGCCAACTAACGACGGACTGCTTGAACTCGGCCAGCGGCATACACCTGTCGTCGGTGTGGCACGCTACGCGGGCAGTGGCGGCAGAGGGGAGCCGTGGTGGCACGCCGGCAGACGGGCGGAGCACGGCGGCAACCGTCGTCGCCACTGCACCGGCGGTAGGGGAGGAGGCAGCCGCCGCCTTCACCGCCACAGCCGCTGACGCTGCCGGGAGGAGGGAGGCGTCGCGCACCGCGTCCGTGGCAAGGTGGGACGCGGTGGCGGGCGCCGCCGCCGCCGCTACCGCCGCCGCCGCCGCCCCCGTGGTCAGGGCAGCGACCGCCGCTCCCACCAGCGCCACCACCCCTGCAACGTGAGGCCGCCACCGCCACCGCCGCCGCCGCGCATCGCCGGCCGCAGGGGGCGTGGCAGCCGCAGCAGTCGCGGCGGCGGGTTTCCCAAAACAGGCCATCCCGCCAGACGTCAAGCGCGAAGGACCGACGGGAGCAGCAACGGATGGGGTGGGGCCAAGGTGGACGAGGGATTTGTGGGGAGGGAACAGGGGGAGGGGGAGGGGGGAGCAGCGATAGACGGGACGTTCGCAGGTCGGAAGGCAAGGGGGTGAACCCGCCGAGCGGATGCCGCGTGTGGTGAAGGGGACGGGGTGGAGGGGGGGAGCGCCGGCCAGCCCAGAAGTAGGCTTGGGCAGACTAGACCTTGGTGGCCAGCGGGGAGGGGGGGAGGGAAGTCGTACCGTGATAAGACCGAGAGGGGGACGGAGGGCGGCAGGAGCCGCGCGTGCCACTCCCTAGCAGCCTCTGATAGCAGGGCGGTGTGCGCGGCAGCGACAGGGGGTGTGCGGAAGGTGCGCGTCGGCCCTCGTGCCGTGTGCGCGGTGCGGGCGCTGTCTTATGGCCCTCCGTCCCCCTCCCCCCACCCCCCCGCTCCCCCGCCGCCTCCCCCCTCGCACCCACGCGCCATCCTCCCACCCCCAACCACAGCCGGCGGTGGCCGCACGCTGCGCACACTGCAGCCGCACCGGTGCCCTGCCGGCGCGGCGGGTCAGGGGTGGGGAGCGGCCGACGGCGTTGCCCCTCCTCCCCCCAGCCAGCGCGCCATGGCATGCCCCCCCGCGCCTGCCCATCCGCCGAGAGGGGGGGGGGGGGAAGGGGGGGAGCGGTAGCCAATGGCGGCAGCGCACCAGCTGGCTCGGCGTGGCCGGCGCGCCCGTCGTCCTCGGCACCTTCTCCCCTCCCTCCCTCCCCCCCCGTCCTCCTCCCCCCCCCTCCCCGGGTGTGCGGCACGAAAAACGCAGGCCAACTGCCAGAGGCGTCTCGGGGGGGGGCTGACCAGAGGTAGTGTGCAAGGGGCCCCCGCCCCCGACTCGCTGCAGCTGATGTGTCTAGTCGGGGAGGAGGGCGGGGGAAGACGAGGAGAGGGTGGTGACGCAGGTGCAAAAATACAGTGCAAGCGGTTGCGTGTGGCATGGGCGGCTGCAGCAACCCCGCCAGGCCCACTCCCTCCCCCATCCCCACCCCCACCCCCCCACCCCAACCGCCCCCCCCTTCGCCCCCACCACCCCCACCTCAAACCCACCGCCCCCCCCCGGACCCCCGCCATAATGCCCTCCCTCCCGAGCCTGCCCCCGAAACAGCGCCGTGCGAGCCATGGGGGGGTGTCTCCATCCGCTACCACGCCTGTGGGTGCGGCTCGTGACTGGCGCGGGCGGCACGCGGAGCGTTCCGACTGTCCAGAGGGGAGGTGACGGAGGGGGGGGGGTGTTGGATTGGAAGAGGGCAAAGGGGGTGGGTGGGTGGGTGCTGGGGGGCATAAAAAATGAGAAATAGACACTGGTATGGTAGCGAGATAGAGGCCAAGGTAGGATGGTGGGGGAGGGGGGGGGGGGGGGGGGGGGAGAAGGAGCGACCACAACGCATCTGCGCTAAGTAGTGAGTCTTGCCAGCCTGCCAGCCCTCCATGTCGAGGTAGAGCTCGAGGTCAGTCGCCCCTCTCCCCTCCCCCCCCCCCCCCTCGAGATCCGTCTGCGGGATTCAAACGTCCTCTGAAATATGGCTCAGTGGGCGCTGGGTGGCAGCTGAAAAAGGTCGTCGGCGGGGAGGGGCCGGCGGCGGCAGCGGCCACGGCCTACGCAGGGCTCTGCCGCTCCAGCCAGCCACGCAGGGCTCTCCCCACCCTCGCGGTTTGTCTGGCCACCAGGACCAAGGGGTGGCCATCACAGCTCTAGCTCAGCAGCGTCCAAAGCTCTCTCGGGAGGGCGGGGCGACGAAGCGCCCACAGGATGGCGCGAGTGTTCGTGGTCAATGCGCGGCTCGCGACAGGCGTTGTTCTGGCCACCGCCAGCTGGCTGGCCGGCCGGCTAGGAGGGCTCCGAATCGCGAAAGCGGCCTTGCCGTGGGTCGCGTCGGCGAGCCTCGGCTCCCCGCGCTTTGCCTCCTGCACACCCCAGACTGCCACAGGCCCTCCTCTGGAAGCGTGCCAGGTGGGAGGGGGGGAGGCGTGGAGGGGGGGGGTTACAGGGGGGCTCGACCGGGGAGACGTGGCCGCCAGGGTGGGAACAAACGTGGTGGCTGGCTGGCAGTGGGTCGTGGGAGGGGGGGGGGGGCGGGGAGTGCGGGTAGCACCCGCCGTGTGCAAGGCAGGTGTGGCCGACTGATGTGGTTCGTTTGGATTGGGTGGGAGTGGAACAACGGGGCGTTTGGCGGCTCATCATTGGCTGACGACGGATCTTTGTGGGCTTCCAGTCTTGGTGCTACCAGATACATCTATGGCCGCTCGAACAACGGCGGACGGGGGTGCGATCCGCGTCAGTCGTCGCAGCGGGGAGTGGAGTCCACAGAACTACGTCGTAGCGGCTAACATGGTGCACGGCTCTGTGTGCGGAGCAGTGCTTTTGGTTCACTGGCCTGCTCTTGACAGTTGGGCGTGCGGGGGGGGGGGTGTTCGGGTTTGTGGGACGGCGCGTGTGGGCGAGCCCCCTCCCCCACAGATCCTGTCGCAGGGGGGGGCCTCCTCCCGCCAATCGTGGTGCGCATGACGCCGCATCCACCCGGCGGCGGTTATTTTTGGTACCGCGTTCCGTCAGCTGCTGATGCCGGCGCTGCGTGTCCGATACGCCTGCTACACGCCCCCCACCGATGCGTTCAACGCTGTTTGTTTGAAGGGGAGTGGGGGTTGGGGAGCGACTGCGGGGTCCGTCCTGAACAAGAACGACGGCTGCAAATTGTTCGGGTGCGGTACGAGGTGAGGGACACCGCTCTCCGCACACTGCGGTGTTTCTCCCCCTCTCCTTCTTCCCCGTGGTTCCTGTGCTGCAAGGCCAGCCACAAGAGGAGAAGGCCGGCGCTTGCCAATGGGGCCGTTCCATCAGGGTCCTCACAGCCATCCACGTCTGGCTTGGACGGGTGTGGTACCAATGGTGGTCGGGGGCGTGGGGGGGGCCGCGTGGCCCGCGTGGCCGCCAATCCTACCCCGCCGCACGCGCGTTGCCCTGTTGCCAGAGAGCCTCGCGACGAGCGCGTAGTCACGTGGCAAAGCTTTGTCTCGCCTGCCTATCCGCGAGAGAATCGACGGGTCTTGCGCCAACAGAAGCAGCGTCGGAGAATCAGCCACGCAGCGGCAGCGAGCGCCGTCGCGGACGGACCCCGGTCCTCCGTCCACCCCCCCGCCAATCACCAATCGTCTGTTTCGGCTCTAATCCCATCAAAGATCTTATTTCGACGGCATTTGGATGGGCCTCGGAAGGCCTGTGAGGCCCCTTCTCGATGGAAGCTCGTTGGGGTTCGATGGGACCCCGGCTCGATGGGACCCCGGCTCGATGTGACTCGATGGGCATTCTCCATCGAGAAAAAGCTTTACAGTCTCGATACGCTACTTTTCCTTTCGCCTATTGTTCTGTGTCGCTCTCGAGAGAACTGTACGGTCTGCCTGCTCATGCGGCGCTTTTTTGACGCTGCCGATGTGGCGGATTGCTTTTTATCCCTGCCGATGCGTTGTGTTTCTGTCTACACATCTCTACCCCCGTACCTCTCCTGGCAGCCACTGGGTTCAGCACTGAACAGAGAGCACCCTTGGTGTCGTTCTGCATACGCATGCCACGCAGGCGCCGGATAACTGCGGTGCCGCCGCCACCCCGGAGTGTGAGGCGGCTGCGGTGCCGCCGTCACGGGTCCGCCGTCGCACGTCCCGACGCGCCTTATCGCCCGGCACTGTATGTTGCGGGGAAGCGATGCAACAACATCGCAGTCGCAGTAGAGTCAGCCATGACAAAGTGGAAGCAAAACATACAGAAGCGCGCAGGCTCCACTCGGTGAGACGCACTACCAATAAGCGTACTATCCCCCACACCCGTCGCCCATCCAAGTACTGGTTGGATGCAACGTCTCGTTCACACCCCGTGATCAAACCGCTACAGGAGCCCCTGCTCACTCCTTCCCCCCCAACCACCGCTGGTAGGCGTCCGATCTCCTCCCACTGGCCGACCCCATCGCGGGGGCGAGTCGATCCGTCGACCCCAGCACGTCGGCCACCATGGCGCGGGCGCGGGGGTGATGTGTGGGCGGCGGTCACGCTGGGGTCAGAGCGTGAGGGGGGGTGCCGTGGCAGCACCCACCCACAGCGTCCTCGACCCTGAACCCCCACGCGACTCTTCTCCTACTTACAATACACCCTGCAACACACCGTTGAATAACGTACGGGCACGAATGCGACCGACGCCGGCACCACAGAAGAACGTACCGGCACAAAGTTGGCCGACGCCGACGGCGGCCGCGTCGTCGCTCCCGCTGCGACAGGGCAAGGGGCGGCACAGGTGGGGGTGGGGGGGGGGGGAGGCTGGGAGACAATCGCGGCGGTGGGGGGGGGTGACAAGCCACAACCCGGGCGATGGGCGGTGACGGCTGATGCCCATTCGTGAAGCCGATCTGCCAGCGCCGCTGAAGCCGCCAAACAGTGGCCACGCCCCCGTTGGAGTGGAGTCCCCGCTAGGCGACTTCACCGCCGCGACCGCCGCTGCCGCACCGATGGGCACACTCTGCGCAAACAAGTGTGCGGAGACACACCGTCGCGACAGCGGCAGGGTGGAAGGACGATAACCATACGATGAGGAGCACATGAGCAGTGTACGTGGGCAGACGGGTGGTGCTCTATCGGTGACGCCGCTTCCAGCTGTGCGACCCGGTTGACGTGTGGACGGCAGCGAATTGAGGGAGAACTCCGGCCAACGGCCGAATCCCTGTTGATAGTGTATTCGTGTTCAATCATAGTGTCCTCTCCTGGGAGGGTCTCACGACTTGGGCCTTCTCCCGAGTGGGTCTAAACCGTCGCGAGACAAAAGGACGTTGAGAGCGCGGAAAGCTGCCAAAACAGTGCCAAGACAGGTCCCATCCAAATAGCGCTTGTCGTGCTTTCGATGAGATCTCGACGGGCTGGAAACGCCCATCGAGGCCCCGTCGAAGCCCGTCGAGACGGGCGCTCGATGGGTCGATGGGCCTCGACGGGGCTCGACGGGACCTCGATGGGATTTGAGCCGAAACAGACGCATGCAAGTGATATGAAGCCGTGACTCTGCGGGGGGGGAAGACCGTGAGGGTGGGCTCCCTCCGGTTGTCCTCCACGGCTTGGGCGGACGCAGGGAACGGATCCAAACTAATATGTCCAGATAAAAGCGGGATCTCTTGCCTGGTCTCGCGCGCGGACGAGGCGCCGAAACGTGCGGAACAAGACCCTGGGGGGGGGAGGGGGGTGCAGCGACGGAGGTGGGTTGACCAACGCTCCAGTTCGGCTCCAGGAGGGCGGCAGGCCAAGCGTTTCTTGTGTCTGTGAGTGAGATGGTTCCCAAGAGACCCACCCCTTCTCCCGCGAACGTTCTTCGTCAGTGGACTGGGGTTAGTCAACGGATCCTCGTGGGTGGCGTCGAGTTTGAGCCTAGCCAATGATACGCCGTTGCAATCGATTTGTGCCCTTGATGTACCGTAGATGTACTGAAAGACTTAAAATTGGACGTGGCCGTGAACTTGGTTGTTAACATACGAGTGGCTGTCGACAGACGTCTGCAAGATTTTCCCATGCGCCATTGGCTCGTGACTGGCACGGCTCGCGACCGAGGCCCGGGCCCGTGGGCGCCCACAAGGGCTGTGGGCGCAGAGCAATGAGGGCACGCACTGACCTCAACGGACGGTCGGGTGGGCAGTAATACCCGCCTGGCGGCCATCGATGGAAGCCCCCCCGCGCTCCTGTGTGCACACAGGTGCGTGAGTGGAGGGCTCAGACCCGCAGCACCGCACCACGGGAGATGGCGGGACACTGTGGGGTACTTTCCACTGCCTATACTGTACCACGCCTGGGTGGAGAACACCGGCGAAGGGGGTACGCGGGAGGGACAGCGTACGCCACGGAGGGCCACGCCCATCGGGGGGCGGGTATCTCCGTCGTTGTCGCCACCCGGCCACCCCTTGCCGCGCGCCTCATCCCCCCCCCCCCAATCCCACCCCCTCCGCGCCCACCCCCCCAGCGCACCCTCACGGATAAAAGGGGCTGCCGAGCCAGGCGCTTCCCGCTCCTCCCCCGCCGCCTCCCCCCCCATCGGCGGGGGCGCCCCACCCTGCCGGCGCGCCCGCCAACGCCGCCGCCGCCGCGGGAGCGCCGCCGCCGCCGCCCCCCCCCCCACCCCCCCCGCGCGAGCCCGTGGCCACACCCGCCGCCGCCGCGGCGCCCGGTGCACCCCCGTCTGGGGGCCCCCACGGCGGCAAAGCCCGGCCGCCTCCCGGCCGCCCCCCCCCTGCCCCGTCACCCCGAACGGCGGGCGTCGGCACGCCGACGGCCGGTGGGGCGGCGGCGGCGGCGGCAGCGGCGGCGGCGGCGGTGCTCCCCGCCCCCACTCCCGCCATTGGGGACAGCCCCGCGTAGGCGGGGCTGACGGGCGATGATGATGGGAGGCCGCCATAGCCGCCGGGCAAGCCCGCCGCCCAGTCGCCCGTCGCAAACGCCGATACGGGGAGGAGGTAGGAGGGGGTGCCGCTATGACCGCGGCGGTCGCCGCCACCCCCACCACCCCCGCCACCGCCGCCGCCGCCATCACCGCCGCCGCCGCCACCACCACCGCCGGCAGAGGCACCGACAGCTACTGCGCCCACCGCCCCGCCTCCGGCAGCCGACAGACCCGACGGGGGCGAACGCGGCAGCGGGGCCGGCCCAGCCGCAGTGGGCGGCGGCGCCAGCGGCGGCAGCCGCCCGCCCATGCCCAGTGGCGGCAATGGCGTCGGTGCGGCGGCGGCGGCGGCGGCGGCGGCGGCGGCGGGCGGCGGCGGCGGCGGCGGCGGCGGCGGCGGCGGCGGCGGCGGCGGCGGAGGCGGCAGCTGCCGGCCGCTGCTGCTGCCAGCCGGGGGGGGACCCCCCGCGGCGCCACCGCCGCTGTCCGTACCTCCGCCACGGGCGGGGGGAAAGGCCAGGCGCGGCAGCGACGAGGTACCCCCGCCCCCCCCGTTGGCGGCAGCAGAGCCGCCGTACGGCGGCCCGTATGGGCCGCCCCCAAAGGCCGACGATCCCCCCCCCACCACGTGCGTCGTTGCCCCTCCCCCCCCCCCCCCCCCCCCGCCGACGCCGCCCCGGTACGCCCCATACGGCGCGTACCCGTCGGCGCCGCCACGGCCACCGCCGCCGCCGTTCCACCTTGCGCCCCCCCCGCCGCCACCGTCGCCACCGCCACCGCCACTGCCACCGCCCCCGCCCCCACCACTAGAGAGGCGGCCATACGCATCGCCGCCGCCGGCCGAGGCGGCGGCGGCACCCCCACCGCCCAGCCGCTGCCGCGACAGCGGCGGGTCCCGCGGGGACCCATAATAGGAGGAGCTTCCAGCGGGCGCCGCCGGCTGCGCCGCCCACGGCGGCTGCTGGGGCGGCGGCGCGTCCGACGCGGCGGCCACGTAGCCGCCGCCTCGACTGCTGGCGGCGGCACCGTAGACGGGCCCACCCCCGCCCCCGTAGGGGCCGGCCAAGGAGCCGCCGCCGCCACCCCCGCCGCCGCCCCCCCCACCGCCCTGTCCAAACAGAGTATAGTCGCCGCCGCCGCCGTACGACGGCGGCGGCTGGTGGTGGTGCTCGTACCCCCCCCCCGGGACTTCCTCATCGTGGCCGTCCATGTACTTGCGTTTGACGCCCACCTGCACGCCCCCCCCCCCGCCGCCGCAGCCGCCCGGCTCCCGCCCCTCTTGCAGCGGGTACCACGCAAAGCCAATGGCGTTGAGGCGGTCCACGCGGGACGGCCGGAGCTTCCCCTTGCGGCTGGCCTGCCGCTGCGAGTTGACCCACCACCCCAGGGCGCCCACGTTAAACGGCACCCGCGTGTGGCCCGTCGCGGCCTTCCACGCGACCAGCTCCTGGAAGCGCTCGTTCCAGTCATTCGCGGGCGTATCCCACACAAACCCAATCGCGTCGAGGCGGGCGACGCGCGCGGGCGCCAGCCGCCCCTTGGCCCGCGACTGCCGCTGCTTGGCAACCCACGAGCCCAGCGCGCCCGACGCGATCGGCACGCACGCCGAGTTGTCATTCTCGGCCATCCAGTCGACCAGCTGGCCGTACCGGAGCTCCCACAGGTGCTCGTTGGTGTCCCAGATCATGCCCACGGCGTTGAGGAGGGCGATGCGCTCGGGGGTGAGGAGCCCCTTTTTGAGCTGCTCCCGCTGCCGCGCCACCCACCGGCCGAGCGCGTCCTCCGCCTTGGGCACCGCCGCGTGCCCGTGCGCCCGGTAGTAGTGGAGCAGCTCAATGTACCGGTCGCCCCACGGGCCGGGCGCCACAGACGGGGTGGCGAGGCTGGCCTGGGGGGGGGGATGGGGGGGACGTGGGAGGGCGCAGCGCGGGGGGGGGGGGGGGGGGGGGGGAGCGAAAAGGGGGACCCCACGGCGCCGCTGCCAGAGTAGGCGACCATGCTGCCTGCACCGCCGTCGCCGCCGCCACCGTGACCGCCGCCGCCGCCGCCACCGTGACCGCCGCCGCCGTGACCGCCGCCGCCGTGACCGCCGCCGTAGCCAGGCGGCGGGAGTGGGGGGGGACGCTCCATCGCCTGCCGACGAGACGGCGGCCGTCCCTCGGTAGGGGAAGCAAGGCCGCGGGGCTGCGGCTGCCACCGCTGCTGCCACAGACACCCCCCTAGACGGGCGGGGTCCTCAGCCAGACTCGGCTGCTGGGGCCCGGACAACCGACGCCTTGACGGTCTCTGTTCGACCCGACCAGGCGAGGGAGGGGGAGCAAGACGGGCGAGGGGTGTGGGGGGGGCGGGGAGAAGGAAGAACAAAAGGGGACGACGCCCAGAGGACTCCCGCGGCGCCACTCTCGCGTCACACGCAACACCCACCGCGGCACAGCGGGAAGAAGAGGCGCCCCGCCGCCCCCGCGCGGTCGCGGGAGAGGAGAAAAACGTGTGCGCCCCACCCGCCTCGTCCCGCGCGTCCGTCCGTGCGCAGCTGCGTCTGTCGTCGTGACGACGGGGGGGGTGCGAGTTGCGTGCGCCCACCGCCAGGGCCGCTGGTAACACCACCCTGTGCGCTGAGGGGCTCTCCCTTTTGTAGTGCGCACCCTCCGGCGTCGGCCACGAGCCCAGCCGACGGCAACAGCGGCTGGGTTCCCTCTCAGCCGCGCCGCACCCACACCAGCTCCCGCACTCTCTCCCCCCCCCCCCCCTCGGACCGCCGCCCTGACTCAAAACAAAAGGGCTCAACGACCACCCCAGACGGGGCGCGCAACCGCGGGCGGGCGCGGGGGCCCCGCTGCCACGCACAGGGTGCGTGTCACGGCGGGCCGCGCGAGGCCGCACCGCCCCTCCCGCCCCCCCCTCCCCGCCCCGCACGCCGCGCACGACGTGCGCCAGCCGCCGTGGCGCCGCGGCCGCGCCGGCAAACCCGCCACGCACAGGGCGGCAGCAAGGGGGGGCGGGGACGGCGGCGGGGGAGACGGCCCCGGGCTGACGGGCCCAGCGGTTGGCGGGCGCGGCGGCGGCGGCGGCGGCAGAGGGGCGCCGCGACCCCCGCCCGCCGCGACTCCCACCCTCTGCTGGCCGCCCCACACACGCCACGACCAGACCCAGTGGGGACGCCCCCCCCCCCCCCCACTCGCACCGCCGGTGCCCCCACACCAGCAAAACCACAGGAGCAACCAGGCCAGCCGCGGAAAACAGCGGCCCCGCAACCACCCCACCCCACCCCACCCCTCCCCCCTCCCCGCGCCCACAGCGCCCGTCGCCGGCGACGCCGAGGCGACCCCCCGGCGGCCGTCGCAGCCACTGCCTGCGCTCGCCCGCGGCGCGGGGCCTCCACCGCCCGCGCGGCGGTTCGCAGAGGGGCGGCGGCGGGGGAGGGGGGTGTTTGGCAGGGTCGCGGTCGGCGGGAAGGGAAACAGCCGGTGGGGTTTTGATGGCAAACAGCAGGGTGGGGGGGCGGTGGGGGCGAGAAGGCAAGAGCCAAGGGCGGGGGGGGGGGGGGGTGGAAGGGGGGCAACGGGGGCAAGTCCGGCGTGGACGCTGTGACGGCCGGCCTCGCCCAGACGGTGGCGGCGGGCGGGCGGGGCGGGCGGGCGGGCGCGGGGGTGTGTCCTCGACGATGGCGTCGGGGGGGTAGCAAGCCGCCGGCCAGCCACCACAGGCCCCCGAGGGACCACCCAGGCTGTAGGAGACGACGACGGACGTTCAAGGCACACCCACCCCCAGCGGGCGCACCCCCTCTCCCCCCCCCCCCCCCACCCGTATGGTCTGGAAAGGGATGTATGCAGGTATGTGGCCGGGCAGGCCGGCCGGCTGGCCACCGCCGTCGTGACGCCCGCGTCGATGGCCGCGCGTCTCGGCACCCCCCCCCGCCAGCCCACCCGCCCCCCCTGACCCCGCTGGCCTCTGACCAACCCGCCGGCCTCACCGCAATGGCGGTCGGCACCCTCCACAGGCGATGAGGGAGGGGGGGGGGGGGGGGGGGGCGGGGGAGGGGGGGCCGGAGAGGGGGGGGGGAAGGAGGGGGGCCCGGCGGGAGAAGAAAAAAAAAAAAAAAAAACAGAAAGCAAGGACACGGCCGCCTGCAGCTGTGGCGTGCGAGCGGGCGACCTCGCCCGGGGGCCTCCCCCTGGGGGTCGTTGGTGGAGTGGTGGAGGTGGCGGTGGCGGCGACGGTGGGGCGCTGGCTGGGGGGGGCGGGGGGGTGGGGTGGCCAGGTTTGCCGGGTGGGTGGCGGGGCTTGGACGGCCGCGCGTGTGCCGCCGCCCAGCGTTCCCGACCGCGCTGCCGGCGCCTGCCGCTCCTCCCTCCCCTCCTCCCGCGCCCCCCCCCCCCCCCCTCTCACGCGTCGCCTCTGTCAGGGTCTCTCCCTCCCCCGGGTGACACACACACCCACCCACCACCCACCCCCCCACGCCGGCGTGCGTGCGGGGGAGGCCGCCCACCCAGCGTTCGCCGCGGACGGGACCGCACGTGCGCGCACAGCGGGGGGGGGCAGAGGGGGGGGGGGCGGGGGGCGGGGTGAGACAGCGGCCCACACTAAGGGGGTGCGCAGGTGCTCAGGCCCCCCCCCCCCCCGCCCCGACTCCCTCTTTGGGTGCTCTGCGGCGGCTGTTTGGAAGGGCGGGGGGGGGGGGGGGGGGGGTGGCTGCGTCACGCGGGCAGCGGCGGCGGGGGGGCCGCCACCGGCAAGCACCCACCAGGACCAGGAGCGGGGGGGCACGCGGGGGAACGGAAACGCGTCTGGCCGACCGCCCGCCCCCCGCGCGCGCGCGCGCGGGGGCGGCGACCGACGGGGGGAGGGAGGGGGCTAACCGGCAGGCCCGTTTGGGGCGCGCCCGTCGTTGGGGGGGGCGGCGACGCGATTTTCGACTCCACCAGACGGGGGGGGGGGGGGGGGGGGGGGGGCGACCGGCCAATGGGCGGTCCCGCCTGGCCGTGCGGGGCGGCGGCGGCGGCGGCGGCGGGGCCCCACCCAGCGGATCCTAGAGAGCCTGACGCGCCGACCGCGGCGCTCATCCGTTTTTTTGTGGGGGGGAGCGCGCGCGCGCTCGCGGGGGAGCGTGGTGGGGGCGCGCGCGGGGGGGGGAGGGGGGGGGGGGGGGGGGGGCGGAGTGTGTGCGGGGTGGTTGAACAACCCATGGCGTGGCGCCGCGCGGGGCCCAGACACGAGAGGTGGGTGGGGGCGGTGCGGGGCGGGGCGCGCGCCGCCACGCCTCCCCGCCTGCCTTCATCCAGCCGGGACTGGCGCGGGGGCGGGGGGAACGCCCGCGGTTGGCGGGACCCCCCGCGAGCGCCCCGGCGCTTGCGTGCGCCGACGGGTTTTTTTCCGCCGTGGGGGGTGTGTGTCCTCCACTCTGGGGGGGTGGTTGTGTCTGCCGCGCGGCCGCCACGCCCAAAAAAAGCGTCGGGGGATCTCCCAGAGTGTGTCCACCCCCCCCCTCCCCCTGCGACAGAGGCTGGCCGATCAAAGAGGAGCCGCGGCGGCGGACCGCAGCAAAAAATGCACCTTGCCGAGGCCGACGCCACCCCCCCCCCCCCCCCAAGTGTCGGATCCTGGCCGGTGCGTCAGCAGTCTACGGCTCGTTCGAGTGCGCAGGCGCACGGGCCGGGCGCGTCGCCTGTCGCTGGATCACCCGGCGAGCGGCTGGAATTGGTGGACGGCGCCCGCCGTGGCCGCGGGGCGTGTCCACCGACCGTTCTGTCAAGCGACGCCGCTGGGTCCGTCGCGGGCAGCTCCTCCACCTCCTTCCCAACGCCCCCCCCTCTGCTCCCTCCCCCATTCTTTCTCTGACAAGCCGAAGCACCTGTGGGCGACGGCGCCACGTCTCATCCAGCACCCGTTCTCTTTGAGGAGGGTCGTGGTGGTGGTGGACGCCGGCGCTGGACTCCTTGGCCACCACCGCTCCGTAGGTGTGGCCCCCCAGCCGCGGGATGGACCAACGGAATAGGCCCCGGCGGCGGCGGCAGGCCAGACTGGAATGCGGTGTCTGCAGGGGCACACCAGGCGTGCCTACCCACTGTCAGTGGGGTTGGTGGTGGCGGGGGGGGGCGTGCGGCCCCAATCCCCGTCGCCCAGACGCGCAGAGGAGCTCCGCCGAGTGGCGTGTTGGGGTGGGAGGTCCTGAGCTGTGTGCCCCGCCTCCCGCATACGTAGGGTGGCCCCACGTGGACGGCCACTAGCTGGTGTGTACCTGGCACGCCCTGCCAATGGCAGACCGTCGCTGCCACGCGGCAGGGGCAAGTGACGCCGGGGACTTCCCCCCCCGATGAGAGCCAGGCGGGGGACCAGGCGGGGCCCACCTCGGGCCTTGCACCGCTGCCTGTGGGTGGGTGCTCCGGTGCACTCGCGCGCTCCGCCCCCTCCTTCCCCTCCTCCCTTCCCTGTTGAGCCAGTTGGTGGGCGCGGAGAGCCCCACACGGGCGGTACGAGCCTCGTGCCGTCCTCGACGGCCAGGCGCGGACGCCCCGCCCGAGGGGGGAGGCGTGACCGGTCCCGGCCCCGGCGTCCCATCCCGTGTCAGGCGTGACCCGCTGAGCCAGGCGTGTCGGCCTCTGGGGCGGAGGCGGCCGCCGAGCCACACACCACCTGAAAGTGGGGAAGGCGACGGAGTCGGGCGCCCCCCAGACACGTCAGAGGAGGGGCGAGGCACCGCCACCGGCAGGGGGCGTGCTGCCAGCCGTGTGGGTTCCCACGGCGTCGGTCGCACGACCTGCAGCGGGCGCCCCCAGCGCGGATGCCACAGCGGTGTGTGCCGGTTGGTCGGTTGGCCAAAATCCAGTCGTCGGCTGCCCATGGCGCTGGGCGGGGTCGTGGCCACTCGTGGAAGGGTGTGGCGGCGGAGGGGGGGGGGGGGGGTGCTCAGCCGACGCGGACAGTGGGGTGCTTGCGTAGCGCGCTCGCATGGAAGCGGGGAACAGTGCCGTGAGTGGGGGTGATGGCGGGGGGGTGGCGGGATGGGCGTCGCGGCTGTATGCGTCGCGCGTGTGCGGCGGGTCACCCGTCCCACCCAACGGGATGTCAGCCTCCAGACAGCGCCTCCCCTGTTTTGCGTTTTCGGTGTCTATCGGCGGGGGGGTGGTCGTGGGGGTCTCCTGCGAGGCCTCTGCAGTGGGGGACCACGACTCTTGCGGACGCTCTGCACGCCGCGGCCCACCAACCATATCACTTTTCGTCTGTGTGCGCGACGGCAGCGCACCCGCGCGACCGACTCCCGCCGGTGGGGGGTGCAAACGGCCGCTCCTCCCACTCTGGCAGAGAAGATCGCGAAGGAGGGCCACAGATTGGGAGATTCATTGTCACCAATTCCATCGGTGACCGGCTCACTCGGGCGGGGGAGTATCCGCGCCCAGTCCCACCCGACGGATTTGACACGCGCCTCCGGGCCGACACGTGGTGGTCGCGGCGGCTACGCGCGGCGATCGTCAAAGCGCACGGCCTCCGCCCACGTGGGTGGCCAACGCCGTTCCCACGTGGGAGGCCGTCGTCGGCCGCCGCCGGCCGACGGGCGATCAGTGCCCACGTCACGGGGGGGCGACGACTCTGCTGGGTCGACCGTCGCGCTTCAACGGAAGCTTCTCATCCGTACCCGCTGTCGGCGGGCGCCCCGACGCTGCTAGTCGCGCCGCGGCGGTCCGCGGCGCCAGGCGTCGCGGGGCCCCCACCGCACCGCAGCGCGGAGAGCTCTCCGCTCAAGAGCGCGGCCGCCGACGGGCCCGGTGGCGCCCCGCACCGCGGCGATGGGAGGCCGGCGGCGGCCGCGCCGCGGGGGCCGTGTGCTTCCGCTTGCCAGCAAAGCGGGACTGCGGTGGGGTGGGTGGGCGGGAGGACCGCGCATCCAGCAAACGGCCGTATCGGTGCCGACGGAGGGGAGCGGCAGCGGAAGGTCCCCGCCACGGGGGGCGGCAACTTCTCTCCATCGGTGACGTGGTGCCACCCTACCGCGCCAACAGCGGCCCCGAGACGCGTCCATCCACAGTGTCGGTGCGGTAGGGTGCAGGTGGGCGCGGGCGTTGAGGGGAGGGAGCCAACAGAGACCTTGCTTGTGCATCACCCATTTTGCGCTCCCAGCGCTTTCTGCCAACGCGCACGTCCTGGTTGCTTTGTAGCGGGAGGCAGCTGGCGTTCGCGGTGCGTCATCCCCCAGAGGGCGGTAGGGTCAGCAGCGATTGGGCGGTGCCGAAGCCTCTCCCGTCCACGACAGCCGCTGACCCCGCGGAGTGGTGGCCCTGTTGCGCGGCTGGCGAGCAGCCAAGGCGGGGTGGGGTGGCAGCAGCGGTGGGGGCAGTGGTGGCATAGCCACACCGTGCTCTCTCGCAGTTGGCCAGCTGTGCGCTCACAGACATCTTTCCTCCGCAGCCTCCTCGCTCCGAAACCAGACGCGGGCGGCTTCCAACGGGTGGAAGCGGGCGAGTGACGTCCACCCCCGCCGCAGTTTGAACATTCCCACCCACCCATGGTCGGTGGGGGGCTGTCCGACGCCCACCGCGCCCCCCCCTCCAGGCAATGGTTCCCGACAGTGACGTGTCTGGTTGCCACTCCCCACCCTGCGCCGTCATCTCCCCAACTGATAGTCCATCACGTCCCCCTCGTCTGCCGCACCGCGGTGGTTGGTGGGAAGTCCGTCCACTCGCCCCTGAGGCGTCCAGTGGCGTCTCACACACCACTGGTGCGACACCAGTGCCTCTACCAGTATGGATTCATCCCTCCCCCGCGCCCTCATCGCCAGCGAAGCGGCCTTCAGCCGGCCGGAGAACACCTCTTTTCGTTTCAGGGGGGAAACTGTGGCTTGCAGCCCTGCCCACGACGTAACCGGGAGACCGTTAACAGCTCCTTCCGCCATCCTTGCGATACATGAGACCATCTCATCGAGGACATTGTGTGTCAAGGCGCGCGCACAAAGCGCCGCATGGCGTCCGTGCTGTTGTTTTTATTTTTGCTGCAGGTCGAGTAACTAAGCAGGGAAAGAGGGGAGAAGTCGATGCTCACATCTGTCTCTTCTCTAGCGGTCTCCGCAGGCGCTTACAGAGAGGTCCAGACGTACAGGTACGGCGCGGGCGCAGTAAGAACGCGTATGAGAAGCAACAAGATCGTGCTGACCGGGCTGTGGCGCAACTGGATAGAGCGGCGGGTCATGAGTGGCGGCGTCGTGCCCTGGCGCTGACCTCCCATCGGTGGTCGACTGTGAACCCGAGTGGCAGACGTGGCATGCGCTGTACACGTGTCAAGTATCGGCATTCAAAGCAACCGTATGATAATATCATAGAAGTACATCTGTCTCAGAAGAAGACAGACTCGAAGGAGTAATTATTAGTACTCAGTCGGCCAAGCAGTCATGGCTCGCTGGCTGTTTTATGTCTCACCTTCATTCCCTACCTTCTTTCCCGCTCTATGTCCGCTCCCCGCCTTCGCGAAGTTCTCGTACCTCTCGTGCCTTGTGCTTCTCTTCCCTCCCTCGCTCTTCCTTCCCCCTTTCTGTTTTGTCTCTTTCTTTTTCTATTCCCTTCTCAACCTTTCTCAGCCTCTTGGGCGTCATGATGTCCGGTCTATCTGCTCCCACCCCCCCCGTCACTCCCAGCACCGTCCTCGTCCCCCCCCCCCGTGACACGCGCCCCCCCGTTGGCCTGGTGGACAGCCTTTTCCCTCGTCTCGGCAGGGGGCGGGTACTCAAATCGCATGCGAAGCGGGTGTCAGACCTGGCCTTTTCCCCGGACGGCACCTTGGCGGTCACGGCCGCCGCCGACGCGACGGTGGCGGTGCACTCGGTGCTGACGGGGGGCACGCCTAAGAGCATCCCTGTTAAGAAGCACGGCGCTGGGGCGGTAGCGTTTACGCATGCCCCGGGGGTGGTGGTGACCGCCGCCACCACCCCTGTTGACGATGCACTGCGGTCGCTGGACCTCCACGCCGCCGCATACACGCAGGCTTATGGCGGCCACACCGCGGGCGTCACGTCGGTCGGGGTGTCCCCCGTCGACGATGCGATGCTGTCAGCGTCGCTCGACGGGAGCGTTCGGCTGTGGGACCTGCGGTCTCCCACCGCCCGGGGGGTGCTGCGGGGCCTCCGTGGCCGCCCGGCCGTGTCGTTTGACGCTGCGGGGCTGGTGGTGGGGGTGGCCCAGTCTGACGCCGCCGCCGCCCAGTCGGTGCGTCTGTACGACGTGCGCAAGTACGAGGGCGGCCCGTTTTGCACCCTCCTCATGCGCGAGACTGCCGCTGAGGTGGGGCGCCTGTCTTTTTCGGCCGACGGCAAGGCGCTGTTGCTGACGAGTGTCGGGGGGGGTGGGCGCCTGTACGACGCTTTCACGGGCGTCTTTTTGGACGAGGTGGCGGTGGGGGGGGGCGGGGCTCCAGGGGGGGGGGCGCTTGCTCCACCAGTCCTTGGTGGTGCCGGTCCCCCTGCAGGGGGCGTCCCCGCCGAAGTGGAAGGGCTCGTAATGGAGGCGTCATTTACCCCCGACGGCGCGTACGTGCTGGCTGGCACCGCGGGGGGGGAGGTGGTGGTGTGGAGCGTGGCCGGTCGGCGGGAGGTAGCCCGCCTGGGTGGACACGCCACCGTCGTGGGGTGTGTTAAGGTACGTTGGGTGGTGGCGGAGGTGAGGGAAGGGAGAGAGCGCCGTCGAAACGACAGTAGGGGAGGCCGTTGCTGACCGTGGTGGTGGGGGAAGGGAGGGCGCAGCTGGGCCACACATGGGGTGGGGGATGGGGGTGGGATGCGATCAGCTTCCCGGAGGATGTGTGGGAGGGATGCAAGTGGCGACCGCGGCGGCTGAGGCGACTGCCGCAGCGGACGTATGCACTGAACTGACGTAGCGGTGCTTTTTTTCTTGCCTTTTGGTGCTCTCACACTTCGTTCGAACGCCTGGTTGGTGTGGTTGTGCCGTCTTACCCCTTCTCAATAATACTTTTCCTTTCTCTTTGCTCGCTTTTTTCTCTTGTGTTCGCTTTTGTCGTGCCACGCACGCCCTGTGTGTGGCACGTCGCGGCCCCACGTCTGCCGCAACGCCGGCGGCAGTGGAACCCCAAGTACGCCATGATGGCGTCGGCGTGCCAAAACGTTGTGTTTTGGACTTTCCCCGCGGACGAGCCCGCCCCGCGAGTGGGATGAGGCGTCGCCCCCGTCGGGTGTGTGCCCGCCAGTGTACCCCCGGCGGTCTCGAATGGGGTGTACTGTGCTGGCACTTGAGGGGTGGGGGTGGGGAGGAGGGCAGTGGATGGAAGGGGGTGTGCGTGCCGGTGGGGAGGAGCGGCGGCGGGAGTACGGGGGTGCCTGAGGGAGCGGGCGCGTATTGGGGTGGCGGCGCGCACTCCCCAGTCATCTACCTCTCCGCCGCTCACATGGCGGTGGTGGATGCGCTGGTCGCCGCGGCGTCGGCCGCCGCCATTGGCAGCGACGGACTGTGTGGGTGCGTGAGGGACCGGGGGGGGCGGAGCGCATGCCGGTGGCGGGCAGTGGTGAGCCCGCTTTCCGTCCTAACCGGCAGAGGCGGGCAGGCGGGCAAGCGTGTAGGGTGCCGCCGCCGGGGTTTGGCCGCCCGTGCGCATCGGCCGACGTCGGCGGCGGCAGCGGTGGCGACAGCGGCGGCGTGCCTTAGCCCTCCACGGCGGACCTGGGCGGGCGTTGTCGCGCTGCGCCGCGCGGCGCGCACGGACTGGTGGCTTTCGACGACGCGCGCACCGTCGCGCCGATGCGACGCGGGAACGAGGCGCCCTCTGCCCACCTCGCGGGCGCCGCACGGCTTGCATGGGCAGGTCGGAAGCACAAGTGAGGGGTGTGGCTACTGTGGTCCCTGAGTCGCCCCAGTCGCGTCTGCCCCTCCCTTCCGCCACCGCCCGCCCCCTTCACCAGCGCCCTTTGGTTTGCTGGCACGGTGCGCGCAGCAGAGCAGCGGGAAAAAAAGCGCAAAAAAGAAAGAAAACCCGCGCTCAGTCGATGGTGAGGATGTCGCCGTCGTCCGCCGCCCCTCCCCCCCCGCCATCACCACCGGCCACGACGGTCTTGGCCTTTTTGGCGACCCCGGCTTCAGCCTCCGCGGCACTGTCGCGGGGGCGCTTCTTGAGGGGCGTCGCCCCGGCGGCGGGCGCCGTCACCGCCGGCACAGCCTCGACAATAGACAGCTCGTCTGCGTCTTCGGCCGGCGCCGCCGCGCTGGCCGGCGTCGCGTCGGCCGCGGCCGGGGCGGCGACGGCTGTGGCCGCCGGCGGCCGCCCTACCACCTCCCACGCCCGCGGGTGGGCCTCCTCGTCAAAGCCACCCTCCACGTGAGCGACGTGGAGCGTCACTTTAAGGGCCTGCGCAAAGTCCTCCACGCCCACCGCCGCGCCGTGGCCAACGCGGAGGTCAGCCAGGGGAGTGTCGAGGGCGGCCTCGTAGGTGGCCACCTCGTCCGCCTCGAGGCCTTCGCCACACTCAAAGAGAGTGTTGTGGTAGTCGCCCGGGCCCGACACGGACACTTGCGGCTCAAGGACACCCAGCTCACCGCGCAGGACGCCCTCCACGAGCGTCCGCAGCGTAAACGTGGCGGTGTCGACCCGTAGTGCGAGCTGACCCGACGAGCACACGTAACACGAGGGAGCTGGTGGGGCAAGGCGCTCCGGCACACACAGCCGCCGGGGGCGCCCCTTGGCGCCATCCCCAGACGGCTCCTTCAGCACAAAGACGCTCCGGGTAGCCGCAAGGTCGCCACCCGCCACTGCCGCAGCGGCCACCACCTTGACAGCCTCCAGCGTCAATAGCCCCGCAACGACAGCGTTGGTGGTGGCAATCGCGTGCACGATGTTGCCAGCAATGCCCTTGGCCGCCCAGGGTGACTGCAGCGGCACCCCGTACGCGGCAGAGCGGAGGTTGGACGCCGCCGTTACAAATGCCAGCGCATCCGCATCATCCTTGTCAAAGGTGAGGGAGCCAAACGAGGCGGCGCGGGTGGTCACGAGGCGCGTGAGGGTGCCGAGCAGGACCGCCGCCGAGGCCGACGCATCCCAGGGGGTCTGAGAAAGGAGGTTGAGCGTGCCGGCTGAGGCGGCGGCCTGGAGGCCCGCTGACGGGCCATCGCCAGCCGCCGCCGCCGCGGCCAGCGCAGCCACATCAAGCGGTGTCGGCGGCTCACGCTTCTTCCACAGGTCCGCCATCGCCGCCTGCTCTGCAATGTCCGCGTGAAAGACCCGGTGGGCGACGCGGGTGACAAACGCGTCGGGCGCCTCAGAGCCGTCGTAGCGCACCCGCTTGGCGTCGTCCTTCTCGACCGATGTGGGGTCCCCGTCAGCGCCAGAAGCCTTTTCTGCCGCCAACCCTGCAACAGCAGAGGCTGCCTGGGCGGCGGACCCAGTGGCCGGCGTGACGTCCGCATCGGGTAGTCTGGCGTCACCCGTTGCAGCGGCGCCACCATTCCCATTCGCCGCCGATGAGGCCGCTGCCCCCGCCTCTGCACCCTCCGCGGCAGCCTCTCCCTCAGTCGAGGCGTGGATCCCCCCTCCGTCCAAGTCAGCGAGCACATTGGACGCGTCCTCGGGCCCAAACATGAGGTCAAAGAGCGCTTTGGCCCACACCACACAGTGTACCGGCTTTTCTGGCGTGCTGCGGATGGTGCACACGGCGTACACCTTTTGGGCGGCCTTGGGCGTACAGTCGTAGCACTCGGTAACGCCCCCCTTGATGACAGCGACGTGGCCGTTGTAGCCGGTGCTACCGCTGTCCACTAGCGGCACGCTCGCGCCAAGACACATGCGGTTGACATGCCGCCGCGCCTCCACATTGTCCAGTGCGTTGAGCACCACGTCAAAGCCCCGAAAGTAGTCGGCATCAAACGCCTTGTCCTTGATATTACCCACCCGTGGTTCAACGGCCGCACCCGGCACCAGAGTCTCCACCTGAGCCGCTGCGGTGTCTGCCTTGGGCGCACCCACGTGGCGGCGGCGAAAAAGGAACTGGCGGTTGAGGTTGGATACGTCAATGGTGTCCAGGTCAATGAGCGCGACGCCGCGGAAGCCCGTGGCCGCCAAGTTCTTGAGCAGCTCGCACCCAATACCCCCAGCGCCGACCACGAGCAGCTTGGCACGGGCAACGGCAGCGCCGGCGCCGTCACCAAAGGCCAGGTCCAAACCCGCAGAGGGCGTGAAGCCCACAGACGCAGCCATGGCGCCTCGGCAGGGTCGTGAGGGGGAACGACTCGAGGAGGCAACGCTGGTGCCTCAGCTGCTCGAGACAAGAAAAGCAGCCACGGACCGGGCGGGGAGAAGCGTCGCGAGGACGCCACCGGTCGGATACGCGTCGGGTAGTCCCGACCGGTTCGCTGCTAGGTCGCATGTGCACGCCCCCAATCCCGCGTCGAACCACCTGAGCCGGCGCCGCGTATGGCGGGGCACCCGGATGTTGGCGCGCTTCTGTGGGCGAGACGTACTTACAGACTTGCATTGTATAAATTCTGTTCGTGGCGATGAAATGCTGTTCAGCGATGCGCCCACTTTCGCGGCTGCGTTTCAGGCGGCCAACTGGGTCCGGCTGGCCACGTGGAACGCAGAAGCCCGTCGCCTCCAACAAGCAGCCCAGCGTGCCGAGCAGGCCAGCGACCAAGTCACCCATCCGGAACCCGCTGTCGCCGAGCGTTTGCCACCCCGACCTCCATCCCCCCGCCCTCCCTCCCCGTGCAGGGATGGCGGTGCCAGCAGATGTGAATGCTGTTGCCTGGCGTCCTCGTCGCGCCCCAGGAGGGGTCGTGGCCACCCTCGTTGGACAAGCCGCCGCCCCCGCCGTGACGCTTGCCTTGGCGAATGCGCATGTCGGTAGCGACGACGGCAGCGACGGCAGCGACGACAGTGATAGCGGAGATGCTCTCCCCCCCCCCCTCCCCCATTACCGTCGTCCGTGGCGGTCGGGCGCGCGACGCGGGTGGCGCTCAACAAGGTGAGCGCGGCCAAGTTCTCGAGCGTCACGCTTGTACTCGACGCGGTCGCGGCGCGAGTGGCGTCGGCTGCCGATGGGCTGGCGGTGGTGACCGAGCTCACCGCCGCCCTATCGGATGGAGAGCTCTTCCTCCCCGTCTACGCCCGCGTGGCGGCCTGGTTTTGTGGCACCGGCCCGCTGACCGAAGCACCGGGGCAGCGGGCGCCACCGCTCGCCGGGACTGCGGGGCCGCCTACCGGCGGGGGCGCTACCGTGACCCCTTCCCCGCCCCTGCTGCCGCCGCCGCCACGGGGGGCGGTGCCGAGCATCCGGGCGCTGTTGCTGGCCACCCTCTTTGCAGAGGTGGCGGCCGTATCGGGCGGCGGGGGTGTTGCCGCGCGGCTGCGCGCACTGGCGGCGGCCGCCGACGCCGAGGTAGCCGCCGCCCGTGCGGCCCCGCCGACGCCGTGGCCGTGGGGTATCTCCCTCGGCCGTGGCTCTGCGGACGGGCGCGTCGCCGCGCCGCGCCGCGCCATCCTCCCCCCGACGACCGCCACCACCACCGCCACCACCACTACAACCGCCGCCTCCGCCGCTGCTGCCTCGGCCACCACCGCCGCGGCGGGTGTGCGCCCCGTGGCGCTCTCTGCGTTGGCCGCCTCCCTTACCGCTGCGGCGGTGGCGGGCGGGGTGGCCCCCCCGCGGGATGTGGCGGCCTCCCTCGCCGCCGTGGCCGCCCGGTCGACGCGCTCCCCCGGCGGCCGCGTTGCTGCAGTGGATGTGGCGGTCCTCGCCGCCCGCGCGCGGCGGCGGGAGGCCAACGTGGCCGCCTTTGTCGGGCACCTTGTGGTTTCGCGGGTGGTGGGCGGCGCCGCCGTCCGCGCCGCCGCGGTGGGTCCCTTGCTGGCAGCCGCTGCGGGTAGGCCGGCCGGCGAGAGCGGCCCTCATGGCAGCGGTGGGGGCAGCGGTGGCGGCGGCGGCGTGCTGGTCGGCGCCTCGGTGGCGGCGGCGGCCACGGTGGCGATGGCGGCGCGGGAGGACGCGGCCGACGCGCTCGTCGCACTGCTGGCCGGTGGCGGTGCAGCGCTGTGGGCTTCCGCTTCCGCGTCCACCGAGGCAGCCGCCTTTGCTGCCATCCGCTGCCTGTCTGACGGCTGCCCCGGTGGCTGTGGTGGCGCCGGTGGTGTCGCCGGCGGCCGCACTATCGACGCGGCGGGCGGGGCGTCCCCTCTTCCGCCGGGGGGGCGCCCCGCCACTGCCGCCACTACGGCGGCCTGGCCTTCTGCCTGTGGCGCGCTGCCGCTGGGCCTCCGCGCGCGGGTGCGGCTGGCGGAGCTTGCCGCCGCTCACGACCGTGGGTGGGCGGCGCGGGTGGACCCGGCGGCGGTCGCAGCGGCTGCGGCAGCGGCCGCCGCCGCCGCCTCTGCGCAGGCTGAGGGGGCAGGGGTGGGCGGCGGCGGCGGCGGCGGCGAGGGGCGGAGGCGGCGGCGACGCCGCCGGGCCGGGGGGGAGGCAGCGGCCGCGGCGGGCGCCGCCAGTGGCGGCGGAGGGGCGGCGGGGGAGGCCCCTCGCAGTGTTCGCTTTGCTCCCTGAGCGTGGGGTCACCAGCGTGGGTGGGAGGGGTGGGGGGGGGTGGGGGCTGGCGCTGTGGCCGTTGCGGTCGTGTCGCACCCATTTTTGGATGGTGAGTTTTTTTTTAAGAGGGGTGGGGGGGAGGTCTGCCCTCAAAGGGAGGGGGTGCCGCGCGGTCCCGCTGCCGTAGGAGTTTGGCTGCATGGCCGCAGAGGGCTTGCGCAGTGAATGTACTGTACGTAGACGCTGTTCATTTTTGGGGAGACAAGAGGCACCAGGACGGCCGTTCAGCGTGGACAGCGCCTGAGGGGGACACACCATCCCAGCGCCCCGCCTTCCACCTTTACCTCTCTTCTCCACCCTCTTCCCCACGGATGGCTGTCATGCTCGACAACAGCAGCCAGCGCGAAGGGGGCGCCGCCGCCACGCCGCAGCGCCGAACGGCGCAGCGGCCGGCCGCCCTCCCCAGATAGTCCGCCACCGCCGGGGCCAACGCCCCCCCCTCCCGCTCTGGCATGTCAGATGCTGCC
Organism: Pyropia yezoensis; assembly: GCA_009829735.1. Classification (NCBI taxonomy): domain Eukaryota; phylum Rhodophyta; class Bangiophyceae; order Bangiales; family Bangiaceae; genus Pyropia; species Pyropia yezoensis. The sequence continues at coordinate 19,872,244 of CM020618.1, read as the reverse complement.
CCCTCCCCCCCCAGCCCTTTCCTTTCCCCCTCCCGCCGCCCCCGCCGTCCCCGCCGCCCGTGCCACCGCCGCCGGGTGTGCCCGCAGCGACGCCTCCATGGAGCCAATGACGCCCGCCACGCCCACCCCCCCCCCGTCTGCCACCGCCGCCGCTGTCGCGTCGGGTGCGGCCGCCGCTGCCGCGGCTGCCTCCGCCGCCCCCCCCCCCCCCCCCCCCGGGCACCCTCGAGCGCGCCAACGGCGGCGGCGGCGGCAGCCTCTGCCGCGGCAGCCACCCCCCCCAGCACCCCCCCGCGACACACCCCACCGCCGCCGCACGCGGGCGCCCCCCCCCCCACGCCCCAGCACCCCCCCCGCGGCGGCGCCCACCACCGCCGCCGCCGCGGTCGTTGCCGCCGCCGGCGGGAGCCCCGCGCCGCCCGCCGCCAACGCCAGCCGCGTGGCCGACACGGCCGACGCAAACGCCGCGATGCGGCCGCCCGTGAGGAGCACCCCCGACGACGCCGCGGCGGCGGCGGCGTGCGCACCCGTCGCGGCGCCCGCACTGGTGGCGGCGGCGAGGGAGGTGCGGGCGCCCCAGACGCCGCCCAGGGCGGCGGCGTAGGCGGTCTCGGTGGCCCACTGCGCGAGCTCGGGGGGGGGGGGGGGGGGGTTTCGCCGGGCCGCAGCGGGCGCAGGTAGTCGGACCAGGAGGAAAACTCGACGGGGGGGGGGGGGGGGGGGGGGGCAACCGGGGGGATGTCCACCAGGGGGGGGGTGGGGACGCCTCCGCCCATCCTCGGTCGGAACCTAGGGGGGGTCAGAAAGGAGATTGGTGGTGTCAGTCCAGTGGGAGGAATGGGCAAGGAGAGGGTCGGTCGGGGGAGAGGGGAGGGTGTCGGTCGGGAGAGAGGGGAAAGGGGGCGCAAGGTAGGTTGGTCAGAAGGGCTGGATTGGGGTGGGAGGGCGGCTTGGCCGGGGAAAGAGGAGCGGATCTGCTCCTGGGCTGTGAACACGCCCGCCGACGACGAAGGCAGGCGCCCACGTGGAGTGCCCGCGCTGCTACTCTTCAGGGAGGTGGCTCCTCCCGCTCATTGGGCCATCAAGACCCCCTCGTGACCAGCCGCGCCTGCACGCGCGATGCGGGATCTGGTCCACACAGTGACTCTCATCCTCCTCCCGCAAGCGTCTGGGGTCTCCACCGCCAGGAGGCGGTGGTGGTCATCATCCCACCGCGGTGGCTCCTTTGGTGTGCGTCTCCACTCTCCTGTCTGGGGCAGGGGGAGAGGGCGGTGCCGCGGTGCCCACCCCTGGACCGCCTTCGTGACGACGTGGGTAGGTTAGAAATGGTGTTAAGATGGCCGGATGAGCGGTCACGCACGCGCGGGGCACGCATGCTCGGCGGTGTCGCCGACCGTACTCTCCCCCTGTCCTCTGTCCCCCCCCCCCGCACTCTGCTCCTTCTTCCCTCACCCCCCATCCCTGCTTTCTCCCTCCCCTCAGTCCCAGTATCAATCGCGCAAGACCCCCCCCAGTAGCACAAAGAGGCCTGGGGGGCCCGCTCAAAAGAGGCGCCCATAGTCGCGCGTCGGCTGCGCCAGGCCGTCGGCATCGTCCAGGCCGCACGGCGGGGGCTCGTCAAAAAAGAACCACGGGTGGTCCTCATCCGCCGCGAGAGGTGCCTTGAGGGCCCCCTCATCCACCAGCGCCACCGCCGCGGCCACAGCCGCCGTCGACGCGGCAGAGGCAAGCGGCGCGCCGCCGCTACCACTGCCGCCACCGCCGACGCCGCCGCTGCCGGCACCGCTTCCTACACCACCACCGCCGCCGCCGCGACCACCGCCGCTGCCGCCGGCGCCGCCGGCCCCACCCGCGCCACCGTCGGCCCCACCCGCGCCGCCGCCGACGGCACCGCCGCCGGTGGTCACGCCCAGCGGCGGGCCGCCCGTCAGGGAGTCTCCACAGATCCAAGACTCGAGCAGCGGGTCCCGGACAGCCTCCTCCAAGAAAGCCATGTCGGACGGAGCACAGCCATGAAGGCTGGCAGCGCCCAGGGACACCATCCCGCCGACACCCATGCCGTCGCCATGGTCGCCATACGCGCTGGTGGGGGCAGCGAAATCCTCTGTAGCGTCGCACGCCATGCCAAGGGCGGCCGCCACCGCCGCCGCCGGCATGCCAGACGGCGGGGGGGGGGGGCGCAACACTGGCGGTGACGGGCCCGACAGGAGGCACGAAGAGAGGCACGCGTCAGCACCAGTCTCAGAGAGAGTGTCCATGGGGGCGTGCCCAGAGCCGTGGGATGAGTCCATCACCACCTCCCCGCCGCCAATCCTCCCGACACCACCGCCGCTGTCAACGGCGCCAGCGGCAACGCCTCCACCGCTACCGCAGCCGCCGCCGCCGCCGCCACCGCCACCACCCCGACCAGCGCCCCCACCGCGCGCTGCGCGCGCACGAGCCGCCTCTGACGACGACCGACGGGGTGGTGGAGCAAGTGGTGACACAAACCCAGGCGGCCGCGGCGGCGTCGGCGGCAGAGACGTGCAAGCTAGACGGCCGCTGCTCCCGCCATTGGTCGCGGTGGCCAATTTGGCGGCCAGGGCGGCGCGCGCGGCCTTGGTCCCCGCCGCGGTCCCCGCCCTGGGCCGTCTCGCCGCTTTGGTCGCCCGGCCGCCTCCGGGCAGACGCCCCGCAGGGCCGCCACGGTGCGCCACGCCGCCTCGGCTGCCACCGACAGCCCCCACGTTGGCAGTAGCCGCAGCCGTGGCAGCCACACCCGCAGCAGTGAGCGACTTGGCGCTGACACCAGAGCCGACACGCACAATCTTGGAGGTGCCGCCGCCGAGTGGCCGCGGAGGAGGCAGGGGTGGTGGAGACGAGGGAGGCGCCGCGGCCGCACCGCAAGTGGTCCCAGGCCTGCCGGCGGCGGAAGTGGCGACCATGGAATTTTCAGCCGGCTGACCTGCAGCCTTGGTACCCACTTCGTCCCGCGAGGGCTGCTTGGCTGCCGACTGTCGACGCCCTTTGGACTCCGTCCTCTTTGGAGGCGGTGGAGGGGGCAGGGGCGACGGGGACGCCAGCAGCAACGGCGCCACTGCAGATGACGCCCGTGCCAACGCGCCCCGAACAGTCGCGTCCCTGTCGGCAGCCCTGGTGCACAGAGCGATGTCTGCAGGGGATAGAACACCCTCCCCTGGCGCGGCTAATGGCGCAGCGGCACCGAAGTCGCTGGCCGCGACTGCACCCGTGGCGGCAGCTGAGCCAGCAAGCGCGACCGGACGGGTGACCACCGCCTGCACGGCGGAGGCTCCCGCATCGCCCAGAGGCGCAACGAGGCGAGGCGACGGCACACCGCTACCGCCGCCCGCCGAAATAGTGACAGAGCTTGGAGAAGAGGCGGGGGTGAAGCTGCCATGTACAGAACGAGCGTGGTGGGCCAGACTGCTCCGCCACTTGAAGCGCAAGCTGCACGACATGTGCGGGCACTGATAAGGCGTTTCGCCAGTGTGCCTGAGGTGTACTCCAGTGTCAAAGAGGGCGAGAGTGGTATCAAGTCATGGCACGAAACCCCATCAGAACAAGGAGAGGGCAGTTAGTGTGAGCTCGCGGATGACGGTAATGAACGTCGAGCGCACGACGGAACAGGGCAAAAAGTGCCTCACTCCGTCTGCCTTCTGCCGAGTGATCAATCGAACGCTTGTCTCAAGCACCCAGCACCAAGACGCCAACGAAGAGCCCATCCACGCCTGCTCGTCCCCCCCTCAAACTTACTTGCGCGAATGCACTACCCGGTTGTAGCGTCGAGCAAACGTTTTTGAGCAACCCTCGAAAGTGCACCGATACTCAGCTTTCGGCGGCGGCAGCTTGCGGCTTTCGCCTTGGCTCAGGCGACTGTCGGCACGGCGAGTCGGGGACGAAGCCTTGGCTCTTGTCGCGTCACGTCGCTGCCGGGGGTTGGCCCCCTTGGGCCGCGTTTGGGTCACCTGGGCCGACGCGCATCCACCAGCCGCGACGCCAGCGGTGGTGGCACCAACGACAAGATTGTCCAGGTTACCGCGCCTGGCACCACGGCCAATTGCACCCTCGGTCCCAACAGCCAGCGCGCCGCCACCCGATGGAGTCTTGTTGACTGCTGGGGCGACCGCGTGCGGGTTCACGCCGGCGACTGCCACTGCCCTGGGGCCCTGGACGTTTGCCACAGGCGGCCTGTCGTCCATCACGTCCATGCCCATGGCGGTGTCGACTGACAGGGCGCCTAGGCCCATCGCGGCATCCGTGTCGCCGGCTGCCTGGTCGCTCGCCGCCCCTCCTCTTGGTGGATTAGCAACAGCAAAAGAGAACCCCCTGGGCAGCCCCATCTCAGCTGAGAGGCCCAACGCCATGCCCATGCTCGCGCCCATGCCTCCGAGACCACCCATGCCGCCCAGATCGGCAAGGCCGAGGCCACCCATGCCGTTCAGGCCCCCGAGACCGCCCATGCCGCCTATGCCACTCATGCCGCCCATACCACCTATGCCGCCCATGCTGCTCATGCCGCCCATACTTGCAAGCTGACCCAAGGGAGCTAGGCCGCCCACCCCGCCAAGTGTGCCCCCCATCTCGCCAAGGCTGCTCATCCCACCAGGGACGTCCATGTCAAGGCCTAATGGTGATCCAATGCCCATCGTGGATAGGGGCCGGGGAGGCGATTGAAGTAGGTCCCGCAGGCTGCTGGTGTCCCCGCCCAGCCGCGCCGCACTGTCACACAGCGCGCGTGAGTCTCCATACGGCAATAGCGGCGGTGGCGGCGGGAGCGCCAAAGGGGAGAGGCTACACAAGACGCCGGAGCTGGTGCGACCACCGCCAGTGCCGCCACTACCGCCACTGCCAGTGCCCTCAGCAGCACTCCCTCCATCCCCGCCGCCCACCCTGCTGCCACTGCCGCTTCCACGGCTCCTCCTGCCGCTGCAGCTGCCACTGTTCGTTTCACTGCCGTAGTCCAAGAGGCCACAGCGGCTGCCGAGCTCATCACCTCGCCGCACGCTAACAGTACCGCTGTCAGAGTCCAGCAGCAACCGCATCGGCCGACAGGGAGGGGATGTGTGTCCGCTCAGCGTATGCTCCGAGTCACTCCCACGGCCAGCATGGTGACTGTCTCCACGCCCATCCTCCTCAACGCGGCCGTCGCCACGTTCGTTCGATGCACCCCAGGGTCCCACCTCACCAGCCAGCCGCATGCCATCGCGCATGCATTCATCCGCCGCATCCGTCGCTAGAACCGCCTCCCCCTTGATGCGCTGCAGGCCGTCCATGTTGCGAACCAGCGAGGCGTGCCGTGGCCCCTCACACTCGCCGCCAGTCCAACGTCAAGCCACGGCGCCTTGTCGCAGCCCAGTCAAGGCGCCACGCTTACCGGCGCACCGCCGACGCCGACGCCGTCGTCAAGACACCCCCCTATTCGCGGTGCGTGGCCGTGCTCTCTCTCCCCGCATAGGCTGAGAAGAAAAGGCAGCGCCGACAACGGGCTCGCCCTGGCGTGTGGGTCCTCAATGATGTATCGGGAGTGGGGGCCGTGATGAACGCTGCTACCGCGAGTGCCGTCGCGCGCGGAGGAAAGAAGGGAAAGAAGGGATAGGCCAAAGGCCGGGCACCCGCTCGTCAAGAGCGCATACACTGGCGCCGTGAGGGACTCCCCAGAATGGTGCCGCTCGTGGGCCCTATTGGTCCGCTGCCGTTGACTGGGCGCGCCCACCGCCGTCAGTGCGGCTGCCGCTCCTCGTAGTCGCCGCCGGCAACGGCGGGGAGCTTCTTTTCCCGCCCTCGCCTCGTGAATAATGCTGCTCTGGTGACGACAAGGCCACGCCGCGGCCCGCCGCTGCCACCGCCCAGAGGAGGGGCGCCGCCCAGACCCCCCCACCGCCGCAGCCACCAGCCGCGGCTCCGTCGGGAGCCTGCGGCTGCGCCCGCGTGACGCTGCAAGGGCACCTCGTTGGCGCCCGTCGCCAACGAGGCTGGCTGCCCACGCCCACGTGCCGCGCCCAGCAGCCACCCCGCAACACCACCCAAGGGCGACGGGGAGGTGTGGTGTCCGGCGGGCCCGCACCCCCCTCAACCCCCCACCAGCCCCCCTCCACCGCCTCGACGTGCAAACCCCTGCGGTAGTGCCGCGGCCGGCGGACAGGGACGCGGTGGCCACGCCAGGCGGCAGCTGGAGAAATGCGCGGCGGGGCGGCTCCTCTTACGCCGCCTGCAGGCACCCCGACGAGGAGCCCCATGATTATTGCGGCGGCGACGGCGGCGGCGGCGGCGGCGGCGGCGTCGGAGGGCGCGAAGACGGCCACCCCCCCCACCCCTCCAGCGGCCGGCCGGGTAGCGAGCCGGCCGGGATCCGCGGCTTCATGGCCACGGCGCGACGGCAGCCTCGGGGACCACGGCCTAGCGCAGGCTACCCGCCGGCCGTCGTCGGCCCTGCCAGGGCCCCGCTCCGCCTACACCCAGTGACGGCGCGACGGTGGGGGTGGCGGCCAGCCGCGTCAAAGGCTCCACGCGGCGACCCGGCGCGCGGGAATGATCCGCAGGCGTGCGTGGCGTGCCGTCTCTGGTCCCCCACAGGCAGCAGCGTAGAGATCACGCTATGGGGCCCTCCACCCTCCCCCCCCCCAACCGCCCCGCGCCGCCTACCCGCAGGCAGGCAGGGGTGCCGAGGCCAACCCCGTTACATCCCCACCGACCCCCCGTTGGTCGCGCCGCTGCAAGGGCCGATATTTCCGCTCCTCCGCCACCACTCGGCACCCGCGGGGGGGGGCAGCCACCACCACCCCGACGGCTGCCGGCGCTCGGCCGCCCCCACTCCACTCCTTCCCAAGCGGGACGACGCCGGGGACCGCGTACCTCCGTCGGGTCGAGCGGCCGGCAGCAGCGCAGAGCGCGGCACTTGGCATCCCCGTTCCCCCCCCCCCCCCCCCCCCCCCCCCCAGCAGGAGACGGCAGCGCCCACACACGCCGGCGACACCCCCGCTGGCCTGTCGCTCACAGTGGGCGGGGGGGCGGCTGCAAAGAGGAGAGGCAAGACCCGAGTATCCGACGTGGGCGTCCCAACCACCACCAGAGGCGCGTGACGTGGACTCACCCACCCCCCGCCCCCGACAGCTCCCCGGGTGCCCAAAAGGGGTGGCCGGCTGGCCAACCCCCGCACAAACCAACGGCAAGCCGACGGCGGAGAAAAACGGGGGCGCCAGGCAAAGGCGGACGGGGGGGGGGGGGGAAAGGGGGGGGGGTGCCACAGCCACCCCCATCCGGTAGAAGCAGCGACGGTCCCAGCAGACGTTCCCTCCACTCTCTGGCCACCCGTCCCTCCCCCGTTGGCGAATGAATAAAGACGACCCGCGGCACGGACCGGCGGGGACTGACAATGGCGGTAGGAGCAGGCAGGCCAAGGCCAGGCCGCCGACGGGAGCGGCTGCGCGGCTTCCCAGTTGCCCCCCCCGCCCCCCCCCCCGCCCCCCCCCACCGCCCCCACTCCATACCGACAGTGGCACGCACGGCCAGCCGCGGCCGCGGTGCCACGTCAAGGCCGCAACAGCGACGGCGCGCCAAACCACACCCACAACGAGCGCCCTCGCCAACCCCCCCCCCCTTGCACCCCCTGCCCTCCCCCGCCACCCCCCCCCCCCCCCCCTCCATTCGCTCCCTCGCTCCACCCCCTCTGCGCGCGCACGCGCAGGAGTTCAGGCGCACCCACTCGCCACCAACCCCCACCCCTCCCCCCCCCGCCCCCCTTACCTCCGCGGCGGCCGCAGCAGGCCGGCCGCGGGGCAGCCATTGCAAAATATTGCCCCCCGACGGCGCACAGCGCGGCCGCGGCGGCTCCCCGCCGGGACGGGCCAGGCGAGCGGGTGATCCGCCCACGGGGAGGGGGGGGGGGGGGGGGGGGTGGTCGTCGGTCAGGCGCGGGCGGGGGGTGACCGCGTGGCCGCCAAGGCGCTGGGGCGATCCGCGGCACCGCAAGGGCCGACGACTGTCGGTCGGCAGCGGACGCCACCGCGGGGGGGCGTGGTGCCCCTCTGGCGGACTGCTGGCGCACACAAGTGCTCTCTCGCGATCAGAGTACTGACAATTCATTGCGGTCGTGAAGTGACCATGATAGTAGATACCATCAGTCAAAGTGTCTTTGGGAGGCTACTTAACGATGAAGCCTGAAAGTGTGTTTTAAACAAAATAAGGGCTTTGAAGACTCAACCCGCGCGCGCTTGCTACCCGCGCAGCAGGTCCCATCGTGCAGCCTGCGCCAAGTCGCGGAGGCCCGCGCGTCGCTTGCCGGCACCCCGCTCCGTGTACGTATACCCCCCCTCTTCCACTCTTTATCTCTGGCACCCCATACTTTCTACCCCTGTGACTGCCCTCTTCCCTTTTCCTACATCCCCATTTATATATTCGTCTTTCGCTGCGGGGTCGTGCTCTCCGTGGGCTGCTTGCAGGGGTCCATGGAAGTGGCTGACCCGGCGGGCCACCTCCCCTTCCCGTTTGGCGACGCGGCCGTCCCCCCTCCCGTGACTGTCGACATGTCCTTAATGCATACCCTGCCGCCGCCTCCGCCGCTGCCTGCACCACCCCAACCGGAGGTCGCCCCCACTCCTGCCGACCATGCCGCGGGGGTGACCGCCGCCGCCGTGGCGGCGGCGGCGAGTGCATTGATGTCGGCGGGTGCGGGGGCGGGCGGGTTTGAGGCGGAGGGCAGCGCTGGGCATGGTGGTATTGGCACCGTTATGGCGGTGGACGACGACGACGATGACGGTGCTGGTGGTGATAGCGGCGGCGGCTTTGGTGGCGGACCCCACACCCCCGTCACCCCAGCGGCTAACGGCGGGACCTCCAACGGTGCCGCGGACACTCTCCCGGCGGATGACGCAGATGTGGAGGCGCGGCTTCGTCTGCTGGCGCGGGCGGTGTTTGCGGTGGACTTTGACGACGCGAAGACCAAGGCGACCGTCTTTATCCCCCGTGCGCTCATCCACAATGCACTCCTGCAGCTGGTGCCGCTCGTCACGGGGGGCGCCGCGCCCGCCCCTTCGTCGACGGGGGGGGGCCCGCTGCGGTCGTCGCCGCCGCAACCGCCCCCGCCTTCAGCGTCTCGTCTGGCCGCGGCGCTTGCGACCAAGCGCATTGGGTACTGGGCACGGGCGGTCTTTGGGCTGCGCTCCCCAAAAACGGCGCGCCTGGAGACGCGCCGCGACGTGGAGGTCTCTTTCAAAGGCCAGCCGCCAGCCCTCCGTGAGCCCGACGTCCGCTCCTTCCTCGCCACCTCCGCGGCGGGCCACCCCACCGAAGACGGGCGGCGGATCTTCTCACTCCGCTTCTTCCGCCTCCGCCTCGCCGCCGACTTTCGCGCCCCCGACTGCTGCCTGACCGCCGCCGAGGTGGCCGCCCTCCGTGGCGTCCTCGCCGCCCCCACCGTCGCGGCGGTAATGGGCGTCGGCCTTCGCACCGACGAGCCGGGCGGCGCTGTGACGGGCCTCCGCATCCCCCCGGCGCTGGTGCTGTCCCCCCATCCGCAGCTCGGCCGTGCGCTCAGCTACCCCCAGCACGGACTGCGGGTTGGGGGTAAGCGCCCGCGGGGGCGAGGCGTCAGCACCGAGGGGGGGGCGGCCGGCCCACCATTGCTGGCGGGCGACGCGACGTCGCCGTCGGCCGGCGATGAGGCTGCCGTGACGCCCGGCGCTGCTGCCGCCGCTGCCAGCGCGGCGATGGTGGCGGCGGTGGCGGCTGCGGCCGCGGCGGCCTTCCCCGGCGGGGCTGCTTCCGGTGCGGCGGCCGCCGCTCCATCAGTGGCACAGCCGCCGGGCCTGCCCATCATCCCGCCAGCGGTGGCAGCAGGTCCCGCCGACCTCCCGGCCCACGCGCCCTCCCCTGGTCACGCGCACTCCCTCCTCGACAGCCTCCCGCCCGTGGTGCTCGCGGGCCACCCCCTTCACCCTGCCCCCAACGTGTACGAAGCCCTACCCACCACCCACTCCCCCATCCTCCGCCCCCCCCCCCCCCGGGTTCCTACCCTCCCGTCACCCACATGCGCGTCGCGGCGGGTGCGGTCCCCCGCTTCCCCGCGGGTGCGGCGCTGGTGCTCTTCCCCCTCCCCCCCGGCCCCCCCCCAAGGGGTACGGGCGCGGTGACGTGGGAGGTGCGCGCCGCGCCGTCGCCTGCTGCGCCGTGGCGTGTCGAAGTGGTTGTCACGTGGGCGCCGCCGCCCGCCGTCGCGGCTGGCGGCGCCGTGGCTGTGGCGGCGGCGGGAGGGGTTGCTCTCGCCGCCGCCGCGCTGGGCGTAGAGCCTGAGGGCCTGGCGTGGCTGGGGGGGGAGTGCCTTGCCGGCGAGGAAGGGGGCGGGGGGGCTGCGGCTGCGGCCGTCGGCTGGACCCGCGTAGTGGGGGTGGACCTAGGGATGTGGTTAGATGTGGGCGCCGCTGAGGCCGCGCCAGGGGGGGGGGGAGTGCTGCTGTCTGTGCCCGTCAAGGAGCTACGAAAGGAGCAGAGCACGGGCGTACGGACGCTTTAATAAATGGTCAAGCAGGGGAGGGCAGCGGCAACGCAACCACCATCCCCTCGACGGCGAGCGTCGGACGAGGCTCCAGCCGTGCGCGCCTCACAGTCCGTCAGACGACCGGCCCAGGACGAACAACGACGAAACGCAGTGCGACTGTGTGCATACAGAGCACGCCCAAGCTGTGAATCTGTGCCCTCTGGTGGTAGGCTGGGCACCAGCTTCGACGAAGCAAACAGACGGATGCTGGCTACCTTCCTCCCCTCCGAGGAGGCGAGAAAAAAGGAAGAAAAAACCAAAAGTTCACAGTTCACGACAGTTGTGTGTTACGCACGAGCCCAGCAGAAAATACCAGGCTGCAAAAAAAATCAGCACGGACACGACACGAAATACGACAAAACGCACCCACTGCAACCATGACGACGAGGTGACAGAGGAGGAAAGGCGGCGAGAGTACACATGCGCAGCCGCCACCGCGCCTAGGCGACCGCCTACCCGCCTTGCAGCGTCCCCCCGCCGGGCTACTGCTGTCCCGCCCATCGTCTTGACCGCCCCCCCAGTAGAACCCCGCTACTTCGGATGTTGCATCAACGTCAGCATTCGCTCCGACGGGCTGGCGTAGAGGGAGAGGAAGTTGGATGGGCTGAAGTCCATCCCCGCCTCCCCTCCCCCCACAGCGTGGTCGAGGTCAATAGAGCAGCCCACTGGAGTGTGGCCGCCGCCAAGGAGCATCGCCATCTCGCCCGGGGTATTTCCGAGCGTCACGCTCATGGCACCACCGCCAAAAGAGCCGACGCCCGCACCAGACAGCATCAAGTCGTCCCGAAGGTGGCCACCGTCGCCCCCGCTGCCGCTCATGATACCTCCAGAGCCGCCCAGGAGCCCGCCACCGCCCACCCCTACTCCGTGGTGGAGGGTACCACTGCCCACGCCGAGACGCCCGGGGATGGGGATCCCTCGACTGTTATTGGGGTGGGGGGGTGCGCCCCAGCTGCCAGCGCCAGTGCCGACCGGGCCGCCGACGCCGCCGCCCCCGTTCCCCCCAACATTGTCCGCCGCGGCACCGCCGTCGCCGCCGCCGCCAACGCCCATTGCCGCCGCATGAGCGCCAGTCGCAGCGGCAGCCCGCCAAGCAGGCATGTTGGACCACGATGAGCTCAGCTCGTACCAGGTGAGGTCACCACCAGCAGTGGCGGCCGCAGCGGCCGCAGCGGCCGCGGACGCAGGAGGACCAGATGTGCGAACAAAAATGGGCATTGCCGAAGAGCCAGCCCCAGGCAAAGTGCCGCCACTCCCAAAGCCGCCGGGAGCAGAGTTCTTGGCGTTGGCCAGTGCCATCTCTTCAGACTGCGCAGACGGCGCTATCAACAAGTTGGGACGCATGCCACTGTCGCCCGCGCCACTGCGAACGCCACCACCGCCAGCAACACCAACAACTTCGTCCCCAGTGGCCACGCCAGCAGGACCGCCAGACACGACCCCATCGACGTCCGCGCAAGGGCCACCAGAGCCCAACCGCACGTGATGGGTGGGCTCCCCAAACGGGTCCACCTGCACCACTTGCACCGGAGGGTAGGGGCTCGAGTGAGGCACAAGCCCAGGATGGGTGCCCGCCACTACCACACCCCCATCGTCTTCATCTTCGGCCCCGCCGTCATTCAGCCCCGGGGGGTAACCGCCGCCGCCACGACCAACGCCGCCGACACCATCAGACCCGCTTTTCGGCGCACCGCCGCCACCGGCACCGCCAGACAACAACAGCATGGAAGCGGGGGACGCAACAGTCCCCGCACCGTACACACCGTCGTCCTCCACTCCCCCACCGTTCATGCCGTCGACGCCAAGGCCACTAGTGCCGCCGCCGCCACGGCCAACACTGACGACGCCGACGCCACCACCGGCAGGTGGCCCAAGGCCAGACGGCAGCTCAGACACAGCCGACGAAGAAGAGGGCGTGGAGGCGCTGCCGGCGCCGCCTGACCCAAATCCCCCCATCCCCATTCCAAGGCCCATGCCGTGCACCCCAGCTCCTCCCGCAGCCGTAGCAGCTGCTGCTGCCGCCTGCTGTTGCGCCACCTTGAGGGCCTTGTCCTGCCCATCATACACCTCGCAGTGCTTGTGTTTGGCAAGATAGGCAGCCAGGTTTTTCTTGAGCGGTGCCGCGTTGCCAGTAACCTTCCGCGCCTCGAGGGTATGCCAAATCGGTACGTGCTCCTCGTGAAAGGTGGTGAGACTCTCCCCCGTCACCGGGTCCACCCCGCCATTGGCGTCCAGCAACTTGTCCTGCTCCAGATACACCTCACACTCGGGGTGGCGCTCCAGGTAGCGGTACAGGTTGCGTCGCAGCGGCGCGGCGTTCCCAGCAATCTTGCGGCCCTCAACCTTGTGCCACACGGTGACGTGGCGGGCGCCCTCTTCGGGCGGCAGCCCCGTGCCGATGGACATGCCCTTAGCGCGGTCAATCACCGACTCAAGCGCCTCCTCGGTGAGGCGCGCGGGCAGGCCGCACGCAGCAAGGGAGGTGGCAGAGTTTTGAAAGTTCCTGAGAGATAGCCTTGGCGGCACGGTAACCCCGCCCGCCACCTTACCCGCCGACCCCGACGGCAGGACGCCACCGCCGACGCCGCCGGGCAGGCCCACGCCGAGAAGACCGCCCGTGGTATGAGACGTTGTTGTGGAGGTGGCACCCGCGGAAACGACCGCCGGAGACGGGCCACCGGCCCGCGACGTCGCGGCAGCCGCCGCCGCCGCCACCGCCGCTGCCGCCGCCGCCGCGACCGATGCAGGGGTTGGCGGGTGCAAGAGACCCGGCGGGCGCGCCGCTGCCGACGAAGATGGGGCCATGGACACCACCGACATGGTCGACGGAGTGCCGCCACCGCCGCCCGCAGGCAACCGCGGCTGCACAAGAGTGGGGGGCGGCGCGGGCGCTGGCCGCACGCCCGTCAGCTCGTGTAGCTGGAGTGGCACGCGGGTAAAGAGGGCAGCGCCATCATCGAGGACGCCCGCTGGCACCCGCACGTCGACCCCAATGACCGTCTGTTGTTGTTGGGGTAGGGGGCGCACGGGCACGGGCGGCGGCGGTGGTCCCGCCGACGACCGGGGCGTCGCCGCAGCCGCCGCCGCTGCCCGCGACGCTGCGGCCGCACCGGCCGCCACGTTAGCGGCCGACGCGCGCAACGCGGCGGTGGCGGCGGCGGTGGCGGCGGCAGAGGCAGCCGTGGCCGCCGCCGCCGCCGCCGCGGGACCACCGCCTGGGGGCACCCCCCCCGCCGCGGGCACCGCTAATGGCGCAGACGAGGGCGGCCGCCCGGGCGTGGCGGGAGCGCCAGCGAGCGGCAACGCCGCCACGCTGGCGGGTCGCGCCTGCTGCGCCATACGGACACACCTACCCAGAGGGGGGAGGGGTGGGGGAAGAGGGGAAGGAGGAGGGAGGGGGGGAAGAGGGGAAGGCAAAAAGGAGGAGGTGAGGCAGGCCCGCCCGGTGGGTCAACGCCAACGGTTCGGCGTCCCTCTCTCTGGGAAAAAAAAAGGGGGGACCGGGGGGGCGGAAGACGGGGGAAAACGAGTCGACGACCACCCGCACCGGCACGTGGCGAGACACAGACCACCACGCGCAGCCGCGCGCGGCGAAACACGCAACCCGCGTAACGCGCGCACCACACCCGGCGGGGTGGCCGGGCGGCCAGTCAGACCCGGGGAGCAGGCGGGAGCAGGAAAAAACGGCCAGTGCGGCTGGCCAGCGGTGCCCCGACCGTGACAGAGGCGACTTTCCACCTCTTGAACCCGAAGTGTCGGTGGAAGCACGCGGTCCGGCTGCCAAGCAAGAAAAAAAAAAGAAAAAAAAAGGCAGCAGGGGGGGGGGGGGGAGCGCAAGCGGGACCCCGTCGCCAGCAAGGTGACTGCCGCTCGTGGGGCGCCGCGGCGGTCAGGAAACGCGCCGAGGCCGGCGGCTTGCTGGCAGGGTGGGGCCGTGGGGGAGGAGATGAAGGTGGGGTGGGTGCCGGTGGGGAGGAGAGCGGCAGCGTCAGGTGCGCGTAGGCAGCACGGCGGGGGGTGCGAGGGGGCACGGAGCGCGCACGCTCCAGGGTGAGGGGATGATGGCGTGCCACCGCGCTGCGCCGCCGGTGCACGCGACCAGCGGGGGCGCCCGCGGGCGGGGTGGCCACGCCAGTGCGCACCGTGCGGCGCGTCGGGCTGCGCCCGCACCCCACCTCCGACCGCGCACAGAGCCGCCCGCACCCACCGCGCGCGCGTGCTTGCTGGCTGGCTTGCTGGTGGCTGTGACCAGCGTTCCAGCGCGACGCGACCGCCCCCCCCCAGAGCCCCCCCCCCCCCACCCTCCCTGGCCACGAAATCGGGGCGCGGCTCACCCCTCCCCCCCTCCTTTCTGGCCTCGGACTCTCCCCTCTCTCCCCACCCGCTGTGCGAAGCAGATGGGAAACGGGCACACACGCACGCCCCAAGCGGCGCCGCACCACCCCAGTCCGCCACCGTCGGGCCAGCAGCCGGGGGTGGGTGGGGGGGGAGCGCCCGATCGCTCGCACACGCGTCGCCGCCAGATGGGTGGTGGTTGGGGAGGCTTGGCCGTCACCACCGGCCCCCCCCCCCACGGCCCGCTGGGAGCGGCGCGTGCGGGCGGGAGGCGGGGGGCGGAGAGGAGGGGAGGAGGGCGGTCGCACCAAAAGCGAGTGCTTTCACGGACTACATGTGGTACAGCCGTGACCCAAAAGGCCGGGAGCGTGACGAATCCGGCCGGCCCAGGGCGGGGGGAGCGGTGGGCCGCAAGGCGGGGGCTTGAGTGCCCCACTGTGGGGTGGGTGAGCGCCAACAGGGCCCCTATGGGCGCATTGAGAGGCCCACCACCGGGACCGTCACCCAAGCAGCGGGGCAAGGACGACAGAGCCCGTACGGCGTCGTGGGCAGGGGGGCTGCTGAGGCCCTTGCTCAACTAGTTCTTCACGATAAAAAAATCCTGCAGGTTTTTTCCGCAGCATACCGACACCCGCGGGGCACAAGAACATGAACGAACGAATATACAGTCGAGAGAATTTCTCACAAGTGGTCGGATCTGGGTAGCCTCCTGAAATCGCGAGAGGGGCCCCCCAACCATGGTTGGCAAAAAGCATGCATTTTTTGAGTCGCCTTTGATTAAAGCATGCTTTAATTAATACACTTTAATTAATCAACGATGTGTCATTTTTAATACCTTTTTTGACATTGAACTAAATACCTCTGGACTTGTGCGCCTCCCACAATGCGCCACCGTGAATAAGCGTGGTTGGGCGCCAACCAAGCAGTCGCCGTGCAACGTTTGAGTGCCAGTGACGTCCTCTTTGCGCGCCCTCTATCCCTCCCCCTTCCCACCGTGCCACGAGAAGAGCTTCGGGGGCCTACCGTTTTCGAGTGTCGGGTCGGCTCACGATACCCGTGAAGACTTACCATGGAGGTTGACAGTGCGGCAGGATCATCTTCCGGCGCCGGCGTACCTGACGCGTCGGAGGACGCAGAACCAGTAGACGCTACGGCGGGCGCTGCGGCAGCACAGGCGGGCGCTGCGGCAGCACGGGCGGGCGCTGCGGCAGCGGCGGTCTTGGCGGGCGCTGGAGACATTCCGGCACCCGCTGCCGGCAGCCGTACGACTGGCCGAAAGGCCGAAAGGCCAGTGAGACAAAGCTGGAGTTTCAGCTGCTGCCTGGCTGCGGAGCCATCTGCAACCACTGCCAGAAGGAGGGCGCGCCATAGGCGGCCTCTGCCAGCGATCCCCCGACGGCGCCCCCACGACCACCACTCACCTGGTGCCGCCGGGCGATGGCCGCCAGGGCGGCCAGTGCAGTGCAATGAGCGACAGTTGTTCTGCGCGCAGCAGCGGCAGCGGTGGGTACTCCGCAGCTTCGCACTCCAGCGAAAGAGTCCTCACTTATCAGGATTTCGTATACTTACTGCCGATAAGTGCTGTATGATTAATGCAACGGTCGGTTCCGGGGTTTGATTAATCTATGCTTTAATCTATGCTTTAATTTGAAAAATAAAATGCATGCATTAAACTCGTGACAACCATGCCCCCAACGCCCTCGGGGGGTGCGGCAGGCAGACGAGGGGGGGGGGGGGTGCGGCAGGCGGACAAGGGGGGGGGGGGTGCGGCAGGCAGTCAATGGGGGGGGGGTGCGGCAGGGCAGCAGCGCGGGGGTTTTTCCGCAGCCTGCTGGGGGCGCATCGGAGGATCCTCCCCCTGCCCTCCCTCATTCCCCTCTGCCCCTCTCCCACCTTCCCCCCCCCCCCCCCCCCACCGGCCGACGTGCAGGTGGGAGGGAGCGCGCCCAAGGGCAGGTGGGGGCGCCTCCCCTTCACCTTCCCCTTGCCCCGCCCTGGCCTTCCCTATTGCCCGCTTGCCGCCTTCCCCTCTACCCCCTGTCCTGCCGTCGCCCAATCCCATTCCCACCCGTGGACCACATGCTATCAAGTGGAGCCATCACCGCCGCTGCAACTGCCTCTCCGATACTTCCCGTCGCCCCCTTTGCCTCATGCCCACCCAGTGCAGGCACCATTTTCACCCCTCCCGCCGCCCGCAGGGACGCGCCGCGCCACCCAGCCCTTCCGCAACCACCTTTCGTCAGCCTCACTCCCATGCACCCTCCCTTCTTGCCCTGTGCTGTCCTTGCGCCCACGGAAAGCGGAGCGTCCACCCGCCTCCCGCACCGCCTCAACCACTACCCGCCCCTGGAGGGGGCCTGGGGGGGGCTCGCCCGTGCCTCTCAGCTAGGAACTTCTCGTATGAGCGGTTTTTCCTCCTATAAAAAGCATACTTATCTCTCCCAGGGCTATCCCCATCACAAGCCTCTGAGGCGGGGAATGCGGTGAAGACGGGGGGAGGTGCGGTTTTTTCCGGCCGGATCGTTTTTATCGTGAAAGCCCCCTCTTCTGCGCCGCACCCCCCGGCTTCTCCAGGGTTCCATCCAGCGTTTTCGTGAGTCAACACGGGGAGAATGTGAGCCACGAACTAAAGTATGTGACGAATTCAAAGCACCAAAAACTTGAGCAGATTTCTCCTCCTACGGTTCCGCACCGGAACTTGCGGTCGTGAAACAGCCTAACTATATCCAATCCAATGTGGCGCTGAGGCGCGTCTTCGGATGGATGGTCCCGACTGGGTGGCCTCGAGACGTGGGCAGGGAGGGGGGGGGGTCGCCAAGGGGGGGTTGATCCTTTATCGGTGAGGGGAGGAGAGGGGCAAGACACAGGTGAACATTGAGTCAGCGTCGGAAAATCACAAATTGCGTCGGAAAATCACAATTACAGCACGTAGGAATCGCGAGACGAGGAAAGAAGAATAAGAAGAATAAGAGCGCAGGGGCCGTGAGTCGCAACAAAACTAAGCGGGAGCTGAAGCACTCGATACATCACACCCACCACGATGCCTTGTAAGGGCCTCGACTGCAATTGCGCTGCCCTTGCAGGCAGGGCACTCCCGAAAGAGGGCACACTCACAGACGACCCACCCCCCCCCCCCCCTGTGCTCTTTCTTCTCACACACACGGCAAAAGCGCCCCACGCGAGCCGCCGCATTCTCGGACCTCTTCTTGGTCTTCTCCTCCCGTCGCTGGACGCGCGCAATGGCCCTTTCCGCCACTTCTTTCTCCTTCTGGAGCCGGTCCGCCGTGCGCTGCTTGTCTTGGGCGAGGAGGGCCGCCGGGGAGTGCACAATACCCCGCTGTACGGCAGCCTGTCCAGTCCGCACCGCCCCGGCGGCTGCTACCATCCTCTCCCGTGACGCCTGGATGACCTCTGACGCCGCCGCTCGCATCTGGTCCATGACAGTCTCCCCAGCAGTCGCCAAGCCGAGGTTGTCCCTTGCGCGCGCCAAAACCTTGTCTTTGTTGAACGGGTACAGGCCCGTAGTCACAAATGACTCGCGCACAATGTGGGGGAGGAAGGCCTTGCGCTCAGCAGTAAAAGCCGAGGCCAGCAGCGCGTCACGGGTGTCAATATTGACGAGCTTCCCGTCCATCACCAGCTGCTTGTTGGACCGCCGTACAAGGTTGTGAAAGGTGGCAAATGGGGACGCGTCGAGGGGCTGCAGGAAATGGGAGGTGTTGGGGGGTAGGAAGAAGAGGTACACTTGACGGTCAAGGGCCTTCTCAAGGGTATCTGGGCGCATATGGGCGCCAAGGCGGTCCCCAAATAGCAGCAGGTTGGTGGACGGGTTGCGCACGGCCCATTCCGTCGCCACCAGGTCCACCACCTGGGCAAACGTGTCGCCGTCCAGGAAGCCCGTCTCAGTCCAATAGTAGTACCTCGGCCACTCCCGCCGGCTCTCCCTCGGGGCGGCGTGAAGCTTAAAGTTGACGTCCGCGGCCTGGCCCTCCTCAAACTTGGCCTTCATGACGTAGACGCTCAAAAACACCGAGCCGTCTGCCGCGACAAACGAGAGCAGCGACGCCACGGTACTGTGGCGCGTTGATAGGGCGTTGGCCCGCTCTTTTTCGGCCGACTCGACCCGCTGGGTGACCATGCAGCCGCCCTTGTTGACGACCCGCGTCTCGTCGTAGTTCATGATGCCCCCAGCGGTGAAGTGGTGGTGCTCCAGCAACTCCTTCAACTCCACGCAGAGTGTCTCAACAGACTGCATCACTCGCGGGCCCGCCCGCTTGTCGGAAAGTGCCCTGCACGCCCTGCGGGTCAGCTGTCCCTTGTGCCGCTTGACCCACCTCCGCAGCCAAGACGCGGACAGCTCCTTCCCCCACTTCCGCTGCACGAGTTGGCGCACCTGCATGTTGGAGAGCGGCATGTTGTTCATGCTGAACGCCTGCGCAAGCGCCACCAGCGTGGCGTCCTCCTCCGCCGAGAGGGTGGCGTTGCCGTGGGCGCCGGGGTTGCGGGGGTGGGCACGGTGGTAGGCCACCCGGAGGGCGGGCACAGAGACCCCGGTGTCCCGCGACACAGCGTCAAAGGCGCTCTTCAGGGTTGCACCATCCTTCCGCAGCTTCTCCACCTCGTCCAGTAGGTCGGCCGCCTTCATAGTTGCCAGGAGGAGGGAATAAGGAAGGCGCACGGATGAGTCGAAGCGGCGATCTGGTCAATGCAAGATGTGATTTTTCAACGAAATTAGTGATTTTCCGACGCTGACTCATTTCTTGGCTTCCACTCGATCTTCAGAAACTTACGTTTCCCAGTGATTGGAGGACTGGCTGTTCCCAATGGGGCGACGCGTTTCCCGCGGACATGTACTGTACAATGTGTACAGTACATGTACATACTGTACATACTGTACTCAGGCGGTCACGGGCGGGCGCCTTTGGGGAAAGTCGCAGTCGCCTACGAGCCTGCAGGCTGGCTTGGCACCTCGCAACCCCCAGCTGGGTGTTTGGACGTAGAGGAAAAAAGGGCAGTGCTTCCTGCAGCTGGACCCGTACGGGTCTGGCAAAGGTGGCAAAAACGGCGGCCCGTGTCAGTGGAGGCCGCGGGGGCCGAGGCGGCGCCCGCTAAACCACCGGCCCACTTAACACTTCCAGGCGAGACCCTCCCACATGGTTCACGTCCACGGGAGCGTCCAGTGCGCCCTGAAAGGCCAGGTCGTCGCCAACGTACGAGTGCCAGTCTTGACGTCCGTCTGCTCGATACCCGAGCCCACTCGGCACACGCGGGGCAAAGAATAAAGGCTGCGTCCTCCGCAGTATAGCTGGGGACTCTCCTGATCCGATGCACGCGGTCGCAGTGGTGCCGCCACCACCGCCACCACCACCACCCCCGCCGCCACAACCGCCGAGGCCTCCACCACCACTGGCGCGCGTCCGACGCAACAGAACGTCGACGGCGGCGGCAGACCACCGGTGGGCGCCGTACAGCACTGAGTCCGTTCCGCACTACGCTATTTAGTGTCTATTCCCACGAGAAAAAGGATCATACACCGGTATGATCACCGGATCATATGATCCGCACACGAAATCGTCTGCAGATGAGAAGTCGCCGAAAATCGAGCTACAAGCGCGAGGTCCCGCGCTTCACGCCAAAACCATGGACTTGGAGAGAGAAGCACAGAACTTGCCTATGGAGCTCGTCCGTCTGGGCTGTCTTCGATGGTGTGGCTTACCCCCTCCGCCGCGACCAACACGCACAGCCGCTATTTGAGGTACCCACGACTGCCACACACGTGGGAGGAGGGTGCATGAGCGGGAGGCACGAGTAGGCCGGGGGGGTGGAACGGGGGGGGCTGGGGAATTTTGACGCAGAGAGGTCGACCTGAGACTCCGGAAAGGTGCGCGGCAGCGCATAAGGAGCTTTTTCGACGGCTGTAGGCTCAGAGCACGTCTGCAGGGAAAGGAGGTGGTGAGCGATACTTGCATGGATGCTACCCCATTTCATGAGGCCAGTGCGAGTGACTAAGTGAAGTCAGGCAGAGCAGGCCACGCTGCTGCACAGAGGAGTGCGTGGCGGAGGCGCGCGGGTAAACGCCTGTGGGTCGTGGGGCCTGGTCGGCGAAGTACATGGAAGTCGTAGGAGAGCGTGGGGCGGGGGAAGGAGTGGGGGGTACGGTCATTTCGCAACCAGGGCGCTGGGGATGTGGGGGGTGGCGGCCGCAATGGGGCGGGCGAGCATGGCTGCCCGCCTCCGAAGCGGGGGTAGCGGCGGCCGGGACGCAGACCGTTTCCCAGGCCGGTCCACGCCGCTCAAGCGGGAGGGAAGGCGGCGGCGGTGGCTGGGGCTGGTGTCGCTATGGACGCCGCGCTCGGGACGGTCTCCACGGGGACCTCGCCCCCCCCCGTAGCGGTCCCTTCATGCCTTTTTGGTGGTCACAGCGGTCTCGGGGGCTGGCCGGCAGCTCGACTTAAAACCGAGTGGGAGCGTCGGTCTGCCGCATATGCATAGCAGAGCCCGACAACTACGTACTTCTACTGCCAGCGTCTACGTCCCCAGAGTAAAGAAACTGCGCTGAGTGCATTCCGGTGTCAAAATCGGTGTGCAACGAACGGTTTGCTCAACGGACCATGTTAAAAAATCAGATCATAATTTGATCCGAAAATGATCATGTGTGGCGCAAGTCGATAGAACACTCATAGTCTTTGAGCAGGATCAAGCTGAGATAAACACTAAAGTAATTCTTGGAGATCCAATGTGATCCCGAGAAATCGTGCCCCACACGCCGTCAGAGCGCGATTCCGAGAGTCGCCCAAGAATCCCACTTTTCTGATTTCTCACGAAACTCTATGGGGCCGCGCATTCCAGACACGGGGCGTGCACCACTGGAGGGGTCCCCGTCTCCCGAGTCCAACGATGGGTCTAGCTAGAATTGTTCAGATCCACAGAAAATGAGGATTTTATCGTGACGCGCCACGTATTATGATCCTTTTCGGATCAAATGATCTGGTCGGAGGAGTAGACACTGAAGATCTATCTCATCTATTCAGGCACACTGCCGTACGCATAAGGCTCCTCGCAGGAAACCGGTCGATCATCGTCACCAAGCGACTTTCTCCGCTCAAGCCCCGTATCAAGATGCTTGAGCGCTGTGGCCGCTCAAAACTGGGGTTTGACACGGCAGCTGATAAGCATCAGTTTTCGCTCAATACCGATCCCGTGAGCGAGGGAGGCCAGTCTCGAGTGCGTGGCCTCACCCGCTCTCTGATTGGTCAGTGCGTGATCCGGATCTGGGCTCGCTCTGCTGCACTGCGACTGCTCCCAGCTGATTGCCTGGCAGCTCCACAGAATCGGCGTGGACTTCGCCGGTACCTTGATCCCCACTCTACCCCCGCACTGAGTGGCCGCAGTTGTCTTCGCGCACCGCGCGTGCTGCGACGGGCGCGGCTGTCGTGGCACCGCTCCTGTCGGGGAGGTGGTGGTGGAAGCGGCCGTTGGGCGGCGGCGCCTGCGTCCTGGACGCTGCCAACGGCGCACGCGGCGACGAAAGGCAACACCACAGCTCGACTTCGCCGCCACTCTGGCAGCTGAGCGGCTGGCTCTTGACGTGCATCTCATCAGAGGCGCGGCGGGTGGGTGGGGTGGGGCGGGAGGAGGGTCTGCGTGGAGGGCAACGCCTGGCTCGAACTGTACGCTCTTTGTAATATGGAGCAGGCCGTTCATGAGTCGTTGCCTTCCGTCCCTTCCTCTCCGAGCATCGCTGTTGTAGCGGCGACTCCGCGCGTTTGCTATAAGCGCATGGTCGATCGGAAAAGAACTACTACCAACACAATGTTGCTTGACAACACCCCGCGCAAGAGGAGGCGGCACTAGCTCGCGCCACCAGCCTCGTCCCTCTCACACAAGCGCACCCCACCGGAAGGAAGAGAAGCATTGAGCACGTACCGCTGGTCGCGGACATCTCGGTCAGCTCCCCTAAGCTCGGCCGGGAGGGCCCAAACGCCGCGTCGCAAAAAACAAGTCAGCAAAGTCTGACACGACGTGCACGACGCGGTGCCACCTGTTAACGAGCACACACAAAAGGCGGACACTGCCGGCACCAGCACCGGGACCGGGATTGGCACTCAGAAGCCACGCCTCGCGCAGATGGGTGCACTCACCGCTTGTCAGAGGCCCGTCTACACACCAGTGCGCATCATCTCAGCAACAACGGTAACGTCCGCGTCCTGCTGGCGCAGTAGCGCCCTCACCTGCCCAAAACGCTCCGGTGTATCATGTCCATCGTCCCCGCAGCGAGAAGCAATGGAATCATACCAGGCAGCGCCACGGTACTGCGGCGTGGCCCTCACCTGCTGGCGCTCTTGAAAGCCGCCAGGCAGACGCGTCGCAAAGTGCACGTTGGTCAGCACACGCACGCGGTCCGCCGCAGACAGCCCAAGCAAGTCACCAACACCGGACAGCCCTGGCGACGGGCCAACTTCGCCACCTTTACCTGCCGCAGGTACGCGCCAACAGGGCCCGGAACCAGGGCTTGAGCAGCAACATATGCATCACAAACAGAGGGCGGTGCGGCGCCGGTGGTGGGGGGGCGGACAGCATCGGCGATGGTGTCCACCGCTATGACGTCGGTGTTCACGTCCGCCGCGCCACGGCCAATTTCGTCGGCGTGCGAGCCCTCCATGTCGCTGTCACAGTCGTCCTCGTCGCTGCAACTTAAAGCTGGACCGTCCGCCGAGAACGCAGGACGTGTCGCCTGGTTGAGCCGCAGCACCGACCGCGACCCGTTCAAATGCCGCACAAGGTGACGGAGGTAGCCCGACTTGCTCTTGTTTGTCCGCACGTCGTGCCGCTTGTCCTCTTTGTGCTTTTGCTCATTTAGACTGATGTCGCCGTTCATGGGGTTGCCGTGGAGCCGCACTGCCTCGAGAAGGTGAGCCAGAAGCTTGTTGTGGAATAACGAAAAAGTAGATATCGGAGAGTCGGAAGGAACCCGGGCCCTTTAGAAGTAAGCGGAACGGCGCGCTCAAACCACTAAGCAACCGGGCGAAATCCCTTGACATCTTGAGCCAGATTTGGGGTTTTGTCCCCATCTCATTACGAGTACCTACCTTTTAGGTAAGCCGATCGGTGATTATGTATTATGCTACACTGGTGCCCTTTTGTAGTGTGCAGTGGCCCCAAAATGGGGACGGCGTAACACAGAACAAAATCCTGCGCCTGCGTGGCAATCTCCTCTCCCTCAGCCACAGTCATTGGGGATGCCACTGCCGGACCCAAGTGGCGCGTGATGCGCCCAACGAGGAGGGCGTACTCTGAAAAAGTTGCAGTGATGGCCGCGTGAGGAGGGTTGGCCGGGAACGCCCAACGATAAGCACCCCAGTCAGACTTCGGGGTGGATTGGGCGGCGCTCAAGTCCTCCTTGTCGATTTCGTCGTTCGTGTGGTCGGCACCCAGCTCCTCCGCGTCTCCAAGGATAGCTGCATCTTCCCCGACGTTGAAAATACCCCAAAGGCCGCGCAGGAGCTCGCGCGCGGGGTCGGCGTCCTGCGCGGGCTGACCATCGCGCCCAGCAGCGATGGCAGCACTCGCTTCTTCATTCTCGTCACCGGCGACGCCGCTGCCAGCATTAACGTGCGTCTCTGGCGCGGGCGGCGCGGCAGTGCCATTGACGGTTCCAGCAGCTGAGGCGCATGTGGCGTCCTGTTGAGGGGCACGCTGCTGGACGGCAGCTGGAGGTGGGGACTGCGTGGTGGGCTTGCGGCGGCCCCGGTCAAAGATGCCGGCCACCAAGAAAGGTAAGACCCACGCACCGTGCCACTGCTCCCTGCCTGTGAAGGTCGATTGTCTGTCTTTTGCAGACATAACGTAGCCGCAAGGCGCAGAAACCGAGTTGCAGCGAGCATACACCATGCGCCACCGCGCGACAAGACAGAGGACGAAGGATGTCAGACCAATCCCCCTCGCTGTTCCAGCCTATCATGAGTTGCACTGCTTGCGGGCACTCGCCCGTACACTGCTCGCCCTCTGACGCTGCAGACCATGAGAAGATATGCTCGGGCAGCGGGGTAACTGCGCTTAGTACGTACTCCGACCCGGCGAGCGTCGCCCTGCACCGCCGCCCAAGAAGCTGCAGCCGGCCGTTGGACTCCGCGTACGTCGCGACAAGGGAGCCACACAAAGAATCGTGACCCTCGCACAAGGAAGGAACTACTTGCACCAAGCGGTACACAAGCAGACGAGTAACGACGAGGTCAAGCAGCTGCACAATGTGTCACGATCAAGGCAGAAGAGAGTAGAAAGGCGGCGCACAGAGGGTGATAGGTACCGCATGACGCGCAGGGAGCAACTAACAACGAGATGAAGAAAACACAAGGACGCAAACGGGCAGGGCTTGAAACGTACATGGAGGACATCGAACCCGATAGTCTTGTACAACATGAAGGGGGCCGTCGTCAGGCCGCCCATGGCCGCCAGAGCCGGCATGTAGCGTCGCATAATACATAATCACCGATCGGCTTCCCTAAAAGGTAGGCACTCGTAATGAGATGAGGACAAAACCCCAAATCTGGCTCAAGATGTCAGGGATTTGGCCTGGTTGCCTAGTGGTTTGAGCGCGCCATTCCACTTACTTCTCAAGGGCCCCGGTTCGATTCCGACTCTCCGATGTCTACATTTTCGTTATTCCACATGTAGCTATTGACGCCCACGGACTTCTCGATATGCAGCCTCCGCTGATGTTCAAGCCCGTGCAGCAAGTAAGTCGCGGCCTCCAGCTGGGGGTGCAGCGTATTGAGGATGTTCCGCTCCATACCTGTCAATGCCGACGGCTCAGACAGCGACATCAGATGCGTGTCGCACGTACTGCAAGGCTTAGAGCATTGCCTGGGATTTCGACACAGCACGGCCCGCTCCTCTGGCAAGTCACAAATGTGCATTAGCAGGCCCGGAAAAGCGAGGAGCTCACGGCCATCCGCAGCCACAACCTTGGACCCGTTATGGCTGGAATTGATCAAGTCGCGCAGTGAGAGGTAGAGCACGCGATTCAGGATGCCAATGCGCCGCTGCGTAGACAACTCTGCGCCACCGGACCCCTTTTTCGTCGCCACGGACTGTACGCAGGCACTGGTGATCCACTCCTCGTCGTCTGCTTTCACATTGACAATGATTATCCGCACTGGGTGCAGATTGTGGGCTACAAGCACGATCAATACCAGGAGACGAGCGGCAATACCTGTCGCAGTATTGACCCCCAGGTAGGGGGGCAACACGTGCCATGCAAGGGGCGGCAGGCCACTAGCCTGACCCGTTCCTCCCCCTGCATTTGGGTCCATATTCCCTAAGCTTGGCATAGTTAGCTTAGTAGTAAATCCAACTTGGATTTGAGGGTTTTCTGCATTTATCGTATTGAATTTATTGTGGCCCGGTGGGCAGGTGCTGGGGTGGGAGATTCTGAGTGGCGAGAGTCTGAGGGGACCCTGGGGGGATAAGGGGAGGGACAGCGGGGCTTGGCCTTGCTTCCCCGTCCCGACCAAGAAACTGTTGGCCCACACACCATCTTCTTTTTTGTCAGTGGGGGGATTGCCCCACAACAGGGATAGAGTGTGTGCGACTTGCACTTCTTCCGGTTCCCCCGACACGGGAGGCAGCTCTTGTACACCGCCCCAACTTGGGTGTCGCGTGTGCGAGAGGTTTTTGCCACACGGACATTTGGACCGACTGGCGTCTGGAGCCGGCTAAGGCGGCGCACAAGGCGTCGCACGCCGGAACCCCTTTGTTCGGGGCAAACTGGGGCTGCACTTCTTTAGTGCGCACGCCCGCCCATGCTTTGTTCGGAGAGCCATGCTTTGTTTTTGGGCCGTTTTGTGCCTACCGGTGGCGCGACAGTGAAACGCATGCATTGGGGCACCTCGGGTGCCCCGACGCGAGTAAATAGTGCGTGGGTGTCGGCGCCACCGGGGGAGACCGGAGGGGCAACCACAGACACAGAACAAAGACGACCTTAACCCTTTGAGACCCCCTCGATCACCACCGACGTCGCGCCGTCTTCTTCCCCAGACGCAACACCGTCACCATCTCCATCCTCTTCCCTGCACCCTGTCGCCCTGTTGGCCGGCACGGGTCGCTGACACCCATCACGAATTCGTTGATGGCATCCCAATTGTGGGTGGCTCGTCAGACGTGGTAGCTTCAGGTAGTTCGACTTCCTACCTGGCAGTGACTTGCGATTCCGTTTTTGATTTGGCTCTCCCTGCGATTGTGCAGTCGTGTTGCCCCCTGCGTTCGGCTTGTCATGGGAATTGTAATACGCACGTAGCGGGTTCCACGAATCACACCGAACGAAAGAAACAACCCATGTGGTACTTTTTCACGGAATGTTTCTATTGATCAACCGATTGTTGAATCGCAGTGAGATCCACATCAGATTCAATATACTCTTCCTCGGCACTGGCGGCCGGCCCGACATCCTCAGCGACCTCGGCGCCCGACACTGGGTCGACGTCACGTAGCAGACCCCTGGCGCGCACACTCTCGACGGCCCGCGCACCCCTGACGGCCCGCGCACCCCTGACGGCCCGCACACCCCCGACGGTCCGCGCACCCCCGACGGCCCGTGGCGGCTTCACAGCCCACGGTCCGTCGGCACGCGGCCCCCCTTCGGCACGCGGCCCGCCGTCGGCCCGCAGCCCCCCGCAGGCACACGCCCGCCTGAGGGCACCGAACGCACTTAGTTGCCAAGATGCTCTGGTTCACCAAGGACAAACATGAGGTATAGGAAAAAAAAACAGCACCCTGCCCAATGGGTGTAAAAAAAAACCCTTTGATTCCCACGGTCTCGTACGAGCACAAGCAACATGCACAAACACTTCCCAGGTACAAAAATACATGCCGGCATCACTATCAGATTCACTCCTGAATTGGTCAGAAAGGCGGGGAGTCCGCGCCCGCCCGCGGGGCGAGGACAGCCCAGAGAAATGGTCGGACTCATCGAGGGGTATCGTGGCGCCCTGTGACGTGTTCTGCAACTTCGCTGCGGCCGCCGCCTTTGCCAGTTGGGCTTTGGCCGCGCACGAGAGCGCGAGAACAGGGAGCACAACAGTTCAGGGGCTGGAGCGCGGAGAGCCATTCGCTGCTGGGGGCACTTGCGCGCGTTTGGCTGCCTCCGGTCCCGTGGGCGGCTGCACGGGAGGGTCCAGGGTCGCTTCAACAGTTTCCACCAAAGGCCCAGCCGCAGGGGCGGGCAACGGCACCATGTGCACCGGGGCGGCGGGGGGGGGCGGCGGCGGTCGCACACTGTCGTCGTTGTCCTCTTCCTCGTCTGAAATCTCATGAACAGCGGGCCCGGTCGTGGCGTCCATTGCCGCGGCCGGGCTCACCGTCGGGGGGGTCCAGGACTTGGCCAGCTCGGGGTCGAGAGGGATGCTGGCCGCCTTCAGCATCTGGTGCGCCTTGGTACGCATAAACAGCTTCGCCTCCTCCGTATCGCGCATGTTGGGCTGGTTGAAAAGGATAATGGCCGACCGCTCTGCCGCGGCATTTTCCACAGCCTGGAGTGCTTCAGTGCTGGCCCGCACTGCCCGCGCAGCCGCAACGTCTTCCTTGCGGCCACGCTTTGCCGCTTTGGTGCCAGGTGTGCGAGGGTCAAACTTGCGTGCAGGGCCCTCGACCTCGCCACCCGTGCGGGGGCCATCCGCGGGTCGTCCGTCTCAGGGTCCTCAAGCTCGCTCGTCCCGCTGCTCTTCATGCCGCTTCAGGTGCCGATTCCCGGGGCGGCCTATACAGCGGCGCCGCTCCACTTGTCCGAGTGGCGCAGCACCTTCCAGCACGGGACATCTTTCTCCAGCGGGTAGTACTTGCGCTTCCCAGTCTCCGCCTCCGTCCCGTCTGTGGCAAAAACCACTCGCACACACGGCACCCAAGTTGGGGCGGTGTGCGAGGGCTGCCTCCCGTGTCGGGGGAACCGGAAGAAGTGCAAGTCGCACACACTCTGTCCCTGTTGTGGGGCAAACCCCCCACCAACAAACAAGAAGATGGTGTGTGGTCCAACAGTTTCTTGGTCGGGACGGGGACGCAGGGCCAAGCCCCGCTGTCCCTCCCCTTATCCCCCCAGGGTCCCCTCAGACTCTCGCCACTCAGAATCTCCCACCCCAGCACCTGCCCACCGGGCCACACGAAAATTCAAAACGATAAATGCAGAAAACCCCCAAATCCAAGTTCGATTTACTACTAAGCTAACTATCCCAAACTTAGGGAATATGGACCCAAATGCAGGGGGAGGAACGGATCAGGCTAGTGGCCTGCCGCCCCTTGCATGGCACGTGTTGCCCCCTACCTGGGGGTCAATACTGCCACACTCCCCTCTCCTCAGTTCCGACCGACCCGGTCGGCCCTGTGAGGGGGTGCGTAAACGCACGTCTTGGCGTTGGGGGGGGCGCGACTTGCTGTCCCCCCTTGAGTACGTAACGCGGATGTGGCGGCGGTCACTTTGACCGCCCCTCTCCTCAAGCTTGCCCACTCGACAGCTTGCTCTCCTCGGTTCATACCTCACCACCACCACCACTTCTCCTTCACCTTACACGGGGCCGCCCCACGCTGGGGAGGCCACCCGTCTACCCACGATCCGAGTCCCCCTCAACTCGAGGCGGGTCTCGTGCCGCGATAGCCAGGGCGTCTCTCCCCAACTTGGGGAGAGCCATGGCGACTCCGGGAGTGGAGACGGACTCTCTCGATGAGCGCATGGAGGACACCTCCTACGGTGCAGCGCCTGCCGGGACTTCCGGCGGGGGCTCCGCGATCGTTCCGGGGGATGGGACTCCCGCGTCACCCGGCTTTGGGTTGACGGCGGGATCTCCCCCGGAGGCGGGACAAGTTGTCCCGCGTGAGGCCTTGGGGCGGTGGTTTTACCCCGCTTGGCCTCTGTATGAGGAGGGGTTGACTGTTCTTCGCTGTGGCCGACTTGGCGCAGCGATGGGTCGGGTATAGGACCGCCTACGGGAGAAGTATCCCCGTAGGGTCGGGCTCCCTGCCGGCTTCAGGACGGACCAGTTTGCCTTCCTGGACGACGAGGAGGTCGAAGACGTACAACGGGCCAAGGCCATGGTGGACCGCGGGGGAACTATCCCGGGTCCCGGCGACTTGCCGACTTTCACTTGGGACGCGGTGGCAGCTCGCCCCCCGTACCTTCACGAGGCCGATCCGCACACTCATCACTTTGATGTGCGGATGGAGAAGGACTTCCGGCGAGGTCCCTACTTGGTGACCTCGGCTCAACTTGAGTTTCCTCAGCAGTCTGCTGCCAGTAAGGAGCAATACTACCCGAAGAAGCCCGAGTGGTGGCCTCAAGTTGAAGTCCCCTACGGGTTCCCGGCGTTGTTGCCACGGTTGCTTGACCACTTTGGCTCCGTCATGTTGACGGCTGGCCCTGATCATCTGGTGTGGGCCATGTTGGCCACCCAGTGGCTCCTCGAGGTCATGTCGACCTGGGTGTCTTGTGTTCAGCGGCGGGGGATGCTCTGGCATCTCCCCCTCCGGCTCATCCAGGGTTTGGAACAGCTCACCCCTCAGCTAGTTGCTGAGGGGTGCTCATCAGGACAACTCACTCTACTTGAGGAGATGCTCCGCCTCCACAAGTTTATCGAGTGGGAGAGCATTGAGCACAAGTTGCGCCGCCCCACTCGTGGGCCCAAGGACGATGGCGCACTTCGCCAGTTCGTATGGGTCGCTCGTGAGCTTCACGACGGCCGTGTGGTCCTACGAGAGGGGTTGGGCGTCGGGGACTACCCGTATGCCCCGGGGGTGGATCGCCACACTGCGCCACCCCCGGACAAGCCCATAGTTATGGCCGTGCCCTCATACGATGACCACATGACTCAACCTACTGCGGGGGCCCCAAGTCGGGGTCGCAGTTACACCCGGGTCCCGCCACCTCGGCGGGTCCCTCCGCTTCCTCCTGTCCCCTTCCAACCGCACGGGGACATCCCGATTAGCGTGGCCATTGAGTCGACCACCCCGGTGTCCCCCAACTTGGGGGCCACCCTCTTGACGGTATACCCCAAGTTGGTGTTACAGCCCACGCCTCTAACCTCAGAGATGATGATCACCACGTTGGTGCGTACCATTTCCTGGTTGGCCGCGTCGACCGCAACCCTCCAAACTTCCGAGACTCCTCAACTTGAGGAGCGCGTTCGTACTGCAGTGGCGACCGCGAGTTGCGAGTCGGTGGCGGAGTTTATGACGGCCGAGTTGGCTCGCATTGGGGCTATTATGCCCCAGCCAGCCCCACTTGGGCGTGGCAAACGTCGCGCGAGCCGGGCATACTCGCCTCCTCGCCGTCGTCGCCGACACTCGCGGCGCTCTCCCTCCGTGTCGGAAGACGAGTTGTCTTACTCCGTCTCGAAGTCCTCTACCCCGTCGGAGACGGAGTCTGTCCAGCGTCTGCGTCGCAAACTTGCGCGCAAGACCAGGCAGAAGAGTAGCCACGGTCGGCGCCACTTGCGCGACCGTGAGGGGCGCGACGGTTCCGACTTGGAGCCGCCGCCCCTTCCAACGAGTGGAGACCGTTATCGGCGTGGGTCTCGCCGCTCGCCTCCACGTGAGGGCGAGGGCCGTGGGCTTGGTGAGTCTAGCATGCATGCCTAGTTGGCAGCTGCCTTTGTTGTGAGAGTGTGAGGGTTAGGGCTGTAGTTAAAAGCCACTCTACGTACCACTTCGACTTGAAGCACTCTCTTGGCACTGTTGCTCGGCCTTCCCTCACGTTGAGGGAGGGCTGTTAGGGTCTATCTCATTGCGGGCACAGTACGCCCGGACCTTCTCAGCGGGAAGGTCCTCCACATACTCCCACGTATCATCCTTGGCTTTGTAGCCAAACCAACGCACCCTCAACATGAGGCGGTCAGTGTCCTCATCCCAGCCGTGGTCGATGAACTTATCGAACACGTACTCCTGCGGGCCCTGTTTGGCCGCAGGCAGCGAGGGGAGGCGCCACGCTTCCAGCGCACGTGCCCAAGCTGGGTCGCCTGCAGGCGGTGGTGCAACTTTGACCACGTCCTGTCCGTTCACTGTGCGGACCCCATCGTCACTTTCGATGATGAAGCGCCGCCCATCAGTACGAAGGACCTGGTACGGCCCCTTCGTCTGGAACACCAACTTACCCCCAGTTGGGGTGTGTGAGTGGACCAATTCCCAGTCACCCTGCTCGGGGACATGCTTGGCGTTGCGCACCTTTTTGTCAAAGGTACGCTTGTAGCGCTTTTGTGCTTTGTCCATCTCAGCCCTGACTTTAGGTATGAGGTTCTCAAGCCTAGCAGCGAACTCCGCCTTACTCTCAGTAGGAGTAGGCGTCCTGCCACCATCCTCCCTAGTTGGGAGCGGCCGCCGCACGGCAATAGACGGCACGCGACGGGGGGTCACAAAAGCGAGGGGTACTTCCCCAGTAGATGAGTGAACCTGCGAATTGTAGGCAGTGGTCAGAATAGAAATGTATTGGTCCCACGTCTTCACGTGCTCACTCACATAGTGGCGCAGCTGCCTAACAATAGTTTTGTTGAAGCGCTCCACCTGCCCATTAGTTTGTGGGTGGTAGGGGGTGGCATAGTTTGCCTTAACCCCCAACATATCCAGCACTCCCTGAAACAGTACAGACGCAAATTGCGGTCCATTGTCCGATAGTGTACTATCCGGAATGCCATACGCGGCAACCCAGTGATCTAGGAAGGCTGACACGACCGACATGGCCGTGATCTCTGCCAGTGGGATCGCTCGCGTAAGTTTCGTGAAGCGGTCACAGATGACCAGAAGGTACTGGTTGCCCTCCTCGGTCAGTGGCAGTGGCCCAAGGATGTCCATCGCCAACGCGGCGAAGGGCTCCTTGGCCGGGAACAATAGCATAGCCGTAGTAGGCCGCCGTTCCATCAGACGGTTCTGTGCACAACTTGTGCAGGCAGCCACCCAACTGTAGATGTCCACCACCATGGACGGCCAGTAGTACCTGGTCCTCAGGGTCTGGTACAGTTTACTAGACCCCAGGTGTCCACCCGTGGGAGCGTTGTGCTCCCTCTCAAGGATACTGTCCTTGAGGGATGCGGGGACGACAAGTTGTTCGGTTCCCTGGAATACCCCCCTCCTCATGAGGAGGCCATTATCTCCCAGAAAGAATCGCGTCTCCGCCACTGTATCCAGTGTATCCCTCTGCGACTTGCAGAAGGGATCTTCGGCCTGGGCCTTCACCACCTCGTCCAGGGACAGGGGCAAGTACTTCTTGTTCCCTGGCGCCTCGGGGTTCAACGCTTGACCCGAGCGTGTGACTACCCCCACGATGGGGATGTCCTCATCGACTGGGGTGGTGTCCAGTCCCTCGGTAGGTACCCGAGAGAGGCCGTCGGCAAGGGCATGTTGCCTGCCAGGTCGGTACTCAATATCAAAGTTGAAGGGTGCAAGTCGCACCCTCCACCGGTTGAGACGAGTGTTCGTGCAGTCCGTCTTGAAGATGAACTGCAACGCGCGGTGGTCACAGCGGATGAGGAACTTCTCACCCTCTAGGTAGTGACGAAGTGACGTCACCGCCCACACCACTGCGAGTCCTTCCAACTCGGTGACTCCGTAGTTCTTCTCGGCCGAGTTTAGCCCCTTGCTGAAGTATCCCACCGGCAAGTATTCCTTGTCCGGCTGCTGCTGAAGCAACACACAACCAGGTTGGTCGTAGCTAGCGTCCACATCCAGGATGTAGTGGCCTCCCAACCTGGGAATAGCCAGGATAGGGGGCTTCAGCAGAAGGTCCCGAAGAGTCTCAAAGGATTCCTGCTCCACCCGACTTGGGGGAGGCAGGTTCTTCGGTAGCGTTGAGCTCACTAACTCATTCAACGGCTTCGCCACCTTGGCGAAGCCCTTGGTGAAACGTCGGTACACGTTACACATCCCGAGGAAGCTCCTCATCTGGGTCTGGGTCCGGGGGTACTGAGCCTTACGGATGGCCCTCAAGTTTTTCTCGTTGACACTGAGACGCCCCGGACGGACAACATGTCCCAAGTATTCCACCTCTTGAGTGAAGAGGTGGCACTTACTCGCCTTCAGTGACACACCGGCGTCAGCAAGTAGCTTGAGCACCTGGCCAAGATGGCCAATGTGTTCTTCCGGACTTTGGGAGAACACAATGATATCGTCTAGGTACACGAGACAGATCTGCCACCGTACTCCGGCCAGAATCATGTCCATAGCGCG
Source organism: Pyropia yezoensis (assembly GCA_009829735.1). Lineage (NCBI taxonomy): Eukaryota > Rhodophyta > Bangiophyceae > Bangiales > Bangiaceae > Pyropia > Pyropia yezoensis. The sequence continues at coordinate 19,838,184 of CM020618.1, read as the reverse complement.
CTGGAAAGTTGCCGGCGCGTTACACAGGCCAAACGGTAGACGCTTGCACAGGTAGGTACCACAGTGACAGGTAAAGGTAGTTTTATGCCTGTCTTCCGGGGCAATGGGATTTTGCCAGTACCCCTCGTTACAGTCCAGGGTAGAAAACACGTTTGCCTCCCCCAGAGAGTCCAGACAGTCGTCCATCCGAGGTAGGGGATAACTGTCCTTCACCGTGCTCTCGTTGAGCTTACGGTAGTCGATACAGAACCGGGGGGTCCCATCAACTTTGGGGACGATCACCACCGGACTCGCCCACTCGGCGTTGCTGGCCTCGATCACATCGAGGGCCTCCATGCGAGCAACTTGCTCCTTAACGAGGGCCCTTGAACGGGGTCCTCCCCTATACGGTTGTTGGCGTATAGGGGGCGCACCGGGTTTCAACTCGATCCGGTGTTGGGTAGCTCTCATGAGTCCCAATTGACCATCCCACAACTTGTGATATTGGTCCAAGAGGCGTTCAACTTGAACCCTCAACCTGGGTGGAACACCCTCCATGTTTACATGGGGCCGAGGAGAGGCGGCCGACTTGGCTTGATGCTTCTCCTTTCCGGACTTCGGGTCGCTACTTGCGCCCGCGTTGAGGGTGACCGCTACTACCGGTCCCTCGTGTTGGTCGATATAGCCGAACTTGGCCCCCGACTTGAAGAACTTGGGCGACGAGCTCAGGTTCATCACCTGGATCCTCCACGGGACTCCGGCTTTGGAGTCCATCGTGCCAAGGGCAACATGCACTTGGTGCTTGCGAGCAAGACGGGGGTTAGGGTGCACCAACCCGTTCCCCGCATAATCAGTTACAACATCCACGTGCGCCACCGAGTTGGGGGGCAACGTGACTTTACGGGCTAAACGCAGAGTAGCAGTAAACCCTTCCCTCACAGAACAAACAGGCTTCGACTGTGAAACTGTCACAGGAGCCACAGACTTTCCCTTACCAACGATGGGGATAGAGTCCCATTCATCAACTTGACCCAGTACTCAGGGCCACAAATCAAAGGCACTTGTGTTACGACATAAGGGGTACCCAGAAGCAGGGGTACCGATATATTCTCAACTACACCATAGGTCACGTCGACCTCATGGGTCCCCAACCGAGTTGGTAGGGTCACGGCACCAACGATGGGAAGTACCCCACCATTGATATCAATCAGATGGTCAGCTTTAGACTTCCAGCGTTGGAGCCTCATCTCCTTTGGTAATAGCGACTTGCGTATCAAGGAGGCTCCTGACCCGGTATCAAGTACGATACGGGCACAACAGGCGCGGCCGGGGGCAAGTTGCACCCGTCCCGCCACCTGGAAGTTCTCACCCGTCAACACCGCGATGACCCGACGTGGGTTTACGTTCTTGGGGAGTCCTACCCGAGGTGGGCGGACCCCCTTAGGTCGCCGCAGTATCCGACACGGTTGATTCGTCCTTTTGGCCCACTTGGCCGAGGCGACCGTTGTGAGCTTCGGACGACCAGCTCCAACGGTCATTCGTTTCCCGCCGACTTGGCGTCCGAATCTGAGGGCGAAGGGGAAGACGACGAGTCCGAGGACGACGTGTCCGCCCCCTCCGCCGAGGGTGTGGTGACCGCCACTACCGGTCGAGACCCACCCTCGCGGCGTGAACGTACTTCGTTCGTAGCCGACTTCTTACTCGCATTCCTAACAAGTTGTTGGATGCGTTTACTCAACTTGGGGCAATCATATGCCCAGTGACCATCGGAGTTGCAGTTCCAACACCGATGATCAGTTCCCGGAGGGGTCTTCCCAACTGGGGAAGACGACGAGGTACCTTGGGAAGTTCCCACGGCAGCTACCACCCTCTCCTTGCGGATTCGGCGTGCCTCTCGCAACTCTCTGGCCTGGCGCGCCTCTTCCCGTTCCTTGGCCAACTCGGCCTGACGCTCCTGGCGTTGTTCCTCCCGCAACTTGCGGTAGGCCTCGCCTCTGCGGTGGGCGAACCTAGCCAACTCGGCCAGGGTCGCCCGGGCAGTGTTATGCTCCCGGGTCTCCATCCGGACTGACCATTGGAGTCCTTCCACAAACCGACTCTTCACCACAGCTTGTGGATGAAGAAACCCACAAAGATTGTTGAGCTTACGGACTCGCTCCGCAAAGGACAGCTCGTCCTCCGCCTCTTCCTGATGGGCTTGCGTAAACTCCTCGACTTGAGAAGCCAACGCCGCTTCATCAACCATGGCCCTCAACAACCAGTTGACGAGCTCCAAATAGGACGTCACCTCCCCAGCGCCTCCACTTGAGGAGCTGGGCATGACGGACATAAGTTCTGTCCGCAGGTCTCCCTTCGTAAACTCCTGTAGCATGTAAAAAGCCATGCCTTCACTTATGGCATTGTCGTCACAGGCTTTTGTGAAACGACGTAGGAACTCAAAGACACGGAGGGGGGGAGTTCCATCCCACTCCGCTTTGTGCCCAAAAGAGTGAAGTGCATTCTTTTTGGCACGGCCCATGGCTCGGGCCTGGTCAGGACCATACGCCACCGACTTGTTGTGGAGGGCGTAGGTCTCACAGTCAAAGATCCTCTCGTAGACCGGGTTGGCTACCTGGATCTTGGGCGGCACCTCACGTTGAGGGAACAGCCGCTGTGGCACTGGGGTAAGTTCACCCTCAGTGCCTGTAGTCCGGCGCGGCGCGCTTGGTGTAGCCGCCGGGGTTGTCGGGGGGAACTCCCCCATGAAGGGCGTACGCCCCACCGAGTATGGTGTGGCTCCCTCGTTGGGAGTCACAGGGGTCGCCCCCTGTTCAGGGCGACCCGAGATAGGCGTCAGGGGGGATTCCCCCTGCGCCTGCGGGCTCGAAAGCCCCAATCCGGTCTGGACATTAAGGCCATCTGGCAAACTCGCCACAATCTGATTCAGAATAGTATTCGTCATTGTGACCACCAGGTCCGGCAAAGTCTGCCGCAACACATTGGTCGCCTCCCGACGGACAGTTTCCGCGAGGAGTGGATTGACGACTCCAGTTGAGTCTCGGTCCGCCTCCGGGAGTCCACCTGAGGGGTAACCACATTCCTCAGGGGCCTCAACCGGGGGCATGGGCGCGAGCCCATCGCCGACCAACGGAGGTCCGCCGTCCTCCGAAAGCCTAGTTGGCGACGGCTCCATGCCAAAGTTGGCTCCAACCCGAGTGGAACCCGCGGGGACAGTCCTCACCCCTTGGGACGTTCCCGTTGAGTATACCACGCGGTGGCCAGACTTCGGCCCACCCACATCAGAAGTGTCACCCGAGCGAACTCCCGACTGAGTCGGGGTGGCCTGTTGCCCGCCCGCACTTCCAGTCCTGCTGGCTTGAGGGACCTCTAGTCCCTCTGCGACCCCAGGTAAACCCACCTGTGTCTCACCAGTATTCAAAGGCACTGAAGTACGTGCGTCACCCGTGTACTCCCCGGACGACGGGGGGTCCGAGCTAGCCATGTTGGCTAACGATCCGTATGACACGGTCCAAGTCCACCGTTCCTCTGAGACAGAGGGCCCCCTACACCCGGGTGCACCCGGAGGTAAAGTTTACCTCTGTCCCCTGCTGCTCCACCAAATGTGGCAAAAACCACTCGCACACACGGCACCCAAGTTGGGGCGGTGTGCGAGGGCTGCCTCCCGTGTCGGGGGAACCGGAAGAAGTGCAAGTCGCACACACTCTGTCCCTGTTGTGGGGCAAACCCCCCACCAACAAACAAGAAGATGGTGTGTGGTCCAACAGTTTCTTGGTCGGGACGGGGACGCAGGGCCAAGCCCCGCTGTCCCTCCCCTTATCCCCCCAGGGTCCACTCAGAATCTCGCCACTCAGAATCTCCCACCCCAGCACCTGCCCACCGGGCCACACGAAATTCAAGACGATAAATGCAGAAAACCCTCAAATCCAAGTTGGATTTACTACTAAGCTAACTATCCCAAACTTAGGGAATATGGACCCAAATGCAGGGGGAGGAACGGATCAGGCTAGTGGCCTGCCGCCCCTTGCATGGCACGTGTTGCCCCCTACCTGGGGGTCAATACTGCCACACCGTCCATACGCGCCTGATGCTTGCAGATAGTCTCGTAGATGTACACGCCCTTGCTGTGCGCCAAAGCGCCCTGGATGAACGCCTCATCGGACGGGGTGCCTGTCACCTGCAGGCCCTGCACAGCCAAAAATGACGATACAAAAGAGCTGGCCCTCTTCTTGACTTCGTACCAGGTCTTAGAGATGGATCCCACCCTTCTGTCGCTCGTCATCGGCAGCGCCCCGCGAGCGCGCATCAGGTACGGGTACTCTTCACGCACCCCAGTGTAGATTTCTGCCCCCCTCTGGTCGGTCCCCACTATGTTGTCTCACGTCTTCACCGGCCACGCCTGCGACAAACACGTCAGCTCCACCTCAGACCTTCCCAGGCCAGAGCCCATGGCGTTCGTTGCGCGGAGGGCCTTGCCCGCGGTAGCCGCTTCGACCACCATTGCGCGGCAAAGGCAGTCAAGGAGTTGGGGGGCGTGGGCTAAGTTCGGTGGCCGGCGGGGGCGACGGCGGCGGTGGCGGCCGCTGGTCGAAAAAAAAAAAAAAAAAAAAAAAAAAAAAAAAAAAAAAAAAAGGCGGGTGCGGGCGCTCTTTGTAGGGCGGGGGCGGACGCTCGTTGAAGGGCCGGGGCGGGCGCTCGTCGCAGTGCGGGGGCGCGGCCCCAGGAGAGAGCCAGCGGTCGCGGCGCTCCTCTTCTCAGCCGGGAGTGCGGGGGCGTTGGCATGCGCCGCTACGATGGCCAGTAGCGCGTGTACGGATGCCGCGGCGCGGAGGCTCGTCGACGTCCGAGCGCTCGGGGTGGCGGTGCCCAAAGCTGTCGTCGTTGCCGCCGTTGTACTGGCGGTGCATAAGGGGGTTGGAGGGTCCGGGTCCGCCCCCTTACGTAGTCGGAGGAGCGTAGGTCCAGCCAGGTGAGGGAGGTGCCGCCCAAGCGCACAGGCACGTCCAGTGGCTGGTGCCGCGGTACGGGTCGCCCGGCGACGACGGCATCCAGTTGGTCCCCGGGGGCGGGGCCGGCATACAACCGTCGTCGCGGTAGGGCGCCATCCAGGCGCCCCCCGATGAAGGCCCGCCAGCAACACGGGAAGTGTGGCCGACACGGGGGCCATACCGGTGCATGGCTGCGTGGGAGGAGGGGTGGGCGGCAGGGCGGGGTGGTAGGGCGGGAGACGGACAGGCGCGCGCGGGAGAGATTGGAGTGGTTGGGCAGGGGCGAGCATGATGGCGAGGGTTGGGCGGGCAGAGTTGGCGCGAGGGCGGCGGCGTCGTGGTGGGAGGGGGGTGCATCGTCCTCGCCGCGCGCTTTAAACAGTCCCCACCCAGCGGGCGCGCAGCTCCCGCCGACGCACCCCTCGGGACCCCTTTCGTCTCACCCCTGCTCCAAAAGGGCTGCGAAGGGGGTGCGTGCGGGGCTGTTGGAGGCAGGCCCCCCCCCGATTTATGCTGTGAGGGGGGTTGAAGCGGGGGGGGGCCGTTGGTCGATGATCCTCCACCGACGCACGCTCAGGGGGAGGGTCCAAGGGGGGGGCGGGGGAAACGGAGATGCTGGCGGGGGCGGGGAGAGGCGGGCGGTTGGCGGGGTGGCGGGAGGCGGGGAGCGGTCGGACATCGACCATTCCCCCGATCCGTGCTCTGGGGGGGGGTTGAAGCGGAGGGGGGGGGGAGTGAGCGGGGGCTGAATGGGTGGGGTGGACGAGACCGGCGGGCGGACAGGGATCTCAGCTGTGGTGGAATGATGCGCGTGTGTGGGGTGGGGGGCGGAGCGTGGGGGAGCGGGGCGGGGGCGCGCTCGAGGGGCCTGGCGGGCGGACAGATATTTCTTTGCCGGCGGTTGGCCTGGAACGTAGCGCGTGAGGGGGTGTGCCAACCAGCTCGGGCGGGTGGTGGCGGTTTTTGGGCTTGGCGCTGGTCTGTCCCCTTCTTGCTGGCGCCACACGCGATGGAGGCTTGGAAGCCCCCAGAACGGTCACCAGCCAATCAAAGGCTCAAGATGTGGTCGGGCGAGGGGGGGGGGAAGTGCTGAGCGTTGACACCCCGAGGGAGGGGCGACGTCGTGTCTGCAAGAGAGGCTGACGCGAGAGGTGGAGAAAAGAGTGACGCGGGCGTTCTCGACCGCAAAAGGGCGGCCACAGCGTCCATACTGGTGCCACCGAAGATGAGCCGCTCCTTGTCGCACCTCCCCAGTCGCGTTGTGGGCGGGCTGGGGAAGGTGGGAGTGCTCAACGTTGACACGCTGAGGGAAAGATGATGTGGTGTCTGCAATAGAGGCTGACGCAAGAGGGGTACAAAAGAGTGGTGCGGGCGTCGCTCAACACAAACGGACAGCCGTGGCATCCACACTGGCGCCACCAAAATTCAACCGCTCCTCGTCGCACCTCCCGGTCGACCTGGAGAGACACGCGGGCAGGAAACACGGGTGACATGCTTGCCGTGGGGCGCACCGCGGCACTTCCAGGGAGTCCCCCCCCCTCCCCTACACAATCCCCAGGCGCGGAGGCGACAAGCGCTGCGGCAAATGAATATCACTCTCCCGCCCGTTTCTCCCTCCCTACGTCACGCGGAGGAGGACAAAGGGGGAGATCCGAGCCAGATTGCGCCGCGAGCGCCGATCGTCGAGAAATTTGTACAGCTTGGGGGCCATTTGGGGGCCATGATAGCGATCGATGGCGTAGTTGCGCTCTACGTGTCACGGTTGATCACCCGAGACACGCTTCGGAAGGATACGATCGCAGGCGATCTGGGAAGCTCGGACAGTATCTCCCTCGCCAAGATACCGAGCTTCCATGGTCACTATGAAACATTCAAATAGGAATGGGGTTTGGTCCGGCGCGGTGTAGCAATGGCTCCGATTTTTTACGCCCGCTTTTGCCACCCTCTGACATCGTTCTACACAAGTCCTGCCCCCCCGGTTGGGGAACCACGGTTGTGTTTGGTTTGTACAGGCCGCCGCGTGCGCCAATTTCAGCGTTGAATGAAATTCGCTTTGTCTTGGTCTCCCTTTTTGCACCCGAATTACTCCACCGTTCGGCAAATACGACGTAAATTAGGTTTCCGAATCTAGACGCGGTTCGGATAGATTTACGAACAAATATCCCTTGTACAAGTAGTTTTACACGTTCAGCATCCGCCGCCATTGCTGATTAGACGGCGGGGCCCAGCCCTCCACACCACCCACTCGACTGCTATCGGTGCCGCAAAATGGGGGTGGAAGGGGCACGACCGCACACGCTTGCCGTGCCGCCACCCGCGTGCTGGGGGTGCGTCAGGCAGGGTCTTTTCTCCTCGCCCTTGTCGGCGCCTTTGCAGTGTCAGTTGGCGAGCTCGCTTTCCACGCTGTCTAGTCATCGGTCGTCCCATCACGGACACTGCTCGTGCGGTTGCTATCTCGTCGCTACCGCCTCTCTGCCGCTGTTGCGGCTGACGAACTCGCTGCGGCCATCAGTGCCGCGTGCGATCACTCCTCTCTTATTCACCCCTCTCCCTCGCACTCCCCCCCACCCTCCGCCCCGTGCGGCCACGATGGCTGCTTTCCTTGCCCCTCCACCAGGGGTGCTGCCGTCTTCTTTCACAGGCCACGGCCGCCTGCCCGGCGACAGTCGTAGCACCCGCAGAAGCGTGGCCGGAGTGGCGTCCCGGCCTCCCCTCTCTGTCACTCCCCGAGCTGTGGCGACCCCCCCCTCGCGGCCTGTGCGTGCACTCCCGCCTGGTACTGCCGCCACGGGCTCGGCAGCACCGGCCGGTGGAGCGGCGGGTCCCCCGTCTGCGGCTGCGCGCCCCCCGCCGCCGGTGCGGTGGCCCGCGCGGCCGTCGACGGTGGCGCGGTACAAGCAGGCGCGGTACGTGGGGGAGCCGACGCCGCCGCGGCGGGGGCGGCTGCGCCCTGAATTTTACGCCCCCCGCCCGCCAGCGTTGGGCTCCGCCGACGGTACCGCCTCCGCCATCACAAGTGCCGGTGCCGGCGGGGAGGAAAATGAGGAAGCGGAGCTGCCACTGAGCCTTCGCCGAGAGTATGCGTGGGCTCGAGGCTCTGGCTACAACACCGCGACGAGGTTTGCCAGTACTTGGTCGTTCTTGGGGTCGGTTCTCGCGCGCAACTGGCTAATTGGGCAGCGGTGGACCTACTTGGCGGGCGGGATGACGGACGAGGCCGTTGCGGTGCGGCGACGCAGGCTGGGGCGTGACGTGAGGGAGAGCATTCTCCAGCTGGGGCCGACATTTATCAAGTACGTTTGGGGGAGGGGGTGGATTGGATGAACAGGGACTACTGTCCGGCGAAGGAGCTGAGGGCGAAGGTCAGACGGACCTTCCTGACCTATCCGTCTGGATGCTCTTGTCGAGTGACCGCACCTGGTGTGGTGTGGCGTGTATGGGCAGTATACTGACCACCTGTTTTGCTGTGTCGCTTGTCCTTTCACCTTTCTCTACTTGGGGTGGTACCTGGGTCTTCTTTGTCTTTCTAGGGTGGGCCAGCTTGCCTCTTCCCGCGCGGACATTCTCCCTCGCGAGGTAGTTGAGGAGCTGTCCCTGTTACAGGACCGCGTCCCTGGCTTTGGTTACCCTGCCGCGGCGCGCATCATTGAGGAAGAGCTCGGCGCCCCGGTTGCTGAGCTCTTTGCCTGGTTCGATACGGTCCCCCTAGCGGCTGCAAGTCTCAGCCAGGTTCACCGTGCGCGCCTCTGGGGTGGAGAGGAGGTGGTGGTCAAGGTGCAGCGGCCCCGCCTGGCAGCGCTTTTTGAGCTGGACCTCCAGGCGCTCCGGGGAGTCGCCCAGTACCTGCAACAGAGCAAGAAGTACGGGGGAAGCACCCGTGATTGGATAGGTACGTTGCGGGTGGATGGAGGGAAGGGAGAGAGGGTTGTCCTGTCGCGAATGGTGTAGGGGAGGGGGGCGTTCTGGGTCTCGACGCCGTTGTGGCTGAGAAACGGCGTGCAGCATTCGTGCGCTACGGCGGGTCACGCGGTCGCTTGATCTCATTACTCACGCGCGTTCGGCTCTCGTCCCTGTACTCGCTGGTCTAGCCTCTTGTTTCTTGTGATGCTATTATCTGCACCCCTGCTTCTGCCGACCCTCCTCCCAGGCGTGTATGACGAGTGCCGCAAGGTCCTGTTTGAGGAGATAGATTTTGAGTTGGAGGCGGCTAACGGAGCGCAGCTGGCTGCTGACTTTGCCGACACGCCGTGGGTGCGGCTGCCTCGGACCTACCCCGACTACTCATCCAAGCGCGTCCTGACCATGCAGTACCTCCCCGGCATCAAGATTAGTGACGTGGCCGGGCTGCGTGCGGCCGGAATGGACACGGCGGTTGTCGCGCAGCGGTCGGCCGAGTGCTACCTACGCCAGATTCTTGGCTCGTCGGGTATGTTCCTGGCTGACCCCCATGCCGGCAACACCGCCGTCGGTCCGGGCGAGACATTGTACCTGTACGATGCTGGCATGGTTGGGGTGCTCCCGTCGGGCATCCGGGAGGGCCTCGTCGACGTGCTTTTTGGGGTGGTGGAGAAAGACGCCAAGGCGGTCATGGACGGTCTCATTCGCGTCGGCGCGCTGCTGCCACCGGCGGACCCCTTGCCCATCACACGCTCCATCCAGTTCTTCCTTGACAATCTCGGTGCTCGCCCTGAGCGGGACCAGACGGTGGCCGCTATTGGCGACGACCTCTACTCGGTGGCGCAGGACCAGCCGTTCCGCATCCCAGCCACGTTTACGTTTGTGCTGCGCGCCTTTTCCACCCTCGAAGGGGTGGCGCTGACTTTGGACCCCAACTTTAAGTTTTCAGCCGTCGCCAAGCCGTTTGCCGACGACCTCCTTGCGCGGGCGGGCAAGCGCATGACAGCCCAGCTGGACGCCTCGGCCGGCACGGGGGGGGCCACCGGGGCCCTACGCGGCGCGCTGCGGTCCCTGTTGGGCGGCCGCGGGGACGTCCTTTTTGCAGCGGCCCGACAGGCCGCGACGGACACCTCGACGGCGGCCGCCGCTGCGCCGGCGCGCATCGCATCCATGGACGCCACGCTGGCCCGGCTGGAGCGGGGGGACCTCCGCATTCCCGCACGGGCGACCGAGACGGAGCGTCTGCTGCGGGCGCAGGCCAAGATCATGGCCGCGAATAACGCGCTGGTTGTGGGTGTCGGGGGGGGGGTCGCCGCGGCCGTTGCGGCGACCTCTGCTGAGCCGGGGCTGGGCTGGCTGGTGTGGAGTGGGGGGGGGGTCGCCGCGCTCGGCCTCGTGACCTACGTGCGGGGCATGCGAGGTGTGGGGCGAGAGGAACGGCGCGGCAAGGCGGGCGGAGGGGGTCGGTCTTAGACTTGTATGATAATATGTCTATGTAAAGTCTTGTGGTTTCGGAGTCATTTCACTAATACTAATATCAGGGTCGGCTGAGAAGCGCGAGATCCGCCACGATCGCAGGGTTCACCCAAGACGAAAAAACACATTGTCTGTATCTTAGGTATTGCTGCATGATGAAACTTGTCCTGGTGGGGCCCGAGACCGAGACATAGAGTTAATGTCTGAATCTTATGGGCACCACATTAGCTGGCAGCACTATCTGCTGCTTGACAACCCAATCATGTGGTCTTAAGCCGGGCCAGAAAGGGACGCAACTGTTTCTCACTATTTCATGGCAGAAGCTTGAGGTTTTCTACTGTCAGGAGCTCTTTGCCGGGATATCTTGGCAGAACCACTTGTTTCCCCGGAGATGTGAGGAAAAGTACAGAGGATTCCAGCCTGTGGGGACACATTGGCCTGAGAGTCGAGCCCAGCTGCGTATCTGATTGGCTGAGAGCCCGTCTGAGAGAGTCAGTCTCGGTCCACCAGGACAGAATTAAGAAATCAGAAATAGGTGCTGTTGAAAAACTGACAAGTGCATGTCTGTCGATGTCTATCCATATTCTACTGGCCCGTTCAATTACGAGCATGAATTTACATAGCGCGTTCTACCTCTTGGTGGGACGTCGCATCACGAAGAGAAAAGAAAGATGGCGCTGTGAATCAAGGCATGTTGCGCATAGATGTCTGATGAAAAAACACTAATTCTTCAGGCTCTTACTTTTTCCAAGCTGGCAAAACCACACGCCCAGTTAAGAATGCCCGTTTGCGGTTATCTGGGAGTGTGCCCCGTAAAGCACAGTGAAGCACGTGCGATAGACAAGAAGATGTGCATAGAAATGAGCAGCTCAACACGCGTGTGATGGGGCTTGGCACGAATGTTCCTTCCTGTCAGCCTGGCCTCAGGTGCCTGCTCGTGTCACTCTTGCGCCGCCCTCCACGTTCTCTCTGGATGTTGCCAAGGGTTTTCAGCTGATTAGATGTGTGCACTCCCACACAGGAGACCGCTCTTGACCGGATGTAACCACTGAACCAGGCTGCTCAAGAGCAAGCCGCAGAGCAGTTGTTTTCAAAGTGCAATGAATTTGACGAGCATTCGCCAGTGGAAGCTGTTTTGACACTTTTACTTGTGGTCAAAGCCGGTAGAAAGAAGTGCTAACGATTGAGAGAAAGAGCATTGGGGCTATAATCATCGAAACAGATCAAACTTCTTCTCCATAGCCGACAGAGTTGGGGTGGAGCGCAGGCTTGCGCGTGGGCAGCTGGCCACAATCGGAGTGCGAAGCTTTTCGCCTGAGCGACGAGATAAATCTTGACCAAGCGACGACAGAGAGGTCGCATCGCATTCCTATGCGAAGCTGATCCCGGATTGAGCGACTTCACACTGCATACTTCTCAATCCAGGCCACTTCGGTTTGATCTATCTCAACATAATGAGTGTTCTATCGTCATGCGCCACGTTCATATGCAGACATGTTGATGCTAAAGGGTTAATCAAATGCACTCTATCCGAGAGGAAATTGTGGGCCTTGAATAGTTTGAAGTAACACAACGAATACACTTGCACTACACTACTTTCTGTCACGTCTGAATGACGCAGGTTCCGGTGGACTCCAACGACGGGGCAGGATCATCGACGAGCGCGTACTAATTTTAAAGTTTGCTGTCAGGAACAGTGAGAGGTGCACCTCGTTCTACTCGTGCGGTTTTTTCGGCCGCTGGGGACCTCTGTGGCGGATGATTTGTAGTACTAGATACAGCCAGAAGACTCAAGAACATGTACTTGAACGGAAGCCGGACCAGAGATGTGGGGCCAGAAGGAATTGATAGCCGCTTCAAAGTGGTCGGGACCGGAATAGCTTCCGTCATCAGCGAAGCGACTACCGCTCGCGACGCGACCTGCTTTTTCTGGCGAAGTGACGTGCCCACACTCTGCCAAACATTGGGTAGTTGGAAGAGCGAAACTTCGGGCGTTCAATAGAACCCCCCGTTGCCGCAGCTGGCGCACAAAATTTGCACACTGGTAATGATGGCGCTTGGGCTGTGAACCGTGCCAGGCGAGCGATCAGTGAATTCGAATTCGATGCACATGAGGCCGTTTAACGGCGCTGCGCGTCCTCGAAACCCGTAAATCGTAAGATGCGATTTGGGCTCGGTGAACTTTTGGTTAAAGGCTTGGGGGCGTTACTTTTCTCCGGTTTGCGGATTCTGATAACAGCACGGACCTGTTGGTGCCACCACTCGCGGCCACGACGGCGACAGTATTTTTCTGCCCCCCCGCCACGGCCATCCGAGCGGCCACCACCTCCTCGTAGGCTGCCGTGGCGGGAAGGTCGGTCACCCCGCTACGGCCCCGTCGGTGTGCCCATCACCCCGTTGCTGCCTGTCGGGGGGTGGCAAAAGTGGGCCAACCGCGCCAGCTCTTTTAGATTTCAAGAGCATCGTCTTCTTGCGCGCTGTAGATCACGAGAAGTGTGACTTGCGTACCTGCGCGCGGCCACGAAGCAGCACGACGAGAGGAAGGGGGTTCAGTAGACTTCCGCGCAACTCTAAGGCAATTTGCGAGTTAAGCTGCAACTAACCCAAATCATTGGTAAGCGTGGACGGTATAAAGAGCGCTCAAGGGCCCGATGGCTTCTTCGAAGACAAAAGTAAGTAGCGGTTTCGACAATATTGGACGATAGTGCCCCGCGCCGCGCCAAAAACTGGCGCGGTTAACAGCCTTAGATAAAAAGCACTTTAGCATGCGCACTAAACCAGTTCCCTGGGAAGCTGCTGTCTTAAAGTCGATAAAACTCGACAGTATCCTAATTTTAGTTGGAAAGTGCTTCGTTTTTTCCTGTAGAAACAGCGCTTTGTGACAGGCAAAAAGAGATCGCGGAGAACTAAGAGTATGAGCAGATTTATAGACGTGCCAGCGGCATCGACTGGGACAAAAAATCGTGCTTTGTTGCGTCACCATGCTATTTGTTCTCCACATGCCGTTGGCCGTCCATCAGTTTACTTTCAGAAGAGAAAGAAATGTCCGTATGTTCGGAAAGACATGACCAACCTGTCAAACACTATACGGTGCAGGAGAGCTACCTTTTATGGCATTGGTTTGATTGAATGCACTGGGGGGCGCGAGACCGCTATGATATGTCTTTTGACAGCGTACTCTCATAGGTGGGCCCGCAATGAATCGATTAATCATGCAGTGCTCGACTGGTGTTTTCACAATAAGTACATGTACGAATCAAATGTCGCACCGTCAAACACATTTCGAAGAGTCGTTAGTTCATCTTGGGTTTTCATTTTTTTGCTGACTTGGAAGTTTTGTCGTACGAAGGGAATACCCGCAAAGCGAGTCTTTGACAATAATTACAGAAGTTCTCAGGTGCAAAGCATTGGTCGGCTTCTGAGCACGTTTACGGTGCGCCGCGCAGCGTTATGACGCAATTCATGCGCGCTCAAACAAAACGTCTGCTTCGGGAAGCAGCACGTCATTTTCTGTCTTCCGGGTACTTCTCGACCAGCAGGTGACGCGATTTACATCAGCAGCCCTGGCAAAACCATTCAAGGATCTGAACTGAGGTTTTGTGCTTCTGCTGCTCAAGAGAGCTCCCTCCGAAAAAAACATAGCTAGGGTGGGCGTCAACTCCGATGCGGCACTTCCATCTTCTTTATGGGGCTGATTACCAAAGTCATTAAATTCACGTGACGGAATATGCTGTCGTACCAAAAAGGAGGCTGCATTAAGCTGCTTATCGCGGATGATGCTTGCAAGGTGCTAATTGATCGTTGTGTACCAGGCACACATTTCGAGGCCATCCACCTGGGGTGACGGCACTCTTGCCCTGGAGCAAACCCAGAAAAATGGCTCTCTCTAACCTGACTGACAGTTGTCTTCAAGATCGTTTTAGGCAATGTCGGAATAATGGCAATATGGCTTTCGAGTTGTGGTGCGCAACCTGCACTTGAGACTTCAGAAACTTCGCAGGGGCTGCGCATGGGAGCAGCATGATGCTGCTTATATTCGTCGGGAACATTGGTGAGCACAAATGATAAGATGCGCAAAAAACACTTGATTGTGGAGAGCAGTAGGTCAGGAGACGCAACAACTGTCCACTCGATCGGCACTCTGGGACGCCAACGTGGAGTGCCGGGGCTGTGCATATCAAATACTAGAGGGGCCACATGGGACGCGTCGGGGAGTAACGACACGCTGGAGGGCACATTATTAGCGCAATTGAGGCGTTACTTCATGGTCATTCCTCCGATACCAACTGAAACATGTGCGTTCCCCAGTTCAGTCAATGTACATGTAAAAGATCTTATGTTCTGGAATGTGTACCTGCAGCAGGTGCAGATCTCGTTTTAGATATCGGTACTTTCTCATTAACGTGGCATCAGAATTTCGTTACCAGGCCTCTAGCGCGGAGACCTTGAGCAGGTAGCAAGGTTCGCTAACGAGAGGTCGACCTGTACATTGACAAATGAGTGAGTCCCGTGAGAGCACATGTATGTAAAGAGGGGGTCAGCACCAGCGGGTAACGGGGCCGTCACGTATGCCTCCTGTAGTCATTCCTGGATGGAACGATGGTCGATCGCGGCCGACCCGGACGGGTATCGTACCTTTTCTTCCGCAATCCCTTTCGTTTCGATGGGCCATATATCGGGTTCTCCTCTTCCAGATCTCGTTACGACGGCTGTATGTGGAACACGTGTCATGGATACAGAGTACTCTCAATGATAGCTGCACCAGGGGTGGTCGTGGATATTACTCCAGTGCGCATATCCTGGGATCATATTGCGATACACTCATATCGCTTCTGTGAGCGGCGCTGAGAATCATACTCTGCGATCACAAAGTGCGTTATACGGTACTCAGGTGTGCTACTTTCGTGGGTATACTGAATTGACGATATCCGGATGAAATGGTGCGGATGGACTCGCATCGAAAGGTGGCCTGCCTCGATATCCATTGCCTGCCAACCAAACAAGCCAACTACCGCACCCGTTCACTATGGTTCGGTCAAGCAGGATGCCGTGGGCGAGAAGCGGCCAATCAGTCATCTTTTGCTGTCTCAAGAGGGCAGACAGTTCACGACGGAACGCGCCAGTTCGCATCGGGTCAGCCCGCAGAGTGACGCTCCGCGGCGCTCCGCGGCCCCTAGCCAGTCTGTACCTAATGTCGACCATTCTCGATGAGATCCTTGGTCTCCGTGTACTGCGTGAGATGCACGACATACCACTTCATAGAGGAGACTGAAGGGAGTCAGATGGTCTAATTTTATTTTCTGAGAGCTCTTGTTCTCTCTTAGCTATGAGGAGAGAAGGCAAAAGTACGGTCACTTATCTGCTCACTAATATCGACCTCGTCTTGGGGCCAACGGGGGCTCCCGATGTTCTCACCGTCGCGGGCTGCGGTGCGCTTCAAGCGAATCATTCTTGCTGAGTGTGGCCCGACCACCCCTTTGGTGTCACAAGGGTGCCGTATGTCTCCGAGAAAAATACACATTGTAGCAGAGAAAAAAGCACAGCAAAACGAGAGTTGCCGCTCAGGTCTTGATGCATAACAAGAAAGACAACAACGTCTATGTGTATCCACTGGTGGACGGCCTGATGCCCAGGCCATGATTGCTTCTCTTGCTGTTGACATGAAAGTAGCTGACAATAAGGCAAGAAAGTACTTTGGTCGCGAGTCTGCCTCCTGGGGGCCTCCATGAGACCCTGGTATGGTCAACATTTGGGACAGTGGTCGACCTTGCGAACAGACCAGCTACAATGGCATGCAGCGAAGACCGCTCGCGGCGCCCACATGACCAGTATACATCCTTTCCATTTTCGGAGGTCTGAGGGAACAGCCAGACAGCACCATGTGGTCATCTGGGCTGCTATCCTTAGCCCCTCCACATCCCACCCCCCCCTCCCACCCCTGCCGGTGTTGGTTCCCGGCTGGCCTGCACAGTGCCAATACATATGACCTCACGCGCCGAATCCTAGGCAACACGCTGCCCAGCGCCCGCGGCAGGCTGCCAGTGATACCCCTGTCCCGCCCCAGAAAGCCCTTGCCGCTGAAGCGAGCGGCGGCCGGGTGCAGGCAGCAGCACCGAGGTATGTGGGGCCGTGAACCGCTTCCTGGGCCCGTCCATGCGGCGAGCCTTTACCGCCGCGCAGGCAAGCTCTCACCACCTGCGCTCCGTCCTGATGCTCGTATCGTCACTCTCTCTCAATGCGCTGGCTTCGGATGCGCAGCTGAGTACCTTTTTGAGCGAGCTGGAGAGGCCTCACAAGCCTCCCTCGCGGCAAACCGTCACGGAGCTGCTGCTGGAGCTGTCCGTGTCCGTGCGGGGCGAGAGCAAGACCACTAT
Source organism: Pyropia yezoensis (assembly GCA_009829735.1). Classification (NCBI taxonomy): domain Eukaryota; phylum Rhodophyta; class Bangiophyceae; order Bangiales; family Bangiaceae; genus Pyropia; species Pyropia yezoensis. The sequence continues at coordinate 19,821,473 of CM020618.1, read as the reverse complement.
TGCCAAGCTACGTGAGCAGTTCATGGGCTTCCGTTTCTTCACGTGGTGACGGACATGTGGTCAGAGCGGCACGGGTCAGGGTGGTTTGGGTAGGTTGCTGTCAGCTTCATTTGCCCAGACGATGTGGAGGCGCACGAGCTGCAGCTGGGCGTCTTCCCGTTTGTCGGCATCCACACGCACCTCTTCCTCTCGGAGTGGGTTATGCGCCGACATGCGTACTTCGGCATCCTCTCGTCGGACGTCAGCTCCTCAACCACGGATTCTGGTTCGAACGTCCGGTAGGCGATGCTGGAGGCGGACTTTCACTGGGTGCCCTGCGCCGCGCACGCCGTGAAAAACTCGGGCAAGAATGCTATCGGTGCAACTGGGGCAGCGCCACCAACCAGCCAGGTCGCTCAGATGCCGCCCCGGAAGCAGAGTGTCAACCCCGCAGCGCACCATCTGATTGTCGCGGGTGCGGAACGTCATCAGCCACTTCCACAAGCCGTCCAAAAGCGTGGCAATTCTTGATGGGCTGCCCTTTCCAGGCAATGAATCACCCCGCCACCTGCTGCCCTACTGCCACACCCGGTGGGGGTCCAAGTTTGTCGCTTTGGGCCGCCTTCTTACGCTGCAGCCGCGGCTGGAGCAGTTCGAGCTTCATCATAATACAACATGCTTACGACACAAGACGCTATTGTGGGTAATTCCACGGCGGCTGCAGTGTGCTGGCGGCCGCGGTTATGCGGTGTCACATCGTCGGCGACCGGAACCACGCGCTATGCGTTGCATCTCCGATTTTTGCCGCTGCAACTGGTTGCAATCGTTGCAATCCCCTGTAGCTCGCAATCGTGCGCCAACTACTACTCAACAGACTCCTGTGCTGCAATGCACGTCTTCCGTTGAACTGCATTGTCTTTGCCTGCATGTCAGTGCAATACAAACTTAATAAACTGCCTCGTAGCCACGCCTCTGAACGAGCTGCGGATGACTAGAGGTGGACAGCCTGCGGCCTCAGGCTCTGTAGAAGCGGACTCCCCCACAACGAGCATTGAGCGGCGCAATCGTAGAAATGACACTCCCAACCCGTCCGATCAATTGTTCTGGCGCTGCCAGATCTCGTCGTCGGAGAGGTTTGCGCTTAAGCGACGTCCCCACACCTCTTCCAAAGCTCAATAGGCAAGGGCCATCTGGAGGCATTTCGTCACGGCCACGCAGTTCCCCACGCCCACGCTCACCACCGAGCTGATTCACGACAAAGGGCCTCCCCCTCGGCTCTGATTCTGTCCTGTTGCCATCAGAACAGCGGATCCTGCCTGAAGATCTCACTCGACACACGCTAAGATCCATCGAACCCCCCTCAGAGCTCCCATACTACCCAATCCGGACGATTCTGCGACCAAGTGAAGAGCATAATCGACTTGGTGCCGCAAACGCATACCAACGGCCCAGGCGCCGACCTGACAAAGATTTGTGATTTCTATCCATCGTCTCGTCTCTCTGCGCCGTCAGCCCTTCCCACCCACACAGGCATGAAATCGCTCGCTCAAACCTGCTCAATCACGGTCCCCACAAGCGCCACTCCTTCCTTCTTCCTCGATGTGCCGCGTTCGACCGCCGTGCTGCACGTGCTTGACCAAGTCACATCTACGCAACACCCGGAGCGAAGAAAATGCCGAAAAAAAGCGACGGGAAGAAGATGCTTACGGCGCGCGCTGATGAAGGCCGAAATGCAGTTGCTCACCTCAATCGCCCTCCCCTCCACCCGCGCGCTGGCCTACCTCCCCCACTCCCTCCCCAACTCGTCCCAACCCCCACGTTCCTTACGTACGTGCGCTCCCGCCGCACGCTCTCCCCTGACCGCCCCCTGCCGCCCTTTGTCACTCCTCACTGCTTGTGCGGCTGCCTCCTGAGCTACAAACACACGTTCGGGGGCGCAGAGACGGCGCATCCCACACTGTTGTCTGATCGCGCTCGCGGTGTGGTCGCTCCATCTGAAAGGGCGATCTCCCGCTTTCTGAGACGGTACTGTTGTATTCCCTGAACATTCCGTGGTGCGCACACGAGAAATTATGAACGGTGACGAAGGCCTCAGGAGTGTCCAGTGTCCTGTCAGATACTCTCACGTATTGTCCCCGCATGCCAGTCTCAGGCGATAACGCTGTCTGTCTGTGAAGTATGTACACGTCCGAAGAGGGGAGACACGTGCGCGCTCTGGTTTGTGGATGCGATAAAGAACTATGGAAGCACCTCTCTGTCTTGCTCGTACTTCAGGGCTCGTGTGCACTTACAGATTACACCTCTCCGGGTCTTATAGACTACTTAACTGGAGAAGAGTTCTTCGAAGAAACTTACAAAATCTTCTTGCATAATTTTCGAGGCCAATCGCGTCTAATCGCCACCACGTGCGCGCCCCATGTTCCAGCTCCTGTGGCTATGGTCGCTGCGAGGGCGATCGACAGTGGCTGCCCTCTCTGCCTCCCGCCTCCCCCCCGCTACCCAGATCTGTGGGGGGGGTCCGCGGCCGCCCCCGTCGCCAGCCACCGCGGCCGCCACCGTCGCCAGTCACCAGAGCGGCGGCCGCGTGCCAGCGGCAGGGACGTTTGGCATGGGAGTGGTGGCGGCAAATGCCTGCGCCACCGCCGTAGCTAGCAACGCCGGGGGGGGGGGGGGGGGTTGGGGGGGGTGGGGGGGGGTGGGGGGGGGTCGGCGGCCGCTACAGTCGCCAGGCACCATGGCGGCGAGCGCGTCCAGCAGCGACTTCACGGGGGAGGGGTGTCAGGGTGAGGGGGAGGTGCAGGGGGAGGACATGAGCGGTCAGGCGTAGGGGTTGCGGGGGGGAGGGGGGGGGGGCGTCTGGCTGCAGCTCCCGGAACAGGGGGACCGCTGGGACCTGCATCCGGATGCGTGGCAAGCGGCTAGTGGCGGCGGCGGTGGCGGTGGCTCCGGTGGCGGTGGCGGTGGCGCCGGTGGCGGAGGCTGGGTCTCTGCCTTGCCCCGTTCATAGCGGGCGGGGTGGCAGCGCGGCGGGAGAGCCGTGGGGCTGTGATGGGCGCGACGACGGCGCCGCCGCCTCTGCCGCTGCTGCTGCCGCTGCCGCTGCCGCTTTAGCCGCTGGGGGAATAACGGGAGGGGGTGTGGGCACCCGGCGGGATGGGTGCAGCGGCGGCGGTGGCGGCGGCGGCGGCGGAGGTGGCGGCGGTGGCGGCGTTGGCGGCCTTGCCAGGGGCGGCGGTGGGGGGGCGGGCGAGCTGGGGGGGTGGGGCGCCGATACGAGCGCCGGCGGCGGCGGCAGCGGCGTGCGCGGCGGCATTGGCGGCAGCTTGGGCGGCGGCAAGTGCGGCGGTCTGGGCAGCCACGCCATGGGCGGCGCCGTCGGCATGGGCGGCGGCCTCGGCGGCGGGTATGGGCATGTGGTGCACCCGCACACAACCCCCCCCCCCCCCCGCCCCCCTCGCACCACCACGACCCCCCCCACCCTGCCGGCATCATGCCTGTGGCGGAGGTGGTGGCGGACATTGTGGCCGACGCGGTGGCGGCCACGGTGGGCGAGGCGGGGGCGGTCGCGACCACGGTGGGCGAGGCGGTGGCGGCCGTGGTTGCGGAGGCGGTCGCGGCCACGGTGGGTGAGGCGGTGGCGGCCAAGGCGGCGGAGGCGGTCGCGGCCACGGTAAGGGGGGCTGTGGTGCTGGCAGTCACGGTGGGGGAGGCGGTGACGGTGGCGGCCATGGTCGCGAAGGCGGCGGCGGCCATGTGGCAGAGGTGGTGGCCGGCACTGTGCCATGACACGAACACCGCATGTGGCCGTGTCTGTGTCGGTGTCTGTGCCCAGGATCTCGGTGATCGAGGTGCCCCGCCGCGGTGCACTCGCCGGCGTGCGACGTGCTGGCAAATACCATTTCAATAGACATCAAAGAAAGTGCATAAAAATCGAAGGACAATTCCACATGGACCGGAAGCGAACAGGCCGGCATCCGGTTGCTGCCGGATACTCCTTGCGATGCCTATCCAACTCACTGTATGTTTTCTTTGCAGTTTGCACTGCATCGCGTTGCATGCGCGGCTGCATAATCGCTGTCCTGCGTAACTACGACGGCTCTTTGGTGCAGCTGAAATGCAGACATCGTACTGCATATGTTGCATTTCAAAAGGGGTTGAAATGCGTGAAAAACATGCAGCGAATTGCAGTGGTTCCGGTCGCCGACGATGCGGGCCAATGAGTCAGTGACATTGCGCGACGTCCGTGATTGCGTGTCACACGGGTGGCTGATTGGCGTTCCCGAGGCGTGCTGTCCGTGCCCTGCAGGGCTTTCGGGGACGTGTGTGGAGGGAGTCGCTCGAGTGGATCCGGGACTCCTTGCGTGCGCGCACCTACGTATTTAGTGCGTGCACGAGAGGGGGGGGCTTGGCCCGCGCGTGCCCGTGTGGGCCCGCCTGCGTGCGTCTGGGGGTCATGCGTGCACGGGTGTCCGTGTGGGCGCGCGTGCGTGCCCCTGGCGTGGGGCGCCTGTGCCACCTCTACATGAGCGTGGGCATGGCGCTCGAGGGGGGTGATTGCGCGGAGAGACCGAAGGACGAAGAAGAAGGACTCTGGAATTTCTGTGTCTGGGGTGCACACGGACGTCGGCCGCCCCTACTGCGCGGATCCACGGCCGGTTGTAGGTCGTGAGTCTGACACTATTTCTGCCTGTATTGCCACAGTTATTGGTATTCGACTATCACGAATTTGGAGTTGTGCACACTCACGTGAAAGAGCACGTATCTCAGCACCCCTGATCTGCTCCTGCAGAAAGTATCTTGTAAGATCTCAGGCAAGGTTCCGATGAAGGGTCCGCCCATATGGACTTCCGGCACGCAAGGTGGCCATGAAGAAAGGACTCAGCTCACGAAGCCCCATCGTAGTAATTGACTGGGCGGTGGTATCGCTGTCCGCTTTTCTCTCACAATAGCGGCGCGGTTCGGATGCCTGACAAGTCAGTGCGGGCCGTGCATAAAGTCGAGTACGAAAGTGTTCAAAGCTACACACGAATGCTCACTCGAGATCCGAGAAAGGAACAAGAAGAATAGCAGGTCATTCGCTCTCTTCCCCCCTCTACGCTGCTCACATAGTACTCATCACTGGAGCTCGCCGCAGTGCACTCCCGATGATGCTCCGAGATCTCTGCGCTGCCAGCTGGACCCACAGAGCACTCAGGGCACCCTCAGTGCTCCCCATAATTGCACCCCACCCACCCGCGCCCCCCTCGGCGCGTCTGGCTCGTACGGACCCGGCAGGTGTTGTTCTTCGTATTCAACAGGCGCTGGTCCTCAGCCTTGTTGTAGCGCAGTAGGTATCCGCTGCACGTCCACTCTCAGGGAACACTCACCAAGGGGGATCGGCACCAACTTCACCGGGAGGCCAAGGTTGCTGTCCTTGGAGCGCAAGCCACGGGACCAAGATGGGAGCCCAAATGGGAGGGGTTTGTTGTTCTACCATGGCCGGCGGTGGATTCGCCGCCGGCCCCCTCGTTATAAACCCTCGGAAACACTACTAACTACCCTCCACCCCAAGATGCGAGTCCCTCTGGTCATACGTAACTTATAGATACCGTGACCAAGCCGGACTCTAAAATTGAAAGCTAAGGGTTAGAAGTAGTCCCCCTATATTAGGGTCACAATACGGTAATCCATATTGCTACACTTTTCCTTGTCCGCCCTCTTGCAGAGACGCTCCTCCGCTCGCTGCGCCTTCTTGTGAGGAACCACCCACACTTGGGCAGCCCTCAACGTACGCGTGATGGCGTCAGCGATCCGTGCCGGCCAATAGGGCGACAGGGTGCAGTGAAGAGGATGAATGTGGTGACAGTGGTGCGTCTGGGGAAGAACACGGCGCGACGTTGGTGGTGATCGAGGGGGGTTCAAAGGGTTAAGGTCGCCTTTAGTCTGTGACTGTGATCGCCCCTCCGGTCTCCCCCGGTGGCGCCGACACCCGCGCACTATATACTCGCGTCGGGGCACCTGAGGTGCCCCAAAGCATGCGTTTCCCCGTCGCGCCGCCGGTCGGCACAAAACGGCCCAAAAACAAAGCATGGCTCTCAGAACAAAGCATGAGCGGGCGTGCGCACTAAAGGAGTGTAGCCCCAGTTTGCCGCAAACAAAGGGGCCCGGCGTGCGGCGCCTAGTGCGCCATCCCAGCGGGCCCCAGACGCCAGTTGTTCCGAAGGTCCGAGATTTGTGTAAGCACGGTTCGATCGAGTCGACCGAATCGGCCAGCCGGCTAGCCAGCCACATCGCTGCAATGCTGCAGCGAGGTCATTCTAACGGACTTGCCAGCTGTGGCAGATGTGGCTCCACATGCGTGCTGACGGTGGCGCCTTTCGACAGGCCATGATGGGTTGTCGATGGCTGCTGTCGTGCGGCCAGCAGACACCGTGAGAGAGCGGCTGACTCATCTTGAGTCTGGAAGGTACACCGCGTCTTGCCCCAAAATACAAGGAACTGATCCATGTTGCCAGGAGTTGGTTCGGCAGGATCTGTAAGGAGAGGCCCCAGATGTTATCACTTAGGTATGAGGCATGGGATTAGGGGTAAAAGCCTTACACTTCTCCTCCTTCAGCTTGACCCGGGCGGCCTGCCGCGCGTAGGCCTGGGAAGTCAATGGAGCGCCCGAGTGAAGAACGGAGCGCTGCACCGACGCCGGACCCGTCGAGGTCCCCTTGTGGCTCCTGGTGTTGCGCTGGGTGGCCTCCGATATGACGGCAGCCGCTGCGCTCTGCGCCACCTCCCTCGCGGAAGCATTCTCCGCCGCCATGCCGAGGATGTCCTTGGCCCGCTGCAGCATTGTGGCAGGGCTGAATGGCCATAGCCCGCACAACCGGAAGGAGCCAACGGTGGCGTCCGACGTGAAGGCCATCACCTCCGCCGTGTAAGCGGCCAGCAGCAGCGAGTCGCGCGCGTTTGTTGACGACAAAACGCAGTCCATGATGCCCTGCTCGTTGGTCCACGTAGTATGCCCCTTGAGCGAGGCAAGAAGGTAGGCGTCGAGCGGCTGGTTGATGGGGGAGGAGTTGAGCGTCAAGAAGAAAAGGAAGACCGCCCTTAACATGCACTGCTCAATCACTTGCGCCTGCGTGTGGGCGCCCAACTGGTCACCAAACGAAAGTGCCTCACGCCTAGAGTTGCGGACGGCCCACTCGGTACAGAAATGGTCCATCACCACACAAAAAGTCTCCCCGTCCAAGAACCCCGTGTCGGCCCAGCAATGATAAGGAGGCCACGCACGCCTGCTGACTCGAGGGGCCTCTGTCAAAGTAAAAGAGACATCAGCCGTACGGCTCTCATCAAAGCTCGCGTTCGAAACCTACACACTGAAAAATACCTTCCCATCAGCCGAGATAAAAGTCAGCAGGGATGCCACGGCGTTCCGGCACGTCGGCACGACGTTGGGGCGCTCCTTATTGCGCGCTTCAATCCGCTTGGCGACCAGGTTGCCGCCGTGCTGCACGATTCGCGTCTTATCCTATTTGAAGACGCAGTCGGGTGAAAAGTGGTGGCGGTCCAAAAACACTCGGATCTTCAGGCAGAAGCACTGTACTCGCAAGTACACTTGTGGCTTAGCGCGCTTGTCTGCCAGGGTTTTGCACGCCCTTAGCGACAGTTTGCCACGATGCCGCGCCAGCCACCGGTTCATCCACTCGCGGGAGACGGTCGCCCCAAAGCGATTGTTGACTAGCGCCTTCAGCTGGAGCCGGGAGAGGGGGAGGTTGTTGACGCTGAATGCCTCTGCGACGCCCACCAGCACCTGCTCCTGCTCCTTGGACATCACAGCGTTGCTGTGGGCAGAACCGGCATCGATCCGGTGGCGGCGGTAGGCGGTGGCCAACGCCGGCCCCCGCAGGCCCGTGTCCGCCGCGACGGTGGCCGCCGCTGCTTTGAGGGTGCTACCGGCAGCAACAAGCGCCTGTACGCGGGGTGTTGCCTCGAGGGAAGTTATATGGCGGCTACGGGGGGAGCAAGAGTGCGTTGGGAGGTTCGACAGCTGACCCGATCTCGGATGGGCGGGTGAACATTTTTGTGTAAATTTGAACATCTTCGTGCTTGACTCATAGGAGAAAATCTGTTGCTCTCTCACTTCTGCCTGTGCATCTTAGCACGAGAAATCAATTAAGTAAGGCAAAGCGTACGAAATTTCTGATGCGAGGCACAAAGTAACAAACTAAGCCACTTGTCGGTGCCTCGCTTTGCCATATTCTACGGCACTTTTCGCCAGGATCACTCTATGTGGCCGATCTGATGGTGGTTCTCCTTCAATGCACTCACAAATCTCAGCAGAGCCAGACCGCTTTTTTTGCGCAATAGCGGAAGCTCATGCAATGCAGTCCTACCACGAACACAGCTCATCGGAGACGTTTCTTAGGTCACCTTCCAAACGCTCTTATTGTCCTCGCAATAAGACAGAACGAAATGGGAAAACTGCAATCTGGAAGCAGGAACCGGGTTTCATACACCCCCGAAATAGTGCATTGGGAGCAAAAGCTCGCCCGGTGCGCATGTCGGTCGTTCATTCAACCGAACTCCGAGATTATTTGTCGCTAGCAAAGGAAGACATGCGACCACGAAGCATGGCGAAGAATTCGGTCACTCGTAGTTCTCGCAGGAACGGGTGCCCTGACGCAGGCGAAGAGAAGTACGGATGGCGAGCAATGAAGCCATGAACCACTTTTCTGTTTTATTGTCTGGTGATTACATGCCAGTGCTTCGTAGGTCATATCAAAAAGTCAGCATGCGATTTCGCTTGACAACTTGGCATGGACGATTGTTTTCAAAATATTCCGTGCATCATGTTCAAGACAGTGGCCAGCCTCGCAGCCAAGTTTTTTGGAACACCATACCCACATAGATCAATAGCTGGTAAAATTCCTATTTTCGCTCGCGAATGAATGATGGGTAGTACTGATCGTAGCACCTTGGGCCACACTCAGACATTGGACGTCCGCCCATCCAGGGTTCTCTGACCAGAAGCTGGTGGATGTGCGTACGCAGTGCTGGCGCAGAAATGGGCGCTCTCACTGTAGGCCACTCGCTCCCATTGTACATGAGAATGCGATCCGATGTCCCTACGTATAGTCCCGGCTCTGCTGACTCCAATGTTTGGGCAGGCTGCAATGTCCTCTTTGTTCGAGTGCTGTAGAGCATAGGTGGCACCAACATTGCCGATGCAGGACGTACATTGAGCGCATCTGTGCAGAGCACATCCTAGCGAGCACAATAGTTTACAATATTGACGTGCTCTCTTTCTATACAGTAATTGCTGTTGACTCAGTGAGGGGACCGCATCCCCTCCACCCCCCTGTGCTTGCATTCTCCCACCCTCCTTACCAATGAACTCAGCATGTATATTGAGGCACAGTACTGCGGCGGTGGTCACTCTGTCATGCGGCCATTGCTTCTCCGGCACGCGCCGATCCCCGCCCCTCGCCGCAGTCTTTGCCGTCTTCTCCACTCATCTCAGGGTCCAGAGAGAAAAAAAAGAACAGGGGGAATCGGACCCCAGTCCCTCGCGCAGATACTGCGGCCGCCATCCTGAGCGCCCGCGCTACCCCTACCCTTTCAACAACGCTCGCTGGCCACACGCTCTGCTGGGAGGTGCCGATTGCATCCGACATCAACACGGTGGTGGGTGCCACTGACCAGTGGACGTCATGAACTGGTTGTGGACCCAGGTAAAGAGCACTGTGCGCGACACAGCAGAGTACTGCCAAGGTAAGGGGAATGCTTACTGACAAGCTCTCAGCGAGCAATAAAACCATTTATTCTTTATTTGCGAGTTTTACTAGATAGATTTAGTAGTGCAGATTAATGGTGCGGATGTATCTAAAGATTACCGATTTTCTTGATTCTTGACTGCAGCGTCCATGCCAGATTGAAAGAAATGTGGCTGGTTTTGCATTTCTTTTTTTTGTGAAGTGGCGGAGAGCTCATTGCTGGTCCGTGCCACGTGTAGCGCGCCCAGATGGCCCATCTCCCTCACAGAAACAGATGATCGCCCTTTTGCCCCAATCCCAACCCCGCACCCACCTGTTGCGTTCTGGTCCCTGTCGTCTCCCGCCATTCTTCGTTCTTTGCCTGCCCGGACGGCGCGTTGTGCGACAGCGTGCCAATGCTGGCTGCCCCCCCCTTCGCCGCCATGGCGTTTGTCTCCACCCCCCTCCCGTACCAGACTGCCGCCACAGGTGCTTTTGCCGCTGCCACCCGGGGCCACCACCCCGCCCGGGGCTTCGCGGCACTGCGGGTGGCCACCCCCTTCCTGTCCGGTGCTGCGGCCGGCCGGTCGCCAGCGCCCGTTCGGTCATCCACAGGGCGGCGTGCCCCCCCCCCTCCCACCGCCGCCCTGGGGGCCCTCCTCTTTGACTGTGACGGCGTGTTGGCTGACACGGAACGGGACGTCCACCGCCCCTCCTTCAACGCTGCCTTTGCAGAGGCGGGCCTCCCCGACGAGTGGTCTGAGGAGCTGTACGGGCGGCTCCTCGAGACGGGTGGCGGTAAGGAGCGAATGACGGCCTACTGGAATGAGGCCGGCCGCTCGTGGCCGGCCAGCGCCCCCGACGACGCGGCGCGGGTGGCGCTGGTCAAGCACCTCCACGCCCGCAAGACCGCCCTCTTTTCAGACGTGGTCGCCACGGGAGCGGTGCCGCTGCGGCCGGGTGTGGCGCGGCTGGTCAACGAGGCACTCGACGCAGGCGTGCCCGTGGGGGTTTGCTCCACCTCGAACGAGCTGGCGGTGCAGCAGATTGTCAACATGCTCGGCGCCGACACCGCGGCGCGCATCCCGGTGTTTGCTGGTGACGTGGTGGCCGCCAAGAAGCCCGCGCCCGATGTGTACCTCCTCGCCGCCGAAAAGCTGGGGGTGGACCCAGCCGAGTGCGCGGTCGTGGAGGACAGTGCCATTGGGCTGGCCGCCGCGCTGGCAGCCGGCATGCGCGTGCTCGTGACCGTGTCGACGTATACGGCTGGGGAGGCATTTTCCGGCGCCGCCCGGGTGGTGGGCGACCTCGATGCGGGGGGGGTGGACCTGGCCGCCGTGCGGGAAGTTATGAACTGATTGGGCGGGGGTGAAGGAGAGGGGGGGGGGCGGGAGTGGGGTCGCACCGCGACAGCAGGACGCACACGCACCACGCTGCGCGAGTTTTACCTCAGTCTTGGTGTGGCCGGGGCTGGGACAGGGTCTGGAGGTCAGGGGGGGGGGGTGGGAGTGGGGTCAGTGGAGGTCAGGGGGCGATGCCTTCACGAGACGTACGTCGCATGCCGGCTGTCACCAACGCTTTGTCTCGTAAGGCTCGACGCCTCAGTGTTCGATCTCTCGCGCAGTGTTACCAGGACGTGCCCTGGGCGCGGGGCGCACGCTCAGAACTTACTCAGACTTAGTCCAAGCCGTTGAGTACCAAGCGTCTCAGCGACACGACCAGCGACAGCACGAGTCAGACATCCGTCATTGGTTGGTCAAGAGAGGGCTGTCCGCAACCCTCTGAACAGTAAACCGTATGAAAGCCGCCAGGCCGCACTGTTCTGAGACCGGGAGAGAAAGTCCCCACCACTTAATATAACTCTGCAGTCCACGCGGTCACCCCACACGCTCTTCGGGGCGGGACGGCACTGCAGCGACTCGGGCGCGGTGCACCTGTGGGGGTGTGGGGGGGTGGGCGGCATGACAGCCCTCCCGCGCGGGTGCGTGCCGCCCCGGCCGCCCTCCCCCCGCGTGACCCTCCGCGTCGCTGGCCGCTCCCCCCCTCCCCTCCCCCGCTCTCCTCCCTCGCCGCTTCCCCTCCTCCCCCCCCCCGGCCCTCCAAACCTCCCCCTTCAACCCCCCCGCCCCCCTCACGCCCCCCCCCTTTCCCCTGCCACGCCGCCCCACGGCTGCCCCCCCGGCGGGCCCTGCCCCCCCCCTCCTCCCTCCCTCCCCCCCCCCCCCCCCCCCCCCCCCCCCCCCGTGGACACGACGGTGGCCGCATCGCCTGCCGCCGCCACCGTCACCACCGTGGCCGCCGCGGACTGCGGCTGGACGGCCGCCGCGTGCCGCGAGCGGCGCCGCGTGCGCCGCGTGCGCCGCGGGCCCCTGGCCGCCGCCTCGCAGGCCGCGTGGCGGCCGTCTTGCCCGCCCCCCCTTTCCCGCCCATCCTTGCCCCCCCCCCCTGGCCCCCCGGCGCTTGTCATCTCGGTAGCCGCTTCATCCCCGGTGCCGCCCCCGCCGCCGACGCTATCGCCGTCAGGCGCGCTGCTGCCGCCGACGTGGTCCGTCCACCGCGGGCGGGGGGGGCGGGGGGGTGGGCACGCCGGCCCCGGACGGTCGCCCCCACCATGGTCCCAGCGCGCGCCGGCGCGGCCGCCACCGCCGGCGCGTCGGCCACCGTCGCCGCGGCGGCGGCCATGACGGGGGCGGCCGGTGCAGCGTCGCCGCCGTCGCAGGCCGTGCCCCCCCCAGGCGCCGACGATGCTGACGCGATTGCGGCGGCGGCGGCGGCGGGGCCTCGGTCGCCGCTGGGGCGGCCGCGGCCTGTGGCGACGGTGGCTGGGGGGGCGGCGGTAACTGGGACGGAGGCCCCTCGTGGGGGGACGGGGGGGGGGTGGGGCACGGCGGCGGCCGACGGTGCGGCCGACGCGGCGCCCGCCGCACGGTCGATTGGCAGGTGGGGGGACGGCGGGGGTGCCCTGCCGCCCACCCCCGCGCCGACCGGAGTGCGCCACCCTGCCGTCAATGGCGCTGTCGGCGGCGGGGACGCGGGCGGGGGGGGCGACGGGGCGGCCGACGGGCTGCCCCCACCGGGGGGTGGCGACGGCGGGAATGGTGGCAACGTCGGTGCCGACCGCGCGGGCTGCGGCGCGTCTTCCTCCTCCCCCCCCGCCCGCCCGCCCTGTGCGGCGCCACCAGAAGGGGATGCCGCCCCCTCTGATGCTGCCCGCCCGCCCCCCCCAACGCCCCCCGTCGCCCATTCTCTCACTGACCGGTACCGGGCGGCGTTGATGGCGTGCCCCCCCGTTCCGCTCCCTGCCCTCCGCCGCATGGTAGCCGCCGAGGGCCTCCCCGTCGATGCGTCCACCCCCCCCCCGCCGGGGTCGCCCAGCCTTCGTGGACTGGTGTGGAAGGCCCTGCTGCGCGTCGGCCCGCTGCCGCCCGGCCTCTACCCCGAGCTCGTCCGCCGGGGCCCGTCGGCCGACGACCGCAAGATCCGCGAGGACGCGCGGCGGACCTTCCCCAAGAGCCCAGACTTTACCACCCGGGTGCCCGCGGCGGCGCTCATCCGCCTCCTCAACGCCTACGTGCACGCGACGGGCAACGTCCGCGGGGGCTACCAGCAGTGCCTGTCCATCCTCGCGGCGCCCTTCCTGTACCTCCTCCCCGAGCCCGACGCGTATGCCTGCTTTCGGGTGTGGGTCGGGGCGGCCATCCCCCGCTACGTGGCCCACTACGCGGGCGCCTCGGACGGGTGTGGGCTGCTGGACGAGGTGCTCGGCTGCGCGGCGCCGGCTGTGGCGGCCGCCCTCTCCGCGCGAGGGCTCCGAGCGGCCATGTATGCGTTCCCCCTCATCTCGTCGCTGGGTGCGTGTGTGCCGCCCATGGGCGAGATGGTCCGCCTGTGGGACCTGCTCATGGCATATGGACCCCACCTCAACGTGCTGTTTGTGGCGGCGCGGGTGGTGATTGAGTGTGAGCACGTCATTGCCGCTAAGGGTCCCGACGCTGCGCCGTGGGGGGGGCCCCGCCCGCTGGTCGGCGGGGGTGGTGCCCCTGCGGGCCGAACGGGGGCGGCGGCGGGCACGAAAGGGGCGAGCGGGACTGGCCGCGGCGGGGGTGGGGCGGCCGCCTGGGGTGGCGCAGCCCCCCTTGACACCCGTCGCTTGGAAGCGGGGGTGGGCGTCAAGGTCGAGGAGGTCGTGGAGGTGGGTCTGCGTCTTGGCCGGGGGCTTAGCGAAGACGTCTGGTCCCGCCTTCGCCTCCACCCGCGGGTGCCCGTTGGCGCGGCACGCCCGCCCATCGGGGGGGGGGGTGCAGGGCTACCTCGCGTGCCGCCGCCGCCGCCGCTCACATCGTTGCCGGGCGCGTCGTTGCCGCCGTCACCGGCGGTCGTGGCAGGGGAGGGGGGCAAGCCGTCGTGTTCACCGGCGGGACCAGCAACCCCGTGTGGTGACGCGCCGCCTGTGCGCGCCGCCGGTGCGCCATCGGCCGACGCGGGCGGTGCGGGCGCGGGGGGGGTGGGCACCCCCATGACCCCGGCGGCGGCGGCGGCGGCGGCCGCGTCGGCGCTGCCAGTGAGCCCCACCGCTGGTGCGCGGGGGGAGCGGCCCCCTTAAGAGGAGGGCGCACTGGGGGGGAAGGGGGGACGCTGTCGGGGGGGGGGGCGGGGGGATGGCGGCCGCCGCCCGGCCCGTGGCCACACGCCCCGCCAATGGCGGTCGCGTGCTTCAGGCTGGTGGGGAAAGGGCGGGCGGGGGGTGGGGACCCCCGACGCCTGCGCAGTCCTTCCCGTTTGTGGGCACATCTTTTCTTTTCTGGGCGCCCATCGTTACGTGCCGCCACCGCCGCCGCCACCGCCATCGTCCACCACCACCTCTCGCCCGTCCGTAGCACGTTGCTAGCACAACCGGGTTATGCGGGGGGTAGGACGGGGGGAGCGGGGGGACGGGAGGGCGAGCGTGACCGTCGCGATCGCCGCTTTTCTGCCTGCCTGTCTGCCCATGTTGCTCCTCCCCCCTCTTCCCCCCCCCCCCTCCCTCCTCCTTTCCCCTCTGCTGTTCTTTCCCCCACCGCTACCCGCCGCCGCCGCTGCCGCTGCCACCAGCGGCTGGCGCGGTAGCCAGGCAGTGCGCCGATCGTCGGAGACGCCCCGGCACACCCGCCACTACGCGCCACCGCCGCCGCCAGTGCCGCCACCCCCGCCGTGCGCTGTGGTGGGTCGCGGTTGCATCGCCATGGAGGGCGATGGGGGGGGTTGACGGCACCAGCGCGTCTCATAGCGGTGCTGGCGCGGCTGCCGCGCGGGCCAGCACCTCCCCGCGCCGCCGACCGCCCACACCCGACCACCCGTTACCCCGCCACCGCCGCCACCGCCGCCGTCGTCACTACCACCTGGCCCTCGGCGGTGGCGACGTTGGCCGGCGCTCACCTGAGGGCAGGGCAGTCCCGCTGGAGGGGGGGGTAGGGGAAAGAGTGGCGCTCCGGGCCAGTCTGGCCGAGCGCCGGTGGGCGGGGGCGGGCGCGACCGCGGCGGTAGCCTGGCGGCGCAGGCACTGTTCCCTGGGGCGCCCCGCTCCACCGGAGGGAGGACGAGCGGCTACGCCTGCGGACGACCGGCCGCGTCCGCGGCCGGGGTCGTCTCGTCGGCTGTTCCCGTGCACCGCCACCGCCGCGGCCCCTGGCACCGCAGCCGCCCTTCCATTCCCACCCCCCCCCCGCCCTAATAATACCCCTGCTCACTCGCGCAGAGCGCATCGTCAATGGCGCCGGCGTATGCAGCGGCAAACGCCAGCGGCGCTGCGACGTACGCCTCGTAGGCGGTGGCGAGAAAGGCGGCGAATCGCTCCACCGGAGGGAGGACGAGCGGCTACGCCTGCGGACGACCGGCCGCGTCCGCGGCCGGGGTCGTCTCGTCGGCTGTTCCCGTGCACCGCCACCGCCGCGGCCCCTGGCACCGCAGCCGCCCTTCCATTCCCACCCCCCCCCCGCCCTAATAATACCCCTGCTCACTCGCGCAGAGCGCATCGTCAATGGCGCCGGCGTATGCAGCGGCAAACGCCAGCGGCGCTGCGACGTACGCCTCGTAGGCGGTGGCGAGAAAGGCGGCGAATTCGGTCCACGCCTCGAGCGGGTCCTCCTCGCCATCAAACGCATCGGTCGCCCGCATCGTGGGGGGTGAGAGGGTGTGGGGGGGAGGGGCGTACGATCCGGGCCACTCCATGGGGGCGCCTGAGGGGAGTGGGGGGGGCAGGGCGGACCGCTTCTGGGGGAGGGGTGGCGGACCGAACGATTACTTGACGCCGGCGGCGACGGGGAGGAGCGGGGCGGCGTTGACAGCAAAAGGTTGGGCAGCGGCGACAGGGCCCTGCCGCCGCGACCGCAGACGACGGCGGTTACGGGTGAACTCCGGGAGGGACGGGGGCGCCGCCTCAAATGCCCTACCGCACACCGACGCCTGCTGCTGCCGCCGCTCGCTGGCCGCCTTTTGGTGCAAAGTGCGGCACGCCGTTTCTGTCGCGAGCCGCCCGCCGCTGCCGCTTCCGACCCCCCTGCTGCCGCTGCCAACCCCCCTGCTGCCGCCACCGCAGCCTTCTCTATCGCCGACGTCGCCGCTGCCGCCGCCGTCACGACCTTTACTGCCGCCGCCCCCGCCACTGCCGCTGCCGCCGTCACCACTCCGCCGCTGGCAGGTGCCCAGCGGGGGAGAAAACCATAAATCAACCGAGTTGCAGGCCAACGACGGCGCGCGGGAGCGTGGGGGCAGGGACACGGCGGCAGCAGCGGCGGCGGTGGCGGCGGCGGCGGCGGCGGCGTCGGCGACGGCGGTCGTCATGGCGGGAGTGGCGGCGGCGGCACCCACCTCCGAGGTGAGGGGCCCATATAGGGTGCGCGGGACCACCCCCGGCGGTCGCCGCCAGCGCTGCTCATGGCAGCGGCAGGGCCGCTGCCGCGGCGCCGAGAGAGGGATATGGCGTGGCGGTGGGGAGTGCACGCGGGGGGGGGGGGGGGGGCGAGGCAGGGGCAGGGGGGGGGGGGGGGGAACGTGTACCATGCGAGTCTGCTCCTTAGGGCGCGCGGCCCCCCCCCCCCCCCCCCCTGCTCTCCGTCTCCACTCCGTCGTCGGCTACTGTCACCCCCCCGTCACAGTACGGAATGCAACTCGAGCGACACTGGTCACGGCAGCCGCAACGGCAGCAGCAGCCGCGGCGGCGGCGGTGGCGGCGGTGTATGCGGATGCATTGTCCGTGGGGACGGGCTGACGCCGCCGGGCGCGTTAACGTCGAGGCGGGTTAGATGAGGGGGGCGAGAGGGGGGGGAGCAAAGGCGATACCAGTGCGGAGGTAAGGCCGCCCGCGACGCCCCCGCACTCGACGGGGACCCTCACGGCAGCAGCGGGCGGCAGCGAGTGGCTGCAGGGCGGCGGCAGGGCGGGGGATACCCTGGCACTCACCCCGCCCCTAACTGCGCCATCTCCCGGGTCGACGACGACGGGTGGCACCGGATGTGCGTTTAGAGGGGTGGAGGTGGACGGACGGAAGTGGTAGATAGGGACAGCAACGACGCTACGACGGGCATGCGGTCTTGCCTTCGCCGCCGCGCTTGCGCTGCGGAGAACGGGGCACAGAACAGGCATCGTGGGCGTTGCGTCGGGGCGGCCGCGGGGAATTGTGCCAGGGGAGGCCGCACCGTCGCTGTGCACTCGATGGAGATCGCGCGATCGAGGTTTGTGCGGGTGGTCGGCAGTCCATGGTCGTACTTACTACTCCATTGGATTTGTTTCGTTGAAAAACGGCCAACGCCCGTGTCCCGCGGGCGCGTGCTCGCGTGGGGTCTGGCCGTCGGTGCTGACTGGGACGGGCGGCCCCTCCCGAAAAAAGCCGCTGGCCTGGTGGCCAAAACCGTGGCGCGCGGCGAGTGGGTGCAGGTGGGGCCAAGCTGGGACTGGCAGCAGGCAAGGCCGGCCCCCCGCCCCTCTTGCTGTGGCGGTGGCGGTGTTTTTTTTCAGAGGCGGGGGGGGGGGGGGGGAGGAGCAGGCGCGGCCGCCCCTTGCCGCGGCGGGCCAACCAACCCCAACCAAGCGCCGCGCCCGCCGCCTCCTGCCCCTCTCCCGCGCCCCTGCTGACGATGCGCGCACCGCGGGGGCGGTGGCGGCCGCGGTGGGGAGGGTCACGCCTGGGAGCGCCCCAGGTGGCTGCCGCCAACGCCGCGGCGGCCGTGCCCGCCCCCGCGCGGCCGCGTGACGCCCGCTGCGGCTTGTCCGCGGAGCGTGCGTGCGCAACCCCCCCCCACCCCCCCCCCGCCCCCCCCCACCCCCCCTCCCCCGGCTCTCCACCCCCTCCCACCGGCTTGTCGCCGCGACGCACCAACACCAGCAGCGGCACCAGCTCCAGCACCAGCAGCGGCATCGGCGGTGGCTGTGGCGGTGGCGGCGCGCTTCGGCGCCCCGTCGCCTGCGTCCCCCCCCCCCGCCGCATCGTCTCGTGCAACGCGCGGCGACCCGCCTGGGCGGCTGGCTGCTTTCCGCCCACCCAACCTCCCCCCCCAATTCCCCCCCCTTGCTCCCCCCGTTCTCCCGGCGCCCTGTCCTCACCCATCCTTTCCCCTTCTGACCGCCGGCGTCACACCTGCCGTGGCGCTTTGAGCTTGGGGGGGGGGGGGGGGGGGGTGAGGGGGGGAGGCGCGCGCGTCCGCTATGGACCATCACAACCACCGCGCCTACGCGTCGAGCACGGACGGCGACAGCGGCGGGGAGGGCGGTGCTGGCGACGGCGGCGCGCGGGCGGCAAGGGCATCTGATGTCGCTGCTGCTGCTTCTGCCGCTGCCCCCGCCGCCGCCGCCGCTGATGCTGCCACCACCGACGCTGCACGGCGGCGGCCACGCAAGCCGCCCCTCCGCCGGCGGTCGCCGTCGGCGTCGTCGGCATCGTCACCACCGTCTCCCGTGGTGGCGGCCATCGCGCCGCCCTCGGGGACGTCGGCGTCTGCCTCTGCGTCTGCATCCGCATCGTCTTTGTCGGGGAGGGGAGGCGGACGGGGGCGAGGGGGCGGCGGGGGACGACGAGGCGGGCACGCCGGCCGCGACGATGAGGACGACGACTCGAGCTATGATGATGACGACGACGACGACGGGGACGGCGGCGGCGACGGCGGGCGCCGCCGGGGGGGGGCACTAAGGGACGATGCCGGTGCGGGGGGCGGGGGTGATGGTCGTGGCGACCGCGGCGCCGCGCCTGGCGCGCCGTGGGCGCCCTCCCGCGGGCGGCGGCGGCGGGAGTTTGGCACCGAGGTGCTTGAGGTGGACTCGTCAGCCGCGTCGTCGATTGGCGGCGGCGGCGGCCGGCGGCGGCAGAGTGGCGGCAGCGGCGCAGGCGGGGGCAGAGGAGGGGGTGGGGACGGCCGCGCCGGCCGCCGCCGGCACGCGGGCGCAAACGCGGCCGCTCCCGATCTGGCCGGCTACTTGTCCACTGAGGATGACGAGGAGGGGGCGGGGAGCAGCAGCGGCCGCGTCATGCCCACCGGCCGGGGGTCCACTCCTGATACGGAGGAACGGCAGCGGCGGCGGCGGCGACGGGGCGCCGCCCGCACGAGCAGCGGCGGCGGCGGGGGGGGGGGGAGCAGCAGCGGCGACGACGGCGGCTCATCGGCGAGGAGAGCGAGTGGCCGTAGCGGCCGGGACCGGGACCGGGACCGGGACCGGGACCGGAATGTGGACCGCGATCGCGATCGCGACCGGGGGCGTGACCCGGGGGTGGGTGGCAGCCGCGGTGGCCACGACCGCTCCCCGGACCGTCGGTGGAGCAGCGGTGCGCGGCCACCGACAGCGGGCTCGTCGTCAACGTCGGCGCTTCCTCGCACCCCCGTGGGGGGCGACCTTGGTGGCGATGGCCCGCCGTTTGGGCGGGAGGGGGGGGTTATGGGGGTCGGGGGGGGGGACACCCGCGCTGCCCCGACAGGCATGGGCGGCAGCCTGACGGGCACGGCCACGCCGGGTCTACCGCCCGTGCCCGCTGGCGTGCCGCCGCCGCCTCCCGGCGGTGGCGGTGGCGGTGGCAGTGGCGGTAGCGACGCGCCTCCCCCGCCAGCGCCGCTGACCGCGCGCCCCCCCCCCCCAGCGGGCCTCACCGCTGCCGACCGTCGCGCGACGCCACCGGCGGCCAAGCCATCCATATTTCGGGGCGCCCGAACTTTTTTGGGCAAGGTGCGCAAGAGCGTCGGCAGCTCTGTGGGGGGCGCCGTCAAGGAGGCGTCGGTGGAGGGCTCCCCCGCGGGGGGGGCAGGGGGCGGAGGGGGGGGGGGGCTATTTGGCGGGGGCTCCCCCCCAGGCGCCGGCTTGTCTGCGGGCACTCCTTCGTCAACCGCCGCGGCCTCGACCGCCGCCGCTGCCGCGGCGGGCGACGCCGCGACGGCTGCGACGGCGGCGGCCACGGTTGGCTCCCCGACGTTGGCAGCCGAGGTGGCCCACACCATTGACTCGCGACAGGCACGGCTGCTGGCGCTCCTTGACGCGGAGGTTGCCGCGCTCACGGCCGCCCGCAGTGGGGCCATCCCCTACTCGGTCCTGGCGCCATTGACGTCCCGCACGCTCGACGCGATTGTCGACGATGGCATGCCGCTGCTCGCCGAGTACGCCGCCCTGGACGACCGGGCGGCGCGGCTGGCCAGCCGCCTCGCGTCAGCCGCCGCCGACGGGGACGCGGCGGTGGGCGAGCGCGAGCAGATGCTCATCGTTGCCAAGGTGGGCCTCGCCGAGGCGCGCGCTGAGGTGGACATGCTCCGCATGCGCGTTGCGACGGTGCGGCGGCAGCTGGCAGAGGCGGGTGCCGCGGCGGCGGCGGCGGCCAAGGGGGGGGGGAGCACCGGCGCGGGGGGGGCGGCGGACCCAGACGCGGGGGGACGCCCGCCCAATGGGCGGGGGCGGGTGCCGCCGCCTGTCTCTGGGCGTGGGAGGGACGGGGAGGACCCACCCGACGGCTCGCCGGCGCCCGCGACTGGTAAGACTGATGGGGAGGGTCGGCAGCTCCGCAGGCGCCTGTCATCGCTTGCGCTGGACGGGGAGGGGGACTCAACGAGCAGTGAGAGTGGGGGGAATGGGACTCGGGGATAGCAAACACGTTGGGGGGATGGCTGCACGGCAGGGCTAGGGTGCGAGGAGACGAGATGGAGTCGGGCACAGCGGGAGGGGGTTTTCGGGCGAGGATGTCCGGGGAGTGAGGGCGAAACTGTGCGGACGGGCGGACTGCCAAGGCTGGCATGCGGGGGGGTGGATGGGTGGGTGAGCGGTGCTGCACACCGCCGCTGCACGTTGTCGCCGTGCCCCGTGTGGAACCGCCTGACGGGTAAGGCTGTTAGGGGGGGTGCTGTACGTGGCGACTGCCGTCGCGCCCATTTCGTACTTGTGGTCGCGCCGCGCCCCCCCCCCATGCCGCTATGCAGCTGGGGGTGTACGAGCTGTGGCAACCGGGCGATGGGTGAGAGATGTGTTGAACAGGAAAAAGGAGGATGAGGGCAACACTGCGCCGCGTGTGGAGGGAACTATCGGTGAAACCCCTCACGGCACTTCCTGTAAAGCGCCAAAAGGACAGATGAGATATTCGTGGAGGGAGAATTTGAAAACGTCTTGCCACCAGCCTTCAAAGATACCCTACTAAAGGATACGAGGGAGCGGAGAGAGAAAGAGATCTTGAGAAGAGTCTTCTGAAGCCTTCTGGGCTGTTGTCCGGGATTGGTCATGGATGGACAGACACCACTTTATTTACATGTCTAATTCCCAGTGCTCAGTACACTGACTCAGCACCACCCAACCCTCCTCCACGGGAAGAAGGGGCCGAAGTGATCTACTAGGAAGGGGGGAGAAGGTGGCGAGATGATGGTGGACAGAGTGGTGGACGACAGGCAGCAGACAGCAAGCAGAAGAAGCAGGATGGAGAGGAACAATCATTGCAAGCAGCGAGTATAGGGAGGAGCGTCAAAAAAGAGTCCCCCATATCGCACCCAGTTCTTGTGCCCTAGAGTCGTCTTGACCACTTCCCTGCCTACCAATCGGCCACTCCCACTAACTTCTTATCCGCTCGCCTGCATACCGATGCCCCCCCCCCACACTCACGAGCACGAAACAGGCACCCAGCCCCTTACTTTATCATGTCCATCGGGATGCTGGCAGCCTGCCCTGTCGGCGCGTAAGAAAGAGAGGGGGTATGGAGGCAAAGGGAACAAGGAACGCATGGAAAGGACACAGAGAAGAAATGGACAGCAGAAGGGGGCAGCTCGGAACGAGACAGACATCAAATAAGACCCATCGAGCGGGGAAGTTCACGATAGGCAAAGGCGTCCCTTCCGCCCCCTCAAACGCTCGCTCCCACGCCACGTGCACCACCGCCGCCCACGCGACAACAATCGGGGAAGGACACGATAGGCAAAGGCGTCCCTTCCGCCCCCTCAAACGCTCGCTCCCACGCCACGTGCACCACCGCTGCCGACGCGACAACAATCGGGGAAGGACACGATAGGCAAAGGCGTCCCTTCCGCCCCCTCAAACGCTCGCTCTTACGCCACGTGCACCACCGCCGCCCACGCGACAACAATCATGGCGGCTACCTCACACACCAGCCAGCAGGCCATCGTCACCGCCCGCCGGAGTGAAGACGGCGCACTGTCGAGGGCCAACTGGTCAGCATTGGCAGCGGCGGCGAGGGCGATTGCGGCGCGGCCCACCGCCGACCCCCCCAACTCCCCACTCCGCCTCGGCGACGGTGGGCGCTGGCGTCAGCGGCGGCCAGCGAAGGCTGGAGCGACGATGACGGTCAACGCCCCGGCACGCCGGCGCGGGCGCTTACCTCTCAGACGCTGAGTGGTGGGAGACCACCACGGACAGAGCGTGGTGGTCGGCGACTGCGGCGGCGGCTGCCGTGGCGGCCAGAGACAGCGGGGACGAGTCGATGGTGGTAGTAGAGGTGGAGGTGGGCGGGGGCGGACGGGGCTAGCGGGGGAGCGCGCAAATCGGTCAAGTCGATGGCCAACGACGTGACGGCGTCGGAAGGCGGGTCACGCGGCATGGGTACGAGATATCCGCCGTGCAACTCCTCCACGCCTGGGATGGGTGTCCCGAAATGCGAGGCGCGCGCGGCAGAATTGGTCGTCCTACGCAAGAGGAATGGGGAATTGCGGCACTATAAGAAAGGAAAAGATATCCCGTTCGTCCAGAGAGAGAAAAGACTGGTGGCCGGGATGTCTCAAACGTTCTGGGTCTCGCGGAGAGGATAGCAGTCTTTTTTTGTTCCGCTGACGAGTCCCAATCCCTTCTCAGAGTCTGGGACCGAATGTGGAACGTTTTTTAGATCGCTACAGACTTCGAGGAAGTGCAGTGCTTCGGGAAGCATCCGACTCATCCCGGGAAAGGTTCCCGGGAAAAGCCGGCGCGTAACCTGCTAGTGTCTTTTCTACGTATCGTGCTTTTCTATGAAATGCCCGGACAAGGACGTGCGGCGTTTTCGGTGTCTGTTCAGACACTGTTTCATTGGCCTGGGCGGGGGTGGTCCGGACACGACGTCTGACTGAGGCAAAACGTTCCAGCCACCAGACCCGGGAATTCCAATCATCTGTATTGCCTCGCGTGGAAAAGCTCGCGATTTGTATCTCTCCGCCGGACGTGTCACCCGCTAGCCCGAAAAGAAGGCCTCTCCGTTGCTCCAGGTGGGCCTCTCTGTGACCCACTTATTCGCTGAAAGTACCTGCGCACCGCGCCGGGTGGCCCTCTAGAATGGGGTGCAAACGCCGCACGTTATGTTTCCCCAGGTCGGCTTCCGGCCGATCCATCTGCTAACTGAGGCACTGGGGGCGCCCCTGCCCCCAATTGGCTGGAACGCTGCAGCCGCAGACACCAGCCACGCCTGAAATGGGCTCGGAACGCCGCAGCCTCCAGACCGCGTCAGGGAGCTTTGGACGCTGCCCCCCACAAGTTGGAGTTTCATGGCGGCTTGCCATTGGACAAGCAAAGAACAGTTGATCAACAGAGGATCTCCCATTCTCTCGTGTTATGGGAACCTCGGGGACGTTGATTGTTCGCGTCAGAAACAGAGTCGTGTGCTGTTTTTCGGCAATGACGTGAGGTCGCTCTGCAGAGAACCCATGTCCGACTTATCGCCTTCTCACCATGGCACACGCACCGGCCACTTCGAGGAGGCTGGGATAGCCTTCTCCGGCGCCTGTATCGACTTCGTGGCTTCGTGGGACCTCGGAATGGATGGGTCTCCCTCCGGCACTCCAGTCGAGCGTCCTATCGCAAGAATAACTACAGAACACGCTGTACAAGAACATTTAGCACCCATTTTTTATGGTGATCTCCCGCGTGAGGCCCAGAAGCACCCATTGACCATTGGCTGCTACCAGAAGCTCTTTCTTCCGGGAGCACGCACCGTCGTCCCCCTCACTGTCCACCGCCCACATCCGCCACCGTCGTCCCCCCACCGTCCTCGCCACCTCAACCTTCTCCCCCCCGATGTGCTGCTCCGTCAGCGAGAGCGTTCGCGGCAATGGCAGCGGCGGTGGCAGCGGTAGCGGTAGGAGTGGCGGCGATGTTGGCGGTGGCGCCGAGGCGCTGGCGGCGGCGGCGGTGACGATGCCGAGGCGGCCACGGCCGCGTTGGCGCCCGCAACTGTCGAGGTGGGCTGGGGCGGTGGCGGCGGCAGCAGGTAGGAGGCGGGTGGGGGCTGGGGGGAAGAGACTCATTGGCAGGCGGGCGGCGCAAGCATAGCCTCTGCGATGGGGGGGAGGGCGGCGGCGGTATTGCGCTGGCGCCGTCGCCGCCGGGCCGCCACGGGGGGGGGAGGGATGGTGTCGCTTGGAGCGGGTGTGCCGATGATAGAGGATGGGGTGGGGGCGGTGGGGGTGCAGTTGGTCGCGGTGGGCTGAGCTTGAGTGATCCACCCCCGCCGTGGTGGCGTCCGCGGGTAGGCCGCCCTAAGGGGGTCCGCTCACGTCGGGTAGGACTCCCCAAGAACGTAAACCCACGTCGGGTCATCGCGGTGCTGACGGGTGAGAACTTCCAGGTGGCTGGACGGGTGCAACTTGCCCCCGGCCGCGCCTGTTGTGCCCGTATCGTACTTGATACCGGGTCAGGAGCCTCCTTGATACGCAAGTCGCTATTACCAAAGGAGATGAAGCTCCAACGCTGGAAGTCTAAAGCTGACCATCTGATCGACATCAACGGTGGGGTACTTCCCATTGTTGGTACCGTAACCCTACCAACTAGGTTGGGGACCCATGAGGTCGACGTGACCTATGAAGTAGTCGGGAATATATCGGTACCCCTGCTTCTGGGTACCCCTTATGTCGTAACACAAGTGCCTTTGATTTGTGGCCCTGAGTACTGGGTCGAGTTGATGAATGGGGAGACTATCCCCATCCTTGGTAAGAGAAAGTCCGTGGCTCCTGTGACAGTCTCACAGTCGAAGCCTGTTTGTTCTGTGAGGGAAGGGTTTACTGCTACCCTGCGTTTAGCCCGTAAAGTCACGTTGCCCCCCAACTCGGTGGCGCACGTGGATGTTGTAACTGATTATACGGGGAACGGGTTGGTGCACCCTCACCCCCGTCTTGCTCGCAAGCACCAAGTGCATGTTGCCCTTGGCACGATGGACTCCAAAGCCGGAGTCCCGTGGAGGATCCAGGTGATGAACCTGAGCTCGTCGCCCAAGTACTTCAAGTCGGGGGCCAAGTTCGGCCATATCGACCAACATTAGGGACCGATAGTAGCGGTCTCCCTCAGCGCGGGCGCGAGTAGCGACCCGAAGTCCGGAGAGGAGAAGCACCAAGCCAAGTCGGCCGCCTCTTCTCGGCCCCATGTGAACATGGAGGGTGTCCCACCCAGGTTGAGGGTTCGAGTTGAACGCCTCTTGGACCAATATCACAAGTTGTGGGATGGTCAATTGGGACTCATGAGAGCTACCCAACACCGGATCGAGTTGAAGCCCGGTGCACCCCCTATACGTCAACAACCGTATAGGGGAGGACTTCGTTCAAGGGCCCTCGTTAAGGAGCAAGTTGCTCGCATGGAGGCCCTCGATGTGATCGAGGCCAGCAACGCCGAGTGGGCGAGTCCGGTGGTTATAGTCCCCAAAGTTGATGGGACCCCCCGGTTCTGTATCGACTACCGTAAGCTCAACGAGAGCACGGTGAAGGACAGTTATCCCCTACCTAGGATGGATGACTGTCTAGACTCTCTGGGGGAGGCAAGCGTGTTCTCTACCCTGGACTGTAACGCGGGGTACTGGCAAATTCGCATTGCCCCGGAGGACAGGCATAAAACTACCTTTACCTGTCACTGTGGTACCTACCAGTGCAAGCGTCTACTGTTTGGCCTGTGTAACGCGCCGGCAATTTTCCAGCGCGCTATGGACATGATTCTGGCCGGAGTACGGTGGCAGATCTGTCTCGTGTACCTAGACGATATCATTGTGTTCTCCCGAAGTCCGGAGGAACACATTGGCCATCTTGGCCAGGTGTTCAAGCTACTTGCTGACGCCGGTGTGTCACTGAAGGCGAGTAAGTGCCACCTCTTCACTCAAGAGGTGGAATACTTGGGACATGTTGTCCGTCCGGGGCGCCTCAGTGTCAACGAAAAGAACTTGAGGGCCATCAGTAAGGCTCAGTTCCCCTGGACCCAGACCCAGAGGACGAGCTTCCTCGGGATGTGTAACGTGTACCGACGTTTCACCGAGGGCTTCGCCAAGGTGGCCAAGCCGTTGAATGAGTTAGTGAGCTCAACGCTACCGAAGAGCCTGCCTCCCCCAAGTCGGGTGGAGCAGGAATCCTTTGAGACTCTTCGGGACCTTCTGCTGAAGCCCCCTATCCTGGCTATTCCCAGGTTGGGAGGCCACTACATCCTGGATGTGGACGCTAGCTACGACCAACTTGGTTGTGTGTTGCTTCAGCAGCAGCCGGACAAGGAGTACTTGCCGGTGGGATACTTCAGCAAGGGGCTAAACTCGGCCGAGAAGAACTACGGAGTCACCGAGTTGGAAGGACTCGCAGTGGTGTGGGCGGTGACGTCACTTCGTCACTACCTAGAGAGTGAGAAGTTCCTCATCCGCTGTGACCACCGCGCGTTGCAGTTTATCTTCAAGACGGACTGTACGAACACTGGTGTCAACCGGTGGAGGGTGCGACTTGCACCCTTCAACTTTGATATTGAGTACCGACCTGGCAGGCAACATGCCCTTGCCGACGGCCTCTCTCGGGTACCTACCAAGGGGCTGGACACTAACCCAGTCGATGAGGACATCCCCATCGTGGGGGTAGTCACGCGCTCGGGTCAGGCGTTGAACCCCGAGGCGCCAGGGAACAAGAAGTACTTGCCCCTGTCCCTGGATGAGGTGGTGAAGGCCCAGGCCGAGGATCCCTTCTGCAAGTCGCAGAGGGATATACTGGATACAGTGGCGGAGACGCGGTTCTTTCTGGGAGATGATGGCCTCCTCATGAGGAGGGGGGTATTCCAGGGGACCGAACAACTTGTCGTCCCCGCATCCCTCAAGAACCGTATCCTTGAGAGGGAGCACAACGCTCCCACGGGTGGACACCTGGGGTCTAGTAAACTGTACCAGACCCTGAGGACCAGGTACTACTGGCCGTCCATGGTGGTGGACATCTACAGTTGGGTGGCTGCCTGCACAAGTTGTGCACAGACCCGTCTGATAGAACGGCGGCCTACTACGGCTATGCTATTGTTCCCGGCCAAGGAGCCCTTCGCCGCGTTGGCGATGGACATCCTTGGGCCTCTGTTCGTGACCGAGGAGGGCAACCAGTACCTCCTGGTCATCTGTGACCGCTTCACGAAACTCACGCGAGCGATCCCACTGGCAGAGATCACGGCCATGTCGGTCGTGTCAGCCTTCCGAGATCACTGGGTTGCCGCGTATGGCATTCCGGATAGTACACTATCGGACAATGGACCGCAATTTGCGTCTGTACTGTTTCAGGGAGTGCTGGATATGTTGGGGGTTCAGGCAAACTATGCCACCCCCTACCACCTACAAACTAATGAGCAGGTGGAGCGCTTCAACAAAACTACTGTTAGGCAGCTGCGCCACTATGTGAGTGAGCACGTGAAAACGTGGGACCAACACATTTCTATTCTTACGACTGCCTACAATTCGCAGGTTCACTCATCTACCGGGGAAGTACCCCTCGCTTTTGTGACCCCCCGTCGCGTGCGGTCTATCGCCGTGCGGCGGCCGCTCCCAACTAGGGAGGATGGTGGCAGTACGCCTACTCCTACTGAGAGTAAGGCGGAGTTCGCTGCTAGGCTTGAAAACCTCATCCCTAAAGTCAGGGCTGAGATTGACAAAGCACAAAAGCGCTACAAGCGTACCTTTGACAAAAAGGTGCGCAACGCCAAGCATGTCCCCGAGCTGGGTGACTGGGTATTGGTCCACTCACACACCCCAACTGGGGGTAAGTTGGTGTTCCAGACGAAGGGGCCGTACCAGGTCCTTCGTACTGATGGGCGCGCTTCACCATCGAAAGTGACGATGGGGTCCGCACAATGAACGGACAGGACGTGGTCAAAGTTGCACCACCGCCTGCAGGCGACCCAGCTTGGGCACGTGCGTTGGAAGCGTGGCGCCTCCCCTCACTGCCTGCGGCCAAACAGGGCCCGCAGGAGTACGTGTTCGATAAGTTCATCGACCACGGCTGGGATGAGGACACTGACCGCCTCATGTTGAGGGTGCGTTGGTTTGGCTACAAAGCCAAGGATGATACGTGGGAGTATGTGGAAGACCTTCCCGCTGAGAAGGTCCGGGCGTACTGTGCCCGGAATGAGATAGACCCTAACAGCCCTCCCTTAACGTGAGGGAAGGCCGAGCAACAGTGCCAAGAGAGTGCTTCAAGTCGAAGTGGTACGCAGAGTGGCTTTTAAATACAGCCCTAACCCTCACACTCTCACAACAAAGGCAGCTGCCAACTAGGCATGCATGCTAGACTCACCAAGCCCACGGCCCTCGCCCTCACGTAGAGGCGAGCGGCGAGACCCACGCCGATTACGGTCTCCACTCGTTGGAGGGGGCGGCGGCTCCAAGTCGGAACCGTCGCGCCCCTCACGGTCGCGCAAGTGGCGCCGACCGTGGCTACTCTTCTGCTTGGTCTTGCGCGCAAGTTTGCGACGCAGACGCCGGACAGACTCTGTCTCCGACGGGGTAGAAGACTCCAAGACGGAGTAAGACAACTCGTCTTCCGATACGGAGGGAGAGCTCCACGAGTGACGGCGACGACGGCGAGGAGGCGTGTATGCCCGGCTCGCACGACGTTTGCCACGCCCAGGTGGGGCTGGCTGGGGCATAATAGCCCCAATGCGAGCCAACTCGGCCGTCATGAACTCCGCTACCGACTCGCAACTCGCGGTCGCCACTGCAGTACGGACGCGCTCCTCAAGTTGAGGAGCCTCGGAAGTTTGGAGGGTTGCGGTCGACGCGGCCAACCAGGAAATGGTGCGCACCAACGTGGTGATCATCATCTCTGAGGTTAGAGGCGTGGGCGGTAACACCAACTTGGGGTATACCGTAAGGAGGGTGGCCCCCAAGTTGGGGGACACTGGGGTGGACGACTCAATGGCCACGCTAATCGGGATGTCCCCGTGCGGTTGGAAGGGGACAGGAGGAAGCGGAGGGACCCGCCGAGGTGGCGGGACCCGGGTGTAACTGCGACCCCGACTCGGGGCCCCCGCAGTAGGTTGAATCATATGGTTATCATATGAGGGCACGGCCATAACTATGGGCTTGTCAGGGGGTGGCGCAGTGTGGCGATCCACCCCCGGGGCATACGGGTAGTCCCCGATGCCCAACCCCTCTCGTAGGACCACACGGCCGTCGTAAAGTTCACGAGCGACACATACGAACTGGCGAAGTGCGCCATCGTCCTTGGGCCCACGAGTGGGGCGGCGCAACTTGTGCTCGATGCTCTCCCACTCGATAAACTTGTAGAGGAGGAGCATCTCCTCAAGTACAGTGAGTTGTCCTGATGAGCACCCCTCAGCAACTAGCTGAGGGGTGAGCTGTTCCAAACCTTGGATAAGCCGGAGGGGGAGATGCCAGAGCATCCCCCGCCGCTGAACACAAGAGACCCAGGTCGACATGACATCGAGGAGCCACTGGGTGGCCAACATGGCCCACACCAGGTGATCAGGGCCAGCCGTCAACATGACGGAGCCGAAGTGGTCAAGCAACCGGGGCAGCAACGCCGGGAACCCGTAGGGGACCTCAACTTGAGGCCACCACTCGGGCTTCTTCGGGTAGTACTGCTCCTTACTGGCAGCAGACTGCTGAGGAAACTCAAGTTGAGCCGCGGTCACCAAGTAGGGACCTCGTCGGAAGTCCTTCTCCATCCGCACATCAAAGTGATGAGTGTGCGGATCGGCCTCGTGAAGGTACGGGGGGCGAGTTGCCACCGCGTCCCAAGTAAAGGTCGGCAAGTCGCCGGGACCCGGGATGGTTCCCCCGCGGTCCACCATGGCCTTGGCCCGCTGTACGTCTTCGACCTCCTCGTCGTCCAGGAAGGCAAACTGGTCCGTCCTGAAGCCGGCAGGGAACCCGACCTTACGGGAATACTTCTCCCGTAGGCGGTCCCATACCCGACCCATCGCTGTGCCAAGTCGGCCTCAGCGAAGAACAGTCAACCCCTCCTCATATAGAGGCCAAGCGGGGTAAAACCACCGCCCCAAGGCCTCACGCGGGACAACTTGTCCCGCCTCCGGGGGAGATCCCGCCGTCAACCCAAAGCCGGGTGATGCGGGAGTCCCATCCCCCGGAGTGATCGCGGAGCCCCCGCCGGAAGTCCCGGCGGGCGCTGCACCGTAGGAGGTGTCCTCCATACGCTCATCGAGAGAGTCCGTCTCCACTCCCGGGGTCGCCATGGCTCTCCCCAAGTTGAGGCGAAACGCTCTGGCTATAGCGGCACGAGACCCGCCTCGAGTTGAGGGGGACTCGGATCGTGGGTAAACGGGCGGCCTCCCCAGCGTGGGGCGGCCCCGAACAAGGTGAAGGGGAGGTGGTGGTAATGGTGAAGTGTGAACCGAGGAGAGCAAGCTGCCGAGTGGGCAAGCTTGAGGAGAGGGGCGGTCAACGTGACCGCCTCCACATCCGTGTTACGTACTCAAGGGGGGACAGCAAGTCGCGCCCCCCCAACGCCGAGACGTGCGTTTACGCACCCCTTCACAGGGCCGACCGGGTCGGTCGGAACTGAGGAGAGGGGAGTGTGGCAGTATTGACCCCCAGGTAGGGGGGCAGCACGTGCCATGCAAGGGGCGGCGGGCCACTAGCCTGATCCGTTCCTCCCCCTGCATTTGGGTCCATATTCCCTAAGTTTGGGATAGTTAGCTTAGTAGTAAATCGAACTTGGATTTGGGGGTTTTCTGCATTTATCGTTTTGAATTTTCGTGTGGCCCGGTGGGCAGGTGCTGGGGTGGGAGATTCTGAGTGGCGAGATTCTGAGGGGACCCTGGGGGGATAAGGGGAGGGACAGCGGGGCTTGGCCCTGCGTCCCCGTCCCGACGAAGAAACTGTTGGACCACACACCATCTTCTTGTTTGTCGGTGGGGGGTTTGCCCCGCAACAGGGACAGAGTGTGTGCGACTTGCACTTCTTCCGGTTCCCCCGACACGGGAGGCAGCCCTTGTACACCGCCCCAACTTGGGTGCCGTGTGTGCGAGTGGTTTTTGCCACACAGGGGGCTGACGCGGGACGCCTTCCTCGACACGTGCGAAGAGTACATCCTGGCGTTATCCCCTGAACGTCATGCTATGGCGAGTGGTAGGTTCAACGCGAGGACGAGGCCCCTTAAAGGTTTTTTCAACTCTTTTTTGAGCCGTTGGCCAGCCTTGAAGCGGTACAGAGTTGGCACGCTCGAGGACGCGAGGGCCAAGAACTCGAAGCCAGACGTCCACGCCCGGTGGTTCGCAACTGTGCAGCTGTGCATGCGGGACCTGAGCATGAAGCACGGGCGTCAGCTGTTAAACATGGACGAAACTCATGTGCGAGCGCGAGGCCTGCTGCAAGGCGCTGGCGTGTCCATTGTCGGGCCGGTGGGCATGGACAAGCCAGAGGTCATCGCGCCGTTCCTCGGCAGCGCGGCGTCAGGGTACACTGTGGCGTTTGTGGCGTCCCCCAGCGGGACGGTAGCGCAGTACTTTGCCGTGGTGGAGGGGAGCGGGCCCGGTCACGCTTTCGTGACTGCTGCGGACGATGGAGGCTTCCGGCAGGTTTCCCTCGCGTCAAGGCTCAACGATGGGGCGGTGTTGGCTCGGCGAAAGCCGCCGGGATTTGACAAGGCCGTCTTTGACCTGTTCGCGGCAATGTTCGCCAAGTGGGCCAAGCAGTTTCTCCCCAATAGGGAGAAGCTGCTGTGTCTGGATGGGGCGAAGGTTCATCTGTCTGTAGCTGGGCTGCTCGCGTAGCTGGAGGCCAAGGTGACCGTGATTGCTGAACCGTCAAAGACGAGCCATGTCTTGCAGGCGCTTAACGCGCCCTCTCCCTTCGGAAGATTCCAGCCAGCGGTGCGGCGCGGCATCCGGACACAAGGGCATGCCTGTGCTATGGAGGGACGCCGGTTCAACGTGTTGGACCTGATGGATTGCGTGCGAGCCGCAGTGCTCGAGGCGTTTACAGAGCGCACTCTCGCATCGGCCTTCCCGCGTGTTGAATTGTGGCCGCTAGACCCTTCGCGGGTGTCACAGAAGATGCTCAGAAAAGGCGCCGACCGACTCGCGCCGGACGTGGACCTGGCGCTGCTGGCCGCGCGTCTGGTGCCTGTCGTCTGCAAGGATATGGCGCAGCCGGTGGTGAAGAACGGGACACTGTCGACGGCCAAGACCGCAGTGGTGCTCACAGCGCCACAGGTCATCCAGGCGCTGCAGGACTTAGAGAAGGACAAGCTGGATAAGGATGAGGCCAAGGAAACCGGCAAGCGCGCACGCAAGCAGCGTGCATCCGAGAAACTGGCCGAGAAGGCCGCCAAGGACGCAGCTGCCAAGCGGAGGAGGGCGGAGCTGGTTTGGCGCCAGGTCTGCCAGCTGTCGGCCGAGGTGGCTTAGGTGAGGGTGTCTGCCGTGCTGCCAACCCGACGCAGCGGACACATCGTCTGCGCGCGGCGCGGCAGCGGCGACGGATGGGCGCTGTTGAGAGTGCGGCCCCCTCCTCGGTGCTGTGGTGGCAAGTCGGCCAGCTGGCTGCTCGTGTTGCTCAAGGCTCGACTGGGCGTTGAGTGTGAGTGTGGGTGTGCCCTGGGCGCGTCCTGCGTGCCCCGGGCGCGTACCTCGATGTTTTGTTTTGGAGGGCAGAGGGAGTCGACTGGCGTTGCAAGAAGAAACACGACACTGGTTGAATGTGTGCCGGTCGCGACGTTCTCGGCACTCGACTCACTGGATGGGGGCCCCTCATCCGGCTTGTTGCAAGTGAATTACTGAAGAAATTGTTTCCCTTTTACTGGACAGACAAGCGGCTTTCCTATAGGAAATCACTGGTCGCGATTAGGCGCCCCCCCTTCGACAAACAAGCGTCCTTGTAACAGAGTGAACGCGTCAAATACAAAAAAAGAACACCCTCGTGCTCAAAAGGGCAAGAGGAGTCCAACGGTGTGCACCACTTCGTGAGCGCATGGTCGCTCTTCGAGATCTCGCCGGAGTGGTCGCAATTCGCGGACGGACGGATACCCGACGCGGTTGATGTGGCGCACGAGGCGTCGCCGACGCGCGGTCGTTGCCCTCGCGAATGTGGACTTCATGTCGATTGCAGCCTCGCGGGCGGAGGCACCAGCGTGCGCGGAGGCGGCGGGCGTCCCCACCATTGGTGGTATCGTTGTCGCGGGTGGGAGGTGAAGGGGGGGTGAGGTAGCGACAGGCACCGCCCCCGCCGTGCCACTTGCCCGCACCACCGCCGGTGGGGTTGTGATGCGGAGCCCCGCGAAGTGTCGGCGCGGCGGCAGCCGTGGTAGTGGCGGCTGCGGCTGGACCGCCACCGGTTTTGACCAGGGCGGCGGGGATGGCGTCGGCCGCCAGCCGGCGGCGGACGGGGCGCTTCGAGGTTCTGCGCTGCCGCCGCGCCGGCCGGGACAGGCCGACCGCCGTGGCTGTGGCGGGTAGGCCTCTCGCGGTAGCCTGCCCGTCGCACGGCGCCTCGCCGCGCAGTTGGTGGGGGGCGGTGGCCGTGGCGCCGCCACCGACCGGTCAGTGGAAGCTATTCGTGAAGGCGCCGACGCATACGGCCTACCTCCCGGCGGCTGGGTGGCCGACGAGGAAGGCGGCGGTGGCGGCGGTGGTTACACCGCCGCCCTGCCGCGATCGGTCTTGCTCGCGGCGTCGGCTCTGCTGAAAGCGGTGCAGCAAAAATTCCGCATGGTACCGGGCTCTACCCACCCGTTGGCGACGGTGCCTTTTGCAGTGGCGTTTACTCCCACCGGGGTCGGCTGGCGGGCGGCCACACGGTCGGCATTGGGGAACAGAACTTCGGACCGTCGCCGACTGCCTCTTTTTATGGCGTGACGCCCGCAAGCGTGCGGCAAATCGCGGCGGGCGGCAGCAGCTTTGTGTGCACGACGCCGGCTGGGAGAGCGGGCGCACTGGTACGGGTGGAGGTGACGACGACTGCATGTCACAGTTCGCTCGTGGCGGCTGGCAATGGGCAGTTTGGAGTACCTATGCGATGGGTTGCCACCGTCCAACTCTTTTCTTTTCCTTTTTTTCTCCCAACCGGCGCAGGTGCCGATTGGGCGGCAGCGGGTAGGCAAGCCGGAATCGGCGGCGGCGGTGGCGACGGGCGCGCCGCGCGCCAAGCCCACCGCCGACGCTGAGGTAAACCTGACGGCGCTGCCGATGACGGAGCAGCGTCGCAGCCAGCCTGTCTACGACGCCCGCTCGGAGCAACTCGCGGCGGTGCGGGAGAACGCGTTGGTGGTAGTGGTGGTGCGCGAGACGGGATCGGACAAGACAACCCAGCTCGCCCAGTACATGTACAAGGACGGGTACGCGGCAGCGGCAGCGGGGGCGGTGGTGGCGGGCCAACGAAGTGGTGGAGGCGGCAGCGGCGACGGCGGTAGCGACGGCGGCGCGGCGGCGCTGGTGGTGGTCCCTGCGCGGTTGGCCGTTGCCGTCCCCGCGGCGGCGGTAGCGGGGCTGGCGTCGCAGGCCAATGTCCGCGACGGCGCGGCCAAGGCAAGCAAGCTGTGGGCCCGCCGGCGGGGGAAGCGGCGGCGGCGGCGGCAGTGGCGGCAGGAGCGGCGGCGGCGGCGGATGCGGACGGCGGCGCCTTGGGAGGTGGCAATACCCGTCGAGTGACGCCGCCGCGGCGGGCGACGGCCGGCTGGTGCGCCTGGTCGACGTCCACCACCAGGCGAAGACAACGGCTGAGGCGCACGTCCACGCCATCGGCGCGCACGACACCGCCGGCGTCCTCGCCGCGGCCGAGGTGCTGCTGCCGGTCGCGACGGCGCGACTCGCCGCCGATGCCGACGCCGCGGCGGCGTACGGGGTGCGCCCGTGGTTTCTTCGGCATGCATCTGCAGCAACTTGGCACCCTCTCGATTTTCTTTGCCTCTCTTCCCTGCGCACTCCTCATTTACCTTTCTGTTTGACGCATGAGGGCGAGGTATGGGGAGGGCATGTGAGGAAGAGCGCGCCTCTCTTGCCTTGCTGGGCTCTCCCACAGCGCTTCGGCGTCCTCGTGTTCAATTGAACTGTTGTTTCCGTCGGTCTCAAACCGCCATTGATCGCTCGTGTTGATCACCGTCCAGAGACAGCGAGCTGGCGGGAAGGAGCGTCGCCGTCGTGCCTTGGCTCGGCTAGCACCCCTTCCAGCGCCTCCATCTGGGCGCGGGCGGCCAGCACCGCCATCGCTGCGCGAATGCCCGCCTCCACGTCCGCCGCCGCGCGCCGGTCACCCTTCCGCTGGACGCCCTATCACAGAGTATCTTCCACAACCGCCTGCTGTTGACGAGCGCGGCGGCCGCCTTGGCGCGCACCGCTGCTGGCGCCGCGACGTCTCCTTTCAGCTAAATGACGGGAAGCAGGCCACAGGGGACGAGCTTCACAAAGTAGGCGGGCTTGGGAACGTAGCGCCGCATATCAATCTTGTGGACGACGTCACCGATGGGATGCAGCTCCAGCTGCATGGACACAGGCTGGCAGTATTTATGTGAGCGAGCAAGCGCAACGTCCGTCACCTTGTTTACCAATTTTTTATACGGACGGCCACAGACGGCGCAGTAACGCGCCGGCAGGCACGGCTCCATGGCTCTTCTCACACGTACGGGCAGAAATCGCCCCACACGAGCGGCTGCTCGCACAGGCGGACACACTCGGGAAGGTCGCAGGGCGCGCCACACTTTATCGCGCTGTAACCCGCTGCAGGCCCGACGACGCCCAGCGGCGCAGGGCGGGGGTACCCTGCCAGGTGAAGGCGCTTCCAAAGGCACGGCCGCAGACACAGCACGAACGACTCGCCACAGGGGCGGGCACACGCGGCGTGGTCGCAGCCATGGATGCACAGGTAGTCACACGGCGGGCACAGCGACCCGGCGTGGCAGGGAAGGCGACAAGCGTGACCGGAGGCCCGCTGGCTCCCGCTAACAGGGCTCCAGCCGCCGCTGTACCTGGCCGAGGCCGGTCGCCTCACCCGACCTCCTCAGTCACGTGGAGCGCCTGGTCAAGACGCCTTCGTAGCGCAGGAAGGCTGCCGACGGTCGATGGACAGTTCCGAAAGTAATGCTTTGCAGCATTCCGGCCAATTGCCTCGACGAAAGCGTCCGTGCTCCGAACCGTGCCGGAAGTCACGATCACCATGTCGTCCTAGTCAACCAGGTGAGCGACGACGTCGTCCTGCTTGTCCGTCACGACGACATTGAGCACACGTAGGTCGCAGTAGAGCAAACCGCGGTGCGCGAGCAACGCGATGAAAACAGCAAGCTGTTGCAGCACCGGCCCGTTTTCGTCCAGCTCCTCTTCCGTGGCCAGACGGCCGTCGTCGAACGGCATGTCCACCAGCACGGAAAAGTCGCCGGACAATAGCCGCGCCGACAAGAGAGCCCAGTGACGGTCCTTCGCGTCGTGCGCCGACGCGCCCTCAAATGGCTCCGCGCACATCGCGTGCACACGGGGCAGGTGACGAAATTGGTAGAAAAGCGTCACGGTTGGTTAGGTGGGAGACTGCCTAGTGGGTGACGAGCTTCGCATCCCGGCGGTCGAGCCGCTGGACGGCACCGACGTCCCACTAGAACCGCAGCACCGCCGGAGAGGTCGACCAGATGACCTCGGCTTCGCCGTCACCCGCGTCCGCAGGAAATGTCGACGACTCGATCGACTGCTTGAAGTCCAGCTCCACGCACTGCTTGACTTTGGTAATGTCCAGCTTGATGACCGCAGCCTTGTGCTGCTCCGCGCCGAGGTTAAGCGGGGATGAGATGGGCCCGACGAAAAGCCGGGCGGCCCACTCGACTACGGAGAAGAGCCAACTGCCCTGCATGGCCAACAGAGCGCACCCAGTCGGCGGCCGCATGTGGTACACGTCAAGCGACGCACTCAAGGTGATGAGGCTTTCCAGCATGCTCATGGTGACGTACGTCATTGCCTCGTTTCACGCGACGGGTGGAAGAGACTTGAGCTCTCCGCTGAAGCCAAGGTACCCGCGAGCGCTCCGGACGGCCAGCTCCAGAAAACAGCTCCAAGGCAGGCGCACAAACGAAATGAGTGGCAGTATTGACCCCCAGGTAGGGGGCAACACGTGCCATGCAAGGCGGGGCAGGCCACAAGCCTGACTCGTTCCTCCCCCTGCATTTCGGCCCATATTCCCTAAGTTTGGGATAGTTAGCTTAGTAGTAATCCAACTTGGATTTCAGGGTTTTCTGCATTTATCGTCTTGAATTTTCGTGTGGCCCGGTGGGCAGGTGCTAGGGTGGGAGATTCTGAGTGGCGAGATTCTGAGGGGATCCTGGGGGGATAAGCGGAGGGACAGCGGGGCTTGGCCTTGCTTCCCCGTGCCGACCAAGCAACTGTTGGACCACACACCATCTTCTTGTTTGTCAGTGGGGGGATTGCCCCACAACAGGGATAGAGTGTGTGCCACTTGCTCATCTTTTGGTTTCCCCGACACGGGAGGCAACCCTTTTGCACCGCCCCAACTTGGGTGTCGCGTGTGCGAGTGGTTTTTGCCACATTTCGTGGAGCAGCAGGGAACAGAGGTAAACGTTACCTCCGGGTGCACCCGGGTGTAGGGGGCCCTCCGTCTCAGAGGAACGGTGGACTTGGACCGTGTCATACGGATCGTTAGCCAACATGGCCGGTTCGGGCCCCCCGTTGTCTGGGGAGTACACGGGTGACGCACGTACTTCAGTCCTTTTGAATACTGGTGAGACACAGGTAGGTGTACCTAGGGTCGTAGAGGGACTAGAGGTCCCTCAATCTAGCAAGACTGGGAGTACGGGCGGGCAACAGGCCACCCCGAGTCAGTCGGACGTTCACTTGGGTGACACTTCTGATGTGGGTGGGCCGAAATCTGGTCACCGCGTGGTATACTCAACGGGAACGTCCCAAGGCGAGAGGACTGTCCCCGCGGGTTCCACTCGGGTTGGAACCAACTTTGGCATGGAGCCGTCGCCAACTAGGCTTTCGGAGGACGGCGGACCTCCGTTGGTCGGCGATGGGCTCGCGCCCATGCCCCCGGTTGAGACCCCTAAGGATCGTGGTTACCCCTAAGGTGGACTCCTGGAGGTGGACCGAGACTCAACTGGAGTCGACAATCACTTCTCGCGGAAACTGTCCGTCGGGAGGCGACCAATGTGTTGCGGCAGATTTTGCCGGACCTGGTGGTCACGATGACGAATACTATTCTGAATCAGATTGTGGCGAGTTTGCCAGATGGCCTTAATGTCCAGACCGGATTGGGGCTTTCGAGCCCGCAGGCGCAGGGGGAATCCCTCCTAACGCCTGTCTCGGGTCGCCCTGAACAGGGGGCGACCCCAGTTAGTCCCAACGAGGGAGCCACACCATTCTCGGTGGGTCGTACGCCCCTGACGGGGGAGTTCCCCTCGGAAGCGCCGGCGGCTACACCAAGCTCGCCACGGCAGACGACAGGCACCGCGGGTCGACTAACCCCAGTGCCACAGCGGCTGTTCCCTCAACGTGAGGTGCCGCCCAAGATCCAGGTAGCCAACCCGGTCTACCAGAGGATCTTTGACTGTGAGACCTACGCCCTCCACAACAAGTCGGTGGCGTACGGTCCTATTCAGGCCCGAGCCATGGGCCGTGCCAAGAAGAATGCACTTTACTCTTTTGGGCACAAAGCGGAGTGGGATGGAACTTCCCCCCTCCGTTTCTTTGAGTTTCTACGTCGTTTCACGAAAGCCTGTGACGACAATGCCATAAGGGAAGGCATGGCTTTCTATACGCTACAGGATTTTACGAAGGGCGACCTGCGGACAGAACTTATGTCGGTCATGCCCAGTTCCTCGAATCGAGGCGCTGGTGAGGTGACGTCCTATTTGGAGCTCGTCAACTGGTTGTTGAGAGCCATGGTGGATGAAGCAGCGTTGGCTTCTCAACTTGAGGAGTTTACCCAAGCTCACCAGGAAGAGACTGAGGTCGAGTTGTCCTTTGCGGAGCGGGTTCGTAAGCTCATCAATCTTTCTGGCTTTCTTTATCCACAAGCTGTGGTAAAGAGTCGGTTTGTGGAGGGGCTCCTTTGGTCACTCCGTATGGAGACCCGGGAGCATAATACTGCTCGGGCGACACAGGCCGAGTTGGCTAGGCTCGCCTACCGCAGAGGTGAGGCCTACCGCAAGTTGCGGGAGGAACAACGCCAGGGGCGTCAGGCCGAGTTGGCCAAGGAACGGGAGGAGGCGCGCCAGGCCAGAGAGCTACGAGAGGCACGCCGAATTCGCAAGGAGAGGGTAGTAGCTGCCGTGCGATCTTCCCAAGGTACCTCGTCGCCTCTCCCAGTCGGGAAGACCACTCCGGGAGCTGACAATCGGTATTGGAACTGCAACTGCGATTGGCACCAGACATATGATTGCTTCATGTTGAGTAAATGCATTCAACAACTCGTGAAGAATGCGAGTAAGAAGTCGGCTACGAACGAAGTACGTTCACGCCGCGAGGGTGGACCTTGACCGGTTGTGGCGGTCGCCACACCCTCGGCGGAGGGGGCGGACACGTCGTCCTCGGACTCGTCAATTTCCCCTTCGCCCTCGGATTCAGACGCGAAGTCGGCGGGAAACGAATGACCGTTGGAGCTGGCCATCCTAAGCTCACAACGGCAGCCTCGGCCAAGTGGGTCAAGAGGACAAACCCGCCCTGCTGGATACTGCGGCGACCTAAGGGAGTCCGCCCACCTCGGGTAGGACTCCCTAAAAACGTAAACCCACGTCGGGTCATCGCGGTGCTGACGGGTGAAAACTTCCAGGTGGCTGGACGGCTGCAACTAGCCCACGGCCGTGGCTGTTGTGCCCGTTTTGTCCTTGATACCTGGTCAGGAGCCTCCTTGATTCGCAAGTCGCTATTACCAAAGGAGATGAAGCTCCAACGCTGGAAGTCTAAAGCTGACCATCTGATCGACATCAACGGTGGGGTACTTCCCATTGTTGGTACCGTAACCCTACCAACTAGGTTGGGGACCCATGAGGTCGACGTGACCTATGAAGTAGTCGGGAATATATCGGTACCCCTGCTTCTGGGTACCCCTCATGTTGTAACAAAAGTGCCTTTGATTTGTGGCCCTGAGTATTGGGCAAAGTTGATGAATGGGGAGACCATCCCCATCCTTGGTAAGAGAAAGTCTGTGGCTCCTGTGACAGTCACACAGTCGAAGCCTGTTTGCTCTGTGAGAGAAGCGTTTACTGCTACCCTGCGTTTAGCCCGTAAAGTCACGTTGCCCCCCAACTCGGTGGCGCACGTTGACGTTGTAACTGATTATACGGGGAACGGGTTGGTGCACCCTCACCCCCGTCTTACTCGCATGCACCAAGTGCATGTTGCCCTTGGCACGATGGACTCCAAAGCCGGAGTACCGTGCAGGATCCAGGTTATGAACCTGAGCTCTTCGCCCAAGTACTTTCAGTCGGGAGCCAAGTTCGGCTATATCGACCAACATTAGGGACCGATAGTAGCGGTCTCCCTCAGCGCGGGCGCGAGTAGCGACCCGAAGTCTGGAGAGGAGAAGCATCAAGCCAAGCCGGCCGCCTCTTGTCGACCCCATGTGAAGATGGAGAATGTTCCACCAAGGTTAAGGGTTCAAGTTGAACGCCTCTTGGACCAATTTCACAAGTTGTGGGATGGTCAATTGCGACTCATGAGAGCCACCCAACACCGGATGGAGTTGAAACCCGGTGCACCCCCTATACGGCAACATCCGCACAGTTGAGGGCCCCGTTCAAGGGCCCTCGTCAAAGAGCAAGTCGCTCGCATGGAGGCCCTCGATGTGATCGAGGCCAGCAATGCCGAGTGGGCGAGTCCGGTGGTTTTTGTCCCCAAAGTTGATGGGACCCCATGGTTCTGTATCGACTACCGTAAGCTCAACGAGAGCACAGTGATGGACAGTTGTCCCCTACCTAGGATGGACGACTGTCTGGAATCACCGGGGGAAGCTAACGTGTTTTCTCCCCTAGACTGTAACGCGGGGTATTGGCAAATTCGCATTGCCCCAGAAGACAGGCATAAAACTACCTTCACCTCTCACTGTGGTACCTACCTGTGCAAATGACTACCGTTTGGACTGTGTAACGCGCCAGCAACTTTCCAGCGCGCCATGGACATGATTCTGGCCGGAGTACGGTGGCAGATCTGTCTCGTGTACCTAGACGATATCATTGTGTTCTCCCGAAGTCCGGAGGAACACATTGGCCATCTTGGCCAGGTGTTCAAGCTACTTGCTGACGCCGGTGTGTCACTGAAGGCGAGTAAGTGCCACCTCTTCACTCAAGAGGTGGAATACTTGGGACATGTTGTCCGTCCGGGGCGCCTCAGTGTCAACGAAAAGAACTTGAGGGCCATCAGTAAGGCTCAGTTACCCTGGACCCAGACCCAGAGGACGAGCTTCCTCGGGATGTGTAACGTGTTCCGACGTTTCACTAAGGGCTTCGCCAAGGTGGCCAAGCCGTTGAATGAGTTAGTGAGCTCAACGCTACCGAAGAACCTACCTCCCCTAAGTCAGGGGGAGCAGGAATCCTTTGAGACTCTTCGGGACCTTCTGCTGAAGCCCCCTATCCTGGCTATTCCCAGGTTGGGAGGCCACTACATCCTGGATGTGGACGCTAGCTACGACCAACTTGGTTGTGTGTTGCTTCAGCAGCAGCCGGACAAGGAGTACTTGCCGGTGGGATACTTCAGCAAGGGGCTAAACTCGGCTGAGAAGAACTATGGAGTCACCGAGTTAGAAGGACTCGCATTGGTGTGGGCGGTGACGTCACTTCGTCACTACCTAGAGGGTGAGAAGTTCCTCATCCGCTGTGACCACCGCGCGTTGCAGTTCATCTTCAAGACGGATTGCACGAACACTGGTGTCAACCGGTGGAGGGTGCGACTTGCACCCTTCAACTTTGATATTGAGTACCGACCTGGCAGGCGACATGCCCTGGCCGACGGCCTTTCTCGCGTACCTACCGAGGGGCAGGTCACTAACTCAGTCGATGATGACATCACCATCGTGGGGGTAGTCGCGCGCTCGGGTCAGACGTTGAGCCCCGAGGCGCCAGGGAACAAGAAGTACTTGCCGCTGTCCATGGACGAGGTGGTGAAGTCTCAGGCAGAGGACTCCATCTGCAAGTCGCAAAGGGATACGCTGGATGCGGTGGCGGAAACGCGGATCTTTATCGGAGACGATGGCCTCCTCTTGAGGAGGGGGGTCATTCAGGGGACCGAACCACTTGTCGTCCGCGCATCCCTCAAGGACAGTATCCTTGAGAAGGAGCATAACGCTCCCACAGGTGGACATCTGGGGTCTCGTAAACTGTACCAGACCCTGAGGACGAGGTACGACGGACCGTCCATGGTGGTGGACATCTACAGTTGGGTGTCTGCCTGCACAAATTGTGCGCAGAACTGTCTGATGGAACGGCGACCTACTACGGATATGTTACTGGTCCCGGCCAAGGAGCCCTTTGCCGCGTTGGCAATGGACATCCTTGGGCCTCTGTTCGTGACCGAGGAGGGCAACCAGTACCTCCTGGTCATTTGTGATCCTTTCACGAAACTCACGCGAGCGATCCCTCTGGCAGAGATCACGGCCATGCTGGTCATGCCAGCCTTCCTAGATTACTGGGTTGCCGCGAATGGCATCTCGGACAGTACACTATCGGAAAATGGACCGCAATTTGCGTCCGTACTGTTTCAGGGAGTGCTGGATATGTTGGGGGTTCAGGCAAACTATGCCACCCCCTACCACCTACAAACTAATGAGCAGGTGGAGCGCGTCAACAAAACTGTTGTTCAGCAGCTGCGCCACTACGTGAGTGAGCACGTGAAAACGTGGGACCAATACATTTCTATTCTTACGACTGCCTACAATTCGCAGGTCCACTCATCTACCGGGAAAGTACCGCTCGCTTTTGTGACCTCACGTCGCGTGCGGTCTATTGCCGTGCGGCGGCCGCTCCCAACTAGGGAGGACGGTGGCAGTACGCCTACCCCCCCTGGGAGTAAGGCGGAGCTCGCTGCTAGGCTTGAAAAACTCATCCCTAAAGTCAGGGCTGAGATAGACAAAGCGCAAAAGCCCTACAAGCGTACTTTTGACAAAGAGATGCGCAATGCTAAGCATGTCCCCGAGAAGGGTGACTGGGTACTGGCTTACTCCCACACCCCAACTGGGGGTAAGTTGGTATTTCAGTCGAAGGGGCCGTACCAGGTCCTCCGTACAGATGGGCGGCGGTTCACCATCGAGATTGACGATGGGGTCCGCACAGTAAAGGGACAGGACGTGGTCAAAGTTGCACCACCGCCTGCAGGCGACCCATCTTGGGCGCGTGCGCTGAAAGCGTGGCGCCTGCCCTCGCTGCCTGCGGCCAGACAGGGCCGGCAGGAGTACGTGTTCGATAAGTTCATCGACCACGGCTGGGATGAGGACACTAACCGCCTCATGTTGAGGGTGCGTTGGATCAGCTATAAGGCCAAGGATGGTACGTGGGAATACGTGGAGGACCTTCCCGCTGAGAACGTCCGGGCATACTGTGCCCGAAACCATATAGACCCTAAAAGCCCCCCCTCGAAGTGCAGGAAGACCGAGTCACAGGGCCAAGAGAGTGCTTCAAGTCGGAGTGGTACGCAGAGTGGCTTTTAACTACAGCCCTAACCCTCACACTCTCACAACAAAGGCAGCTGCGAACTTGGCACGCATGCTAGACTCTCCAACCCCACGGCCCTCGCCCTCACATGAAGGCGAGCGGCGAGACCCACGCCGATAACGGTCTCCACTCGTTGGAGGGGGCGGCGGCTCCAAGTCGGAACCGTCGCGCCCCTCACGGTCGCGCAAGTGGCGCCGACCGTGGCTACTCTTCTGCTTGGGCATGCGCGCAAGTTGGCGACGCAGAGGCCGGACCGACACCGTCTCCGACGGGGTAGAGGACTCCGAGACGGAATAAGACAACTCGTCTTCCGACAGGGAGGGAGAGCGCCGCGAGTGACGGCGACGACGGCGAGGAGGCGAGTATGCCCCGCTCGGCCGACGCTTGCCACGCCATAGCGGGGCTGGCTGGGGCACAATAGACCCAATGCAAGCCAACTCGGCCGTCATTAACCCCGCCTTCAACTCGCAACTCGCGGTCGTCACTGCAGTACGGACGCGCTCCTCAAGTTGAGGAGTCTCGGAAGCCTGAAGGGTTGCGGTCGACGCGGCCAACCAAGAAATGGTGCGCACCAACATAGTGATCATCATCTTTTGAGGTCAGAGGCGTGGCCGGCAACACCAACTTGGGATAAACCGTCAAGTCGGTGGCCCCCAA
Organism: Pyropia yezoensis; assembly: GCA_009829735.1. Lineage (NCBI taxonomy): Eukaryota > Rhodophyta > Bangiophyceae > Bangiales > Bangiaceae > Pyropia > Pyropia yezoensis. Next base: position 19,776,829 of record CM020618.1, on the reverse strand, counting down.
GATTGGGGACACCGGGGTGGACGACTCAACGGCCACGCTTATCGGAATGTCCCCGTGCGGCTGGTAAGGGACTGCAGGAAGCGGAGGGGCACGCCGAGTTGGCGTTGCCCGAGTGTAACTGCGACCGCTACTCGGGGCCCCCGCAGTGGGTTGAGGCAAATAGTTTTCGTGAACAGGCACGGCCATCACGATGGCCTTGTCCAGGAGCAGCGCAGTGTGGCGATACAACCCCGGGGCATACGGGTAGTCCCCGATGCCGAACCCATCTCGAAGTACCACACGGCCGTCGTGAAGCTCACGACCGACCCAGACGAACTTGCGAAGTGCGCCATCGTTCTTGGGCACGCGGGTGGATCGGCGCAACTTGTGCTCAATGCTCTCCCACTCGATGAACTTATGTAGACGGAGCATCTTCTCAAGTAGAGTAAAATGTCCTGATGAGCACCCCTCAGCAACTAGCTGAGAGGTGAGCTGTTCCAAACCTTGGATCAGCCGAGGGGGGAAGATTCCAGAGCATCCCCCGCCGCTGGACACAAGACACCCAGGTCGACCTGACCTCTAGGAGCCACTGGGTTGCCAACATGGCGAACACCACGTGGTCCGGGCTAGCCACCAACATGGTGGAGCCGAAGTGGTCGAGCAACCGGGGTAACAACGCCGGAAACCCGTAGGGAACCTTAACTGGAGGCCACCACTCGGGCGTCTTGGGGTAGTACTGCTCCTTGCTGGCAGCGGACTGCTGCGGAAACTCAATTTGAGCCGAGGTCACCAAGTAGGGACCTCGCCGGAAGTCTCTCTGTATCCGCACATCGAAGTGATGAGTGTGCGGATCGACCTCGTGAAGGTACAGGACACGTGATGTCACCGCGTCCCAAGTAAAGGTCGGCACGTCGCCGTGGCCTGGGGTAGTTCCCCCGCGGTCCACCATGGCCTTGGCCCGCTGCACATCTTCGACTTCGTCCTCGTCCAGGAAAGCAAACTGTTCCGTTCTGGAGCCGGCAGGGAGCCCGACCCTACTGGGGAACGTCTCCGGTAGGCGGTCCCATACCCGACTCAGCGCTGTGCCAAGTCGGCCACAGCGGAGAGCAGTCAACCCCTCCTCATATAGAGGCCAAGCGGGGTAAAATTACTGCCTCAAGGCCTCACGTGGGATGACGCGGCCCGCTCCGGGGGAGATCCCGCCGCCAACCCAAAATCGGGTGACGCGGGAGTCCCATACCCCGGAGCGACCGCGGAGCCCCCGCCGGAAGTCCCGGCGGGCGCCGCACCGTAAGGGTTGTCCTCCATACGCTCGTCCAGGGAGGCAGACTCCAACCCCTGTACCGCCATGGCTCTTACCACGTTAGGGAGAGGCAGGGAGGCTGCAGCTGCACGAGACCCGCATCAAGTTGAGGGGGGCTCGGATCGTGGGTAGATAAGTGGCCTCCCCAGGGTGGGGCGGCCCAGTGGAAGGTGAAGGGGATGTGTTGGTCGTTGTGATGTGAGAAACGAGAAGAGCAAGCTGCCGAGTGGGCAAGCTTGAGGAGAGGGGCGGTCAACGTGACCGCCTTCACGTCCACATTACGTTCGCGGGGGACAGAAAGTCGCGCCCGCACCGCCGGACCTGCGTTTACACGCCCCCTCGCATGGCCGACCGGTTCGGTCGGAACTGAGGAGAGGGGAGTGTGGCAGTATTGACCCCCAGGTATGGGGCAACACGTGCCATGCAAGGGGCGGCAGGCCACAAGCCTGACTCAATCCTCCCCTTGCATTTGGGTCCATATTCCCTAAGTGAGGGATAATTAGCTTCGTAGTAAATCTATCGAGGATTTGAGGGTACTCGCCATTCTATCGTCTTGAATTTTCGTGTGGCCCGGTGGGCAGGTGCTGGGGTGGGAGATTCTGAGTGTCGAGATTCTGAGGGGACCCTGGGGGGATAAGGGGAGGGACAGCGGGGCTTGGCCTTGCTTCCCCGACCCGACCAAGAAGCTGTTGGACCACACACGATCTTCTTGTTTGTCAGTGGGGGGATTGCCCCACAACAAGGATAGAGTGTGTGCGACGTGCACTTCTTCCAAATCGCCCGACATGGGAAGCAGCCTTTGTGCACCGCCCAAACTTGGGTGTCGCGTGTGCGAGAGGTTTTTGCCACAGAACGCTTTGGCGGCTACCCGCTTGGAACAGGCGCTTGGCGCTTATCTTGCCCGATGTGATGCTCAGGCCAACGACACGAGTGCCCGCAGGCAAGACCTGAAGGGACTCCCGGATGTAGGTCGCCTCAAGCGCGGCCGAGTATGGGTCGGGCCGCTCGCCAATTGATGCGTAGTGCGCGGGCGACAGGTCGGTCATAACCGTCAGCGGGGTCTCAGCCACGAAGTGGGCAAACGGCGACACCGGCAGCGTCATGTCAGACCTGCTAGGGCACAGGAAGTTAGCGTTGACCCCGTACCTGAGAGCACGGTCAAACACACGCGACACAGAGGCGGACAGCAACGCGGCAGGCCGCGTCAGCGCCTCCTGGCGCTGCTTCGGAGTCTTCGACAGCGCTTGCTCCAAAGCAGCCACCGTTGTCTCCGCCAGCATCCGCCGCTGCCCTGCGGTATCCAGGCGGGACTGGCACTCCGCCAGGGCGCTGGTTCGTGCATTATCGTCGAGTTCTGCCGCATCAGCTAGGCTGCAAAGTCGATCCTTCTCCTGCTCAACCCCATGACCTCACGTTCCCTTTGTGCAAGGCGGGCATTGGCAGTTGCCAATCGCTCTTCAACGGTTGCAATAACTGGTGCAGAGGGTGACGCGGACGTGATGATCGGGGACCAGGCCGAAAAGCGAGACCTCTAAGCTGCTGTGTACGCAACAGACAAGAACATAACCAACTCAAGAGAAGACAAAACTGAACTGGACAATCTCGGAACCACATCTTGTATATGCCCATACTTCGTCATACTTCGCGCAACGTGGGCGACGCTGACTGGCTGGAGGCCCCGAACCCGGTTTCAAGCAATGGAGTTGATCCAGCACGTGAGCTACATGATTTTGACGCGCGACAGCTTGTCTCCACAGTCTACCCGAGTCCCTCCGGTCGGCGAATGCGGATGTGGGGAAGGATTGACCGAGTTCGGTCTGTTTTATTGCAGGCATTGCCTGACGGCCAAAATGTACAGTAGCCTCCTGTCTCGACGAACGAGGGCGGCCGTGAGTTTTGTCCGATTGTCGACTCTGTAGCAAAAAAAGTAGGGCACGCAGCAGAATGCGAGTGAAAGTGAATGAATGTGGGATATTTTAGGCCTGTAGGACAGGAACGGAGCTTCTTCACCAGGGCTCTTCAAGAGTAGCAATTTGATCTTAGCGTACGGTATTGGCCCCGGCAAAATTCTGAAAGTGAGTGTGAGTGCTGGCTAACCGCGCCAGTCTTCTGAATAGAGCATGTGAGCATCCGTGCAAGTTCTCAAGAGTGCGTAGCAAGCGTACACGCTCGGCCAATCTGCGGCCAAGCGTACTAAAGTCGATTTTATATTACTAGGCCCCTGGCCACCGGGCAACTTTGTCCCTGCATAAGTTCGTCAAGACGAAACAGCTGAACGCTATTCTCAGTCCATACAATGGAGCTCCTCACTTGCATTCTTTTGAGCCACTCTACTCGGCTCCACGATGCCAAGACCGTACATTGAGGTGCCAACAATGAGTTGCCAGCCTTTTTTTTTCACTTGTTGCTGTACTCAGAGCGCTCTGGCGAGGTGAATATTGACGCTTCGGAAGTGGCACCGACCCAGTTCGTGTACGAAGAGGTGCGGGGGGCCGGTCAGGCCGTCGCGGGCACGCTCAGATCACGACAAGCGCAGATGAAGCAATCATAGCACACGTAGGCGAAAGTCCTCGGCGGGTCGCGCGCAGAATCGTGCGTTGCCAATTCAACTTCATGAGTCAAAGAGCGAACGGGGGCCACTTCGAGGGGGCTACTCGTGTGATCCCTTGCCGTTTCTTTGCCCGCCTTTTCTTTTGCCGGATCACCTACGGCCTTAGCGCTCGCAGGACGCCTCGCCATGCAGCGCCAAAGGAGTTCGGGTGACCGAGGGAGGCTGCTGGCTGCCTTTCTTCGTCGGCATGCCTCGCGGGAGCAGTGCTGACGCTGTCGCGCAAATGCGCGGCCGCGCAATATACGCTCTCACAAAGCAGTGCGCTGGGATTGTGTCGAACGCTCGGGCGTTCTTCGAGCGTGAGCGAGACATCGCGCGATCCAGGGCGCTGAATAACCCTGCGGAGCGCACCAGCTGAGCTACAGAAGTAAATGAGCGGGCTGTCAAGCGCGTTCGCTCGGAGAGCTATCATGCTACGCGTCGGCCGGCAGGCGAGCCAGAGAGGCGGGCGACCAGCCGCCGCGTGCCTGCGGCGGAGCGTGTGAGGGTCCCCGAGGCGATTTATAAGCAGTTTGACAACCGCTCGGTGCCCACCCTGGACTCAACTCTGTTGTACCTGGCGGCTGAGCGCGCCGCAGGGCGGTCCGACGGCACGTACCCGTGGTCCGGCACCACGTTGCTTAGATGCATGCAAGATATGGGGCTTACATCCTCCCGCGGACCGAACCACTATGACGTCGCTCGGGAGAAGGCTTCTATTTTGGCCCAGCGGAACCAGCTCCTGCAGCGGCTTCAAGAACATCGAGACAGCGGAAAGACGATCTTCTTCCCTGACGAGACACGGGCGAACAAAGACATGATTCCCACGCGAACGTGGAACGACGGGAACTTGCGGGGGCGGCTGAGCGTCCCATCGGGGAAAGGCAAGCGAATCATCATTGCTCACGTCGGCTCACGGAGGACCGGATTGGTTGACGGAGCCTTGTTGGTATTCGTCGGCCAAAAGTCGACTGGGGACTACCACGGGGAGATGAACTCAAACGTTCCGCTGCGGTGGCTGGAAGCAGAAGTTCTACCAAAGATTAGGGGCGATGCTTTTGTCGTGGACCGGGCGCCTTATCACCTGGTCCCGACGGACAATACGAGGCCTGCGTCATCAAAATTGCGGAAGGCAAAACTGGGTGATTAGCTTGAGGCGCACGACGCGATTCCTGCCGCATGGGCCGGCACAGATTGGCGCTTTGACCGCTCATGAGCTGAACTGAGAGCGGAAGCTGACGAAAACGGCCCTGCCCCGCAATTCCTGGCGCAAAATCTAGAGCGGCGCTTCGACGTCACAATTCTGATCTTGCCGGGAGCGCGTCCGGAACTGAAGCCCATCAAGATGATTTAAGGCTCCGTGAGGTCGGCATTGCGGCCTTTTCGCTGGCCCGGTTGCAGCTGCTCGTTAACCGGAAGTTTGAGCGGATTACGCCTGAGGTTTGGGGGCGCTATGAGGACGATTTAGAGAAGATGGAAAACTTCTATCGTACAGCGGCAGCTGCTGCGGACGCGATGGGCTCAGATTTTGAGTGTAGCGATCTGGAGGTAGGCAGCGGGAGCGAGGATGGGTCGGAAGTGACGACGAGGCTATGGAGTGTTGATAGAGACTTGCGGTTGTGTGCTGCTGTAGTGCCATGTGTTTTTTCAGTGTCGTAGGTAGCCATACACCTTCACGATTGGATCCGTTCTTTGTACCTCGAGTCGGCCAGTGGCCGGTGGACCGCGATAAGATCGCCCGTAGCAGCTGGCCGCCGGCGGCAGCGTCGTTTCTGTGCCGTCACTGTGGTACCAGTCGGCGGCGGTTGATCACGGTCACGGTGACGGGTGAGGGCACCCGTTGCGAACCAGCCACCGCGAGGCGGTGACGGACAGCGACGCGCACCGAGATGGTGGGTCAGGGCTAGGCAATGAGTGTGCAGGTGGAGAGACGCACCCCGTGGAGACGGCGACCACGTCCCAATCCACAGGCGCCGATTGTGTGGGGGGATGAAGCAATTCGAAATGAAGCCCCCCCTTACACCAATTGTGATGTTACGATCTATGTGCGACAACCGAGTGAAGACCGGTCATCGCGAGCTTTGCGTGAGATACGGGCCCAAATACGCACCTTGCGCCCCACGTGAGGCTGCATGCGTAAAGCATTCTTGCCAGAGGGAGAAGTACGCCGGTGCTGAACCATGATACAAAGTTTCGAATCGATAACTTAAAGAGCGTTGGCACGCGGGCCGGAATCCCACGGGCCTAGCTATATGGAATAAACTTTAGATAAAAAGCAAATGGCATGCGTACGTTGTGAGCGTACGCATGCAGAATCAAGGGAGTACCGAGGCCTCGGTGGCAAGGAAGAGGACGACGGTATTAACATCGGCGATAGCAGCCGCTTGGGTGGTGACCGCCCCAGCGGCCCCAGCGGCAGCCGCGGCGGGCGCCGGAGCAAAGGCGACGAATGCACTGTGACATAACTGTACCAGTACAAAAGATTCGTTGAGCTCATAATGCTACAAAGGTTGTTGGCAGGGTCGAAAAGATAGACACTGCTTAGTTGTCTTAGCAACAGCCGAACGCTTGGTAACGGCCGCTGAAGACAATGCAGCGGACGACATGCCATCCCTTCTTTGCTGCGCCCAGTTAAAGATAATCTGACAAAAAGAACGGCAGCTCTGTGCTCCTTTGGTGACCTCATAGCCGTCCGGGGCGCAAGCACCAAGCGCTGACGTGCTATGGACTTTGAGTCAACGCTGGTCAAACTGTCAAATCGCTCGTTGCTCGATACGGATCTTGTCATTCGACGTGCACATGACGCAAGGAGACCCCAAGATGTGAGCTAGCACGAGAATAAAAATGTATTGTAATACCCAACTACACTACGCTTAGAACGCTGGGCAAGTGCGTACTCGAAACGCTTAGCCCCGCCCCAACTGGCCCAGTGAGTGTTTGAGTGCTTCTGGAGCAATCGCGTACCGCGTAGCACGATACGCTTGACAAATACGCGCGTATTCCTCTTGACCGAGATACGCTTGAAGAGCCCTGCTGTCCATCCCGTAAGCAGCCCAAAAAAGTGTCACGTGCACGGGTACTTTCGCTCGTAAATCTCCACACTATCTGGCTTTCATGTACCCAATAGTTGCTTTATTGCATTCGTTTTGGGTTTAGACGTCCGTGGCATGCTTGCAGCCAATCGGATGCCGTTCTTCAGCCGCGGACCGCGCGATGTGTGACCATTGCATGTGGCCATTCGCGTCTCCTCCTACTCTCGCGTTGCGACGGCCGACCGCACGTCGTCTGCACAGGCGCTGTATGCGCTCAGGGAGACTGGCAGCGAGCTTCCCCCGCGCCCCGGCCCCCCCTGTTCAGAACGGAGGCGGGCGCCCCAGGACGCGGCCTCTTCGTCACAGCACTTGTTGGTGGACCCGCGGGCGACACGAATGGGAACGTTCTCGCCGGGCCGCCCTCCCTCCCGCGTGTTGCCAGTGTCAGCCCGCGTCCTTTCGACGCTCTCCCCCGCACGGGCCATCAGACTTCTGCAGCTGAGGCCAAACCCAGGAGTGGGTGGCGGCCGCGAGCCCGCGTGAGCCCGCGATTGGGTGCGTCTAGGCGAGGATGGGCCCGATTACGGTTTGAGGGGCACCCCCCCGGGCGCCCTCGGTTGGATCGCTCGAGACGACAGCAGCGGATCCCCTGCACTCGAACGCTCGGGTCAGCCCCACACGACCACGTGGCACGCGGCGTTGGCGCTATGGCCTGAGCCCCACCCCCCCCCCACCGCCAAGAAATGCGATTGGTGCCCACACCCCTCCCGCCCAGCACAGCGAATGGTGCCCCTGGCCGACCGTGTGCTCACCCCTTCCTGCCATCCACGCCCAGCTTAGAGCGGTCTCCTGGGTGAAATTACACGCATCTCAGTGGTTGGAAAACCTCAGCAACACCCAGATTTGGCAAAAACCACTCGCACACACGGCACCGAATGTGGCATTATTGACCCCAGGTAGGGGGGCAACAGGTGCCACGCAAGAAGCGGCAGGCCACAAGCCTGACTCGTTCCTCCCCCTGCATTTTGGTCCATATTCCCTAAGTTAGGGATAATTAGCTTCGTAGTAAATCTATCGAGGATTTGAGGGTACTCGCCATTCTATCGTCTTGAATTTTCGTGTGGCCCGGTGGGCAGGTGCTGGGGTGGGAGATTCTGAGTGTCGAGATTCTGGGGGGACCCTGGGGGGATAAGGGGAGGGACAGCGGGGCTTGGCCTTGCTTCCCCGACCCGACCAAGAAGCTGTTGGACCACACACGATCTTCTTGTTTTGTCGTTGGGGCATTGCCCCACAACTGGAATGGAGTGTGTACAATTGCACTTCTTCCGGTTCCCCCGGCGCGGGAGGCAGCCCTTGCTCACCGCCCCAACTTGGGTGTCGTGTGTGCGATTGGTTTTTGCCACATTTGGTGAAGGAGCAGGGGACAGAGGTAAACTTTACCTCCGGGTGCACCCGGGCGTAGGGGGCCCTGAGTCTCAGAGGAATGGTGGTTTTGGACTGTGTCGTGGGGATCATTAGCGAACACGGCTGGATCGGACCCCCCGACGGTCGGGAAACTCTCCGGTGACGACTTTACTCCGGCGCCTTTAAACACTGGCCAGACGCAGGGTGTACCTGGGGTCGTGGAGGGCTCGAGGCACTGCGGTCAGCAGGGCCGTGGGCATCGGTTTGGGTGGTATGCCACACTGACAAAGTCGGGCGTTTACCCTGAGGATCTTCCTCGGACCGGTGGTTTGCACTTCGGCCACCGGGTGGTACCCTTAAAGCGAACGTCCCAAAGTGAGAGGATCGTCCCCGCGAGATCCACTCGGGTTGGATTCAACTTCGGCATAGAGCCATCGCCAACAAGACGGGTGGAGAACGGCGTACCTTTGCTCGTCGGTGATGGGCTCAAGCCTGTGACAGAGGTCGTAACAAGTTGTTACCCCCGCCACTCTCGAGGAAAGTATCTTTGATCTCGAGCCAAGTTCGGCTAGATCGACCAACATGAGGGACCAGTACTAGCGGTCACCCTCGGCGCCGGCGCGAGAAGAGACCCGAAGTCTGGAGAGGAGAAGCACCAAGCCAAGCCGGTCGCCTTTCTTTGACCCCATGTGAACAGGGTGAATGCTCCACCCCGGTTGAGGGTTCTGTACCAGCAACAAAGCCGTAGTAGGCCGCCGTTCCATCAGACAGTTCTGTGCACAATTTGTGCAGGCAGACACCCAACTGTAGATGTCCACCACCATGGACGGTCCGTCGTACCTGGTCCTCAGGGTCTGGTACAGTTTACTAGACCCCAGATGTCCACCTGTGGGAGCGTTATGCTCCTTCTCAAGGATACTGTCCTTGAGGGATGCGCGGACGACAAGTGGTTCGGTCCCCTGAATGACCCCCCTCCTCAAGAGGAGGCCATCGTCTCCGATAAAGATCCGCGTTTCCGCCACCGCATCCAGCGTATCCCTTTGCGACTTGCAGATGGAGTCCTCTGCCTGAGACTTCACCACCTCGTCCATGGACAGCGGCAAGTACTTCTTGTTCCCTGGCGCCTCGGGGCTCAACGTCTGACCCGAGCGCGCGACTACCCCCACGATGGTGATGTCATCATCGACTGAGTTAGTGACCTGCCCCTCGGTAGGTACGCGAGAAAGGCCGTCGGCCAGGGCATGTCGCCTGCCTGGACGATACTCAATATCAAAGTTGAAGGGTCCCAGTCGCACCCTCCACCTGTTGAGACGGGTGTTCGTGCAATCCGTCTTGAAGATGAACTGCAACGCGCGGTGGTCACAGCGGATGAGGAACTTCTCACCCTCTAGGTAGTGACGAAGTGACGTCACCGCCCACACCAATGCGAGTCCTTCTAACTCGGTGACTCCATAGTTCTTCTCAGCCGAGTTTAGCCCCTTGCTGAAGTATCCCACCGGCAAGTACTCCTTGTCCGGCTGCTGCTGAAGCAACACACAACCAAGTTGGTCGTAGCTAGCGTCCACATCCAGGATGTAGTGGCCTCCCAACCTGGGAATAGCCAGGATAGGGGGCTTCAGCAGAAGGTCCCGAAGAGTCTCAAAGGATTCCTGCTCCCCCTGACTTAGGGGAGGTAGGTTCTTCGGTAACGTCGAGCTAACTAGCTCATTCAGCGGCTTCGCCACCTTGGCGAAGCCCTTAGTGAAACGTCGGAACACGTTACACATCCCGAGGAAGCTCGTCCTCTGGGTCTGGGTCCAGGGGAACTGAGCCTTACTGATGGCCCTCAAGTTCTTTTCGTTGACACTGAGGCGCCCCGGACGGACAACATGTCCCAAGTATTTCACCTCTTGAGTGTAGAGGTGGCACTTACTCGCCTTCAGTGACACACCGGTGTCAGCAAGTAAGTTGAACACCTGGCCAAGATGGCCAATGTGCTCCTCCGGACTTCGGGAGAACACAGTGACATTGTCTAGGTACAGTCCCCGTCCAATATCGCTTGTCCACTTGGCACGTCCAATTTTCGAAAGGATTTTGTCACGGATCCAACCATCTCCATGGAGCTCCGATTTGCAGGCAGCGGCTGCGGCTTGGCGAAAGGAGGCACCGACACCCAACCCCCCTCCCCCCCACCGCCCCCACCGCTACAACAAAAAAAAGCTCATGGGTCCACGGTCACCCTCACCCTCCCCCCACCTCGCCTTCACATCAATACTTAATCCCACTCCCCTTCGCGGCCAACACAGCGGCCACACGACGAGGCATTGAAGCAACAAGAGCCGTGAAGAACTCCGCCGGCATGGCGTTGCACTCCTCACAAAGCGCGGCCAAAAGCTCATCCTTGTTCTTAGGGGCGACCTTGCGCCCCCGCAGGCGACGATCTAGCTCCCCCCAAGCGTTCTCAATGGGATTGAGGTCCGGGCTCTGCCCCACCCACGGCATCGGCTGCGATAGCCCCGTTACTGCTGCCCAGCGACGCCATCTCCCGGATGGCACCCCTCTGCTGCGGCGTGAGGGACGTGCGGTGTTGCCCCGCCATCGACATCAGGTGCCGCCGGTACATTTGGGGGGGGAGGTGGACGAGTGGCGCGCTCTTTGTGCGCTTCACGGAGATGGCGGCTCGGGCCGCGCATCTCCCAGATATGGGGCTCAGCGAGGTAAAATCGCAAGATCTGCGGTGCTTCGCGCAGATGTCTCGGCGCACCAAGGCCCCAAAATTGAAGTGGACAAACGATTTTGTCTGGGGACTGTACACGAGACAGATCTGCCACCGTACTCCAGCCAGAATCATGTCCATGGCGCGCTGGAAAGTTGCCGGCGCGTTACACAGTCCAAACGGTAGTCTTTTGCACTGGGAGGTACCACAGTGCCAGGTAAAGGTAGTTTTATGCCTGTGTTCCGGGGCAATGGGAATTTGCCAATACCCCGCGTTACAGTCTTGGGGAGAGAAGACGTTAGCTTCCCCCAGTGAATCCAGACAGTCGTCCATCCTAGGGAGGGGATAACTATCGTTCACCGTGCTCTCGTTGAGCTTACGGTAGTCGATACAGGACCATGGGGTCCCATCGGCTTTGGGGACGATGACCACAGGACTCGCCCACTCGGCATTACTCGCCTCAATCACATCGAGAGCCTCCATGCGAGCGACTTGCTCTTTGACGAGGGCGCTTGAACGGGGCCCTCCCCTGTACGGTTGTTGACGCATGGGGGGTGCACCGGATTTGAAATCGATCCGGTGTTGGGTGGCTCTCATGAATCCCAATTGACCATCCCACAACTTGTGAAATTGGTCCAAGAGGCGTTCAACTCGAACCTTCAACCGGGGTGGAGCATTCTCCATCAGGCCCTGTCATAAGTACTGTTTTCGGCCTGGCGTAAAGTATGACGGGCACTGAAATTTCCGACTATGGGTACGGTGAAATAGATTTTTGATTCGTAGTATTGAGTACTCGTCGACCAGGGTGGGTACGATTATCGCGTATATACTCTCAAATTGAGTATATAGAATCGCTGCTTATAGCTCGCGCCTGACGACTGGCCATTACGCGCGGCCTGCTGTCAGCCGCGCGCGCCGGCCGTCACAGCGCACGTGGACACGCGACTGTATGCTGAAGAAGGATTGGCCCTCCACTTCGGTGCTCGCCCGCCCCACACGCGGGCCGCGCTCCCACCCGACACGCCGCGCGCGGGCCGCCCCCCGCGCGCCACCCTCCACGGGCCCCCGCGAGCAGGCCCCCCCCCGCGACCCGATCCCCGCGAGTCTTCACTCCCCGCCCCCCCGCCCTGCGCGCCCCCCCCCCCCCGCCCTGATTGCCCCCCCCCCCCGCCCTGCGCGCCCCCCCCCCCCCGCCTTGATTTCCCCCCCCCCCCGCCCTGCGCGCCCCCCCCCCCCCGCCGTCATTGCCCCCCCGCCCCCGCGCTGCGTGCCCCCCCCTTCAGGGCCACACCCGACCAGACAGTACCTACCCCCTTGCGCGAGCGCAAACCGGCACCGGCCGCCGCGCCCTGCTCAGTGGCCTCACACCGTATTTTGGCCAGGCCCAGGGGGCCTCGCTGGAGGGTGCCCACCGGTAGGCGGCGACTGCAGTGGGGCCGCTGACGCGGGTCCGTCTGACGGGCCCCTGGAGCTGGTCAATTTGAGGGGTCGGCGTGCCGCGAGGGGGTGTAGAAGGGCTGGAAGCAGGTGGCACCGCCTCGTCCAGGCTGCCGCCTCATTGTGAGAGTCCCCACCCAGTTGCGCCCCCCCCACTGGCGTCCCCCTCAGTGCCTGCGACTGTCCGTCCCGCAGCCACGAGGGCGCCCGCGCCAGCCATCCGTCGCACGCACCCGCCATCCGTGGCCCTTCCCGCACCAAAGCCACCCCACTTTGTCTGTGCCGCCGCACTTTATGCCCCCTCGGTCGGCGGCGCTCCCCACAGGACGACGCTGGCTTCCCGTGCGGCGGTCGCTTTTTTTCCCTACGCCCTCACCTGCAGGGCCACCCTTTCGCCGATAGCGACCTCCCCATGGTAGGAGCGACCGCCCTCTTTTGACCCCCACCTCCCCCTTCCCGCGGCCACCGCCCACTGGCGGCGGCCGTGTCGCCATGGCGGCCGCGCTCTCGCTGGCGGCGGCGGCGTGGCTCTCGCCGCGGCCTTCCGCGCGTTGGCGCCGTCCGCCCGCCCTGTCGTGCTGCTCCCCTCCTCGCCGCCCCCCCTTTTTATGGCGACTCGCCGCGCGGCGGCGGCCGCCTCGGTCCGGTGGCGTCTGTCGTGGCGGCACCCTCGCCTGCCGCTGGTGGTCTGTGTTGCTCTTGGCGCCCTTTCCTGCGGATCCCCCCCCCTCCTGGCGGACTGCGCCCTGCTCTCTGGCGGCGCCTTCCCCAAAGGACGGCTTTCCTGGCGTCGCCCCCTGCCGTGGCGCCCTTTTTCCTTTGCTGCTCAACTCCTCACTGGCGGTGGCACCTCCCTGTGCCGGCGGTGCTGCTCATGTGGCGGCTCCGCTACCCGGCGGCTCTGGCTGCCACGACGAGAGGGCGGGTGGACGGATGCACCCGGTCATTGCGATGGGGGGGCGGCCTGTCGTGCAGTCACTGGGACAGAGCAGCGGTGGCACGACAGGGGGGGAGGGTGGCCGGTGGGAAGGTGGGCAGCAACGGGGGGTTGGAGACGGGGGCGACAGCAGGAGGTGTGGTGACGGCGAGTGCGGTGCAGGCGGCGAGAAACTAGGAAAAAAAAAAAAAAAAAAAAAGGAGGAAGCAAGAACCCTCCGCTGGTGTAAATGCAACTGATTTGACATCCATCCAACGTTACTTACTTGCAAGCTCGTGAGAACCAGCTCGCGCTCAGCTGACCGTGCGGGGTCGGCAGGTGGCTAGCAGCCACCGCCAGTGCGGGGGGGGTGCCGCTGCAAGCCCCGCGTCCCAACGTTGGGCCACCGATGCAACCAGTTGCCCGTCTCTTGGGGGGGTCGGCGCGGCATGCACTAGCGCTGCTACCGACCGCCGCCCCATCGTCGTTAGGCGCTCTCACCGGCGGCCCCATGCCACCAGTCACTCCCCTCCCCTCCCCTATCGTGGTGCCCTGCCCCCCCTCCTCACCGCCCGCACTTCCCCATGGTGCCCAGCCCGCCGCGGCGCTGCCGGGCGCCTGCCCCACCCTCGACTGCCAAACAGACCAGCACCGCGTCGTCGTCGGGGCGCGGCGTGTTCGCCTTTCGCTGCTCAGCTGGGCGGGGGGGGCCCCTGGTAAAGCGTGTGGCGTCCCCCCCCCTATTGGCAACATCTCGCCTCAGCCGTTGGCGCCGCCGTCTTGCCGCAGGCGGCGCCACCCCCCCCGGACGGCGCCGACGTTGGTGCTGTTGGCGGCGTTGGTGGTTCTTTTTTGGGGGCGGCCGCATCCCCGCTGGCGGCGGCGCCCCCCCCCCCTCCTCTGACGGCGGCGGCGTTGCTGCTGCTGGCGGCGTTGGTGGTTCTTCCTGTCTTCCTGTCTTCCTGGTGGGGCCGCCTGCGCGGCGGTGGCGGCGACCCCCCCCCCATCGGCGGCATCCCTGCTCGCGTTGGCGCGGCGCTCCCTGCGGCGGCGGCGGCCCCCCCCCCATCGGCGGCAACATGATGTTGCCGCCGTTGGCGGCGCCGCCCCGCAGGTGGCGCCCCCCCTCCCCCGTCGACGGCGGTATGTCGCTGCCATTGGCGCGGCCCCGCTACAGGCGCGGCCACCCCCCCCCCTCTTTCCTGGACGGCGGCATGTCGCTGCCGTTGGGGTTGGTGTGCTTTTTTTGGGTGGCCGGCCGCCTGCCTGCCCTGGACGGTTGGGGGGGGGGATATGATGAGGGAGTGTTGACCTTCCGCTGTGCGCTCCCCGGGGCCACCTGGGCCGCGTCTACCTCCCCACTCGCCGTCGCGGCGGCCTCGCGCGGTCGTCGTGCGGGAGTTTGATGTTCCGCTTTCTGGTGGCGTACGCCTGCTCCTGCGTGGGGGTATCTCTGTTTGCGGGGAGTGTATATGCTCGCCCGCCGGCCACCCAATGAGCAACGGGGTCTTTCTTTCTACCTGTTCACGCCACGGACGTGGCGTCGTGCGGCGCGGCCCTGGTCGGGGTCTCGGCTCGCACGGGTGTCGAAGGCGAGACGGTGCGTGTGGGCGAGTGTGAGTTTGAGCCCGCGGACGCGCCAGTCGGGGTGGGCGCTCCCATGCTGTGTTTATATGACTGCGAGAGGGGGAAGTTTTGAACCATGCCATGCCTGCGCTGCCCAGACCACTACAAGCTTATAGTAGATGGGGAAGTGACTCGCTTTTCCGACCGTCTCAGTTTCCGTTTTCTAGGGGTGCAAAGTAGACGGCCGGCAGGCACGCACAAGCAGAGAGCGTAGCCCATACGTTTGTGTGGATGTTCTCTTCACTGACCGCCGGGCGCGGCGGCTGTGTGTATGCTAACGGGCTCGGCCGATGGGCAGAAAAGAAGGGGGGCATGAGCTCTGGCCGGCATGATACCCCCAGTCACTGACAACCACTCAGGCGCGCTCTTGCTGCTGCGGGGGTGCGCGGTGCACTGCCTTTGACGCACGTCTGCCGACCTACCTAATCCCACCTGCCGCTCCTCTTCTCGGGCCGCTCGTCTAACACACTTATTGTCGTGTCCCGCACCCGTTTCGACCAGCACTCACCGTAGTACTAAGGTGCACCGAGGTGCATCAGGGGCATGTATAGAAGAGCGGGTACAAAAAAGAGGGGTTCCTATCTGCTCTACCCTTCCACCGAGGACTCGTCCTCGCCCTCCTCAAAATCAGCAGACGACTCCCAGTACCCTCCCTCGTCCCCCACATCATCTACCGTTGGCTCAAACGTGTTCATTGCGCACCTGTACTCATCCGCCGCCGCGTGCGAAAGGATGGGCACGGAAGCCGTGTCCTCGGACACCAGGTCAGCGTTGGCTGACACGAGCGAATGCATCTCCACACTTGAAATGGAAAGCGACGCACGGTCAGGCCGCACCAGCCGACCCGCAAACGAAAAGTCGCGCTCGCACGAGGCAGAAGATCCAACGGCACCAAACGCAGAGGCGGCCACCAAATACAAGGTGGGGAGCTGTTCACGGTGCCGGCGCCAAAATGTGGAGGTCTCATCAGCTGACATGTTCTTGGAAAGAGTGCGATAGCGCGTCAGCTCCGCGTGGACGTCCCCAGCATCCCCAGCGTGCATAGGGCGGCCACCTTGCTGACGCCCAGGGACAGCAGCACCCCAAAGCACCAAGGAAGACCGTGCCGCGGCTCGCTGCTCGGAGTGCCGCGACGCAGTGACAGGGGTGGGCGGTGCACTGGGCGCGCGACGGTTGTCACCTGTCGAGGTTGGGGCTTTCCACCTGGTGGCGGTGGTCAAAACGGCAGCCTCGGCCACCGGCGATGGGTCCGGGTCGCCCAGCCACGTGGCCACCTCCCGCAGCATTCTGGATCCCCCGGGCGTCAGCGTCATTGCCCTTAGCACGGCATCATTCTGCAACCAGTTCTTGGTGGCGTCCTTTCGGCTAAAAAAAAGCCGATCCAACTCCGACCGGAGAAGATGAACGGCCGTCCGAGCTTCCGGGCACAGACATTCAAACCCCGGCGTGGTGTCCACGTACACATCTTCGCTCGGGAACAGGCGGTCGTCCAACTCCATCACGTCCACGTCCCGGTTGTCGGCCAAGTACTGCTCAATGGCGGCCGCGCCGACCGCCAGCGGCGGCTCGGGGTACTTGGGGACGACCATCGTGTCGCAGTGCATGGTCTTGCGCAAAGCGACGAGCAGGGGGAGCAGGTCCGCGAGGGTGGCCGTCCCGCTCTCAGCGGCCTTCGTGACCTCGTAGCACGGCGTCAATACGCCGATGAAGTGCCTTAGCTTGTCCCAGTCACTGCGCGTGATACGCCGCTGCCGCTGCTCCGCCGTCAACGACGCAGATCGAAAGTACGCCGTCAACGGCTCCCACATGGTGAACAGGCGACAGTGCGACTCGTACGTCGAGCCCCAGCGCGTTGCCACGTCCTGCACCAGCCCGCGGGAGCTGGGATCCCCCGCCGCGTCGACTCCGCGCATGCGCTTCGCCTCGCCCGGGGAGTGCTCGAAAAACCGGACCGTGGTGCGCAAGCGAGCAAGTGCCTCTCGCGCCCCATCATTGGGGCAGGGCTTGAGCTGGCGACGGGCGGCCTCGCCACCCTTGGCCATGCGTACCGAGCGCTGGGTGGCCGACTCGCCCGGGCCCCCGAGAGCCTTCCTGACAGCGTTGTGCAAGGAATGGGCGGCACACGGGACCCACGCGTCAGTGAACCCGATCATGGCCTTGCGAACGTTGGCGCCGGAATCGGTAGTCGAGCTCGCAATGTCTTCCATCGTAAGCCCAAAGTACGCCAGCCGGTTCTTGGTCCAACCTCGAATGCTTGCAAAGTCGTGCTTCCCGCCGCACTTCCATACCCCAAGAGAACGTTCACCGCCCGCAAACGTGCTCGTCTCAGTAAAGCGAATGACGAGCGACCCATAGCTCTCCTTGGAGTGCCGCGCCGTCCACAGGTCGAGGGAGATGTGGCCCCAGGGCACACCGGAGGAGCCTTCCTTCACCTTGGCAAGCATACCCGTCAAGGCGCCGTGAACAACCGACGCCAGCTCCGTGAGGTGGTGCCGCACCGTCGCTTGCGCTGGTGGCGTGTACGTTACGCGCAGCCCCGCGAGGAAGGTCCGCAGGCGCTCTTGGCGGGCAAACGCGTGAGGTGACGCGCTCGTTACCAGCATCATGACGAACCGGACGTGGTGATCCCGTCGGGCAGCCGGGCGCAGGAACTGGGTGAGCGACCCGTCGTTGGCCACCTCTCGAGTTCTCGGACCGCCCTTGATATTTTTAGATAGGTAGAGAGCTGCCAGCAGATGGTCGCCCCGCCGGGTTTCCGAGCCCCTGCCCTTGCCCGCCGATTCAAAGTGCTTTGACGCGTTGCTCGAGACCCCGTCCTTAAGGAAGAGAAAAGTTGTGACATTCTCAAGCCCGCAAACCCGGCAGAGGACGTAAACGTCGTCGGTGCCAGCCCTGGTGTACACGTCCACGAGGCCCCAAACCTTTGAACGCACGCTTTTTGAGCGGTAGTCCGCAGCCAGCGTCCAGCTGTGGTTGCCCTGGTCAACGGATATCGGTGGGCTCTTGACCACCACAGCACGCTGGATGCCGACTTCATCGCGCAGTACCGACGCCTTCCATAATTCACTTGGGGCAGGCGACGCACCAGAGCTCAGCGGCCGCTTCCGCACTCGGGGCGGTTCCGCTCCTTCTTCCTCCTCGTCGGAACCCCCTCCGCGGTCCGCAGCCGTGGGGGCGAGTGCTACGAGCTCCCGTCCAACTGGGGCGATACCATCGTCCTCAGTGCTCGTGGTCGACATGCCGCCCGTTCAGCGGAGCGTGGGCAATGGGGGGGGCAGGGAAGGGGAGTGCGTGAGCGGGACGAAAGAGAGAGCGGGGGGGGGGGGAAGGGCCCGTGCCTCCCTTTGCCGTGGATAAGGCGACAGGCACCGGTTTGACAGGAAAAGTACAGGGAGGCCTCGACGGGACGGTAGGCAGGCGCGTGTGGGCCAACTGAGCGGTGGGAGGCACCCAAGGAACCCCGAGTCTGGCAACAAGGAACCAATGTCTTGCCGCTACATTGCCACGCGGGGTCGGTCACCGAGCGCGGCACCTCTGTCCCTTCCTCTGAACCTGGAGGCGGGCAACTGCTCTGTTTTGGTCGGTGGTGTCTGCTTCCATCGCCAACAGTGCGCGCACGCATCCGTCGCCAGCGACGCAGAGGAGACCGGCGGGACGGGCGGTAACCGTGTGGGTCCATTTCGAAGGCATAAACGGACCTGTTTATTAACAGAAGCGCACAGAAACTGCGCTTTCACCGTACTGGCTGCACCCGACAGACCGCTCTTGTGGGTCGTATGAGGCACTGCCTTGTGCGCAACTAATACTCGTGAAATACCTACTGAGCGACCGGCACGAGTATGAGTGCGTGCCTTCTCACGGGACAGAGTGCAGTATCAGCGTCTGCAAAAAGCCGCCAGTACGGGTATACTGGCACTCATACTGTAGAAAGTACTCACCCATCATCTACTTATGACAGGGCCTGTTCTCCATGTTCACATGGGGTCGAGAAGAGGCGGCCGGCTTGGATTGATGCTTCTCCTCTCCAGACTTCGGGTCGCTACTCGCGCCCGCGCTGAGGGAGACCGCTACTATCGGTCCCTAATGTTGGTCGATATAGCCGAACTTGGCTCCCGACTTGAAGTACTTGGGGGTGGAACTGAGGTTCATCACCTGGACCTTCCACGGGACTCCGGCTTTGGAGTCTATCGTGCCAAGGGCAACATGCACTTGGTGGTTACAAGAAAGACGGGGGTAAGGGTGCACCAGCCCGCTCCCTGAATAATCAGTTTCAACGTCAACATGTGCCACCAAGTTGGGAGGCAGCATGAGCATGATCTTACGGGCCAAACGCAAGGTAGCAGTGGACACCTACCTCACGAAACTAACAGGCTTCGACTGTGATACGGTCACAGGAGCCACAGACGTTTCCTTACCAAGGATGGGGATGGTCTCCCCATTCATCAACTTGACCCAATCGGGGGTGCCCGGAAGCAGGGGCACCGACCAATTGGCAACTCCTCCCCTGGTCACGTCGACCTCATGGGACCCGCTCGTAGTTGGTAGGGTTACGGTACCAACAATAAGAAGTACCCCACCGTTGATGTCGATCATATGGTCGGCCTCGGACCACCAACGTTGGAGCTCCACCTCCTAGGGTGAAAGCGACTTGCGTATCAAGGAGGCTCACGAACCGGTACCACGTTCGATACGGGCACAACAGCCACGACCGGGGGCTAGTTGCACCCGGCAAGCCACCTGGAAGTTCTCACGCGTCAGCACCGCGATGACCCGACGTGGGTTTTCGTCCTTGAGGAGTCTTACCCGAGGTGGGCAAACCCCCTTAGGTCGGCACAGTCTTCGACAGTGTTGGTTCGTCCTCTTGGCCCACTTGGCCGAGGCTGCCGTTGTGAGCTTAGGACGGCCAACTCCAACGGTCATTCGTTTCCTGCTGATTTGGCGTCGGAATCCGAGGGCGAAGGGAAGGACGACGAGTTCGAGGACGACGTGCCCGCCCCTTCCGCTAGGGGTGTGAGGACCGCCACTACCGGTCGAGGTCCACTCTCGCGGCGTGAACGTACTTCGCCCGTAGCCGACTTCTTACTCGCATTCTTAACGAGTTGTCGAATGCGTTTACTCAGCATACGGCAATCATATGCCAAGTGTCCATCGGCGTTGCAGATCCAGCACCGACGGTCAGTTCCCACGGGGGTCTTCCCGACTTGGGAAGCCGATGACGTACCCTGGGAAGTTCCCACGGAAGCTACTACCTTATCCTTGCGGATTCGGCGTGCCTCTCGTAGCTCTCTGGCCAGGCGCGCCTCTTCTCGTTTTTTCGCCAACTCGGCCTGACGCTCTTGGCGTTGTTCCTCCCGCAACTTGCGGTAGGCCTCAACTCTGCGGAAGGCGAACCTGGCCATCTCGGCCAGCGTCGCCCGAGCAGTATTATGCTCCCGGGTCTGCATACGGACTGACCAATGGAGTCCTTCCACAAACCAACTCTTCACCACGGCTTGTGGATGAAGAAGGCCACAACGATTGTTGAGCTTACGAACCCGCTCCGCAAAGGACAAGTCGCCCTCAGTCTCTTCCTGATGAGCTTGCGTAAACTCCTCGACTTCAGAAGCCAACGCGGCTTCATCCACCGTAGCTCTCAAGAACCAGTTGACGAGCTCGAAGTAGGACGTCACCTCGCCAGCGACTCCACTTGAGGAACTGGGCATGACGGACACGAGCTTTGTCCGTAGGTCGCCCTTGGTGAACTCCTGTAACATAAACATGTAGGTCGCCCTTGGTGAACTCCTGTAACATATAGACAGCCATGCCTTCACTTATGGCATTGTCGTCACAGACTTCTGTGAGACGACGTAGGAACTCAAAGACACGGAGGGGGGGAGTTCCATCCCACTCCGCTTTGTGCCCAAAAGAGTGAAGTGCATTCTTCTTGGCGCGGCCCATAGCTCGGGCCTGAATAGGACCGTACGCCACCGACTTATTGTGGAGGGCGTAGGTCTCACATTCAAAGATCTTCTGGTAGACCGGGTTGGCTACCTGGATCTTGGGCGGCACCTCACGTTGACAGGAAAGCCGCTGAGGCAACGGGGTGAGTTGACCCGCAGTGCCTGCCGTCTGTCGCGGCGAGCTTGGCGTAGCCACCGGCGCTTCTGAGGGGAGTTGCCCCGTAAAGGGCGTACGCCCCACCGAGAATGGTGTGGCGCCCTCGTTTGGAGTCACAGGAGTCGCCCCCGGTACGGGGCGACCCGAGACAGGCAAAGGGGGAAGTGTCCCCTGCGCCTGCGGGCTCGAAAGCCCCAAGCCGGTCTGGACATTGAGACCATCTGGCAAACTCGCCACAATCTGATTCAGAATGGTATTTGTCATCGTGACCACCAGGTCTGGCAAAGTCTGCCGCAACACATTGGTCGCCTCCCGACGGAGGGTTTCCGCGAGGAGTGGATTATCGACTCCAGTTGAGTCTCCGTCCGCCTCCGGGAGTCCATCTGAGGGATAACCACGGTCCTCCGAGGCCTCAACCGGGGGCATAGGCGCGAGCCCATCGCCAACCAACGGAGGTCCGCCGTCCTCCGAGAGCCTAGTTGGCGACGGCTCCATGCCAAAGTTGGTTCCAGCCCGAGTAGATCCCTCAGGGATAGTCCTCTCACCTTGGGACGTTCCCGTTGTGTGCGACACGGTGGCCGGACTTCGGCCCACCAACATTAGAAGTGTCACCCGAATGAACTCCCGACTGAGTCGGGGTGGCCTGTTGCCCGCCCGTACTCCCAGTCCTGCTGGCTTGAGGGACCTCTAGTCCCTTTGCGACCCTAGGTCCACCTACCTGTGTCTCACCAGTACTCAAAGGCACTGAAGTCCGTGCGTCACCCGTGTACTCCCCAGACGACGGGGGGTCGGAACCAGCCATGTTGGACTGAGGACCCAAATGCATGGGGAGAAACGGGTCAGGCTAGTTGCCTGCCGCCCCTTGCATGGCACGTGTTGCCCCCCCTACCTGGGGTCAATACTGCCACACCAGAGAGAACGCGGAAGGCCGAGCAAGAGAGGCATAAACAGGCCGCTGAGGCCAGTCTGACTGGAAAGAAGTATCCTAGGCAGACACGATCAGATGCGCTATGAGCTCTTCTATTTTACGCACATTCTTGTTTCTACGGTCTGTGCTTCACTTTGCTTCACGGGGGCACAAAGTCAGATGACCGCAAACAGGCCCCCTTAACTGGGCGTGCAGCGGGCGAACGGCCGCTTGGGGGGGCGCCGCACGGGGGGCCTGGATCGCGGCGGGTTGTACGCGGCGTGGCGTTCTGGCCTCTGAGCACTCCCACCGGCGCACACACCACGCGCCGCCCGCCGCCCCGTCCCCGGCACAGTCCCCTCCCCTGTGGCCTCTGGTCGGCCATGGCGACGGACGCCCGATTCTCACAGTCCCGCACGAGGGTGGTGCTACGTGGCGTGTCGGTGGGCTCTCCGTCGGTTGGTCCCTTCCTCGGTTGGCCCCGGCAGTCGGGGGTGCTCCGGACGGCAGACGCTGGCGGTTTTTCGTGGGCCCCCCAGACCGCCGCGCGTCGCCTGGTGTTCCGTGCCCCCCCCCCCCCGGCCCCCACACCGCACGCCCGTGGGCGGGGGCGGCCAGCGATCTGCGGCCGATCCTCGGCCGCCACATTAGCGAGCTCGGTCGGCCACCGAGCGAGGAGGGGCCAAGGGAGAGGTCGGAGCTGACAGATGCACATTCCCTCCTCTTTCCTCCAGTGGCCGCCCCCGTGACCCCCGGGACACAGAGGGGAATCGGCCGCCACCTGTGAGAGGCTAATTCGCTGCCGGAAGCGGTCGCTGCCGATCGAGCCGGCAGCTGCGCGGCAGGGGCGCCTCCCTGGAAGGCGACCACGTCGGGGCGGCCGCCCCAAGCGCAGCCATCCTGCTTCTGGGCAGCGCCTCGCCCGCGCGCCTGCCGAGACGACTACCGGCGGGTGCCGCACGTGCCGTACCCAGCTCGCCCTCTTTCTTGCGGCCGCAAGGGTGGGGCGGGTCGTCTCCCGTCCCCCAATGACTGCTGCGGCCGCACGATAGACGCAGCTGGGGCACGTACCCTGTTTTCGCCCCCACGGGTGGAGGTGCGTTCCCCATACTTTCTGAGGGGCCGCACGGTCTTTGCAGTTGGTGCGTTTTTGGCCGCGCGTCACTCTCGTGCGGCCAAGGACAGGAAAGGAGACGGTGCCGCTTGGCTTTTCGTCGCTCCGTGCCCCTGCGCGGCCGCAGCCGTGGTGGCCGCGCCCCTGCCGCAGTGGACACGCGGACGGTCGGCCGCATTTTTGCGGCCGCCGGTTTGTGCGCGCAACTTTTGCGCCTTTTTTGGTGGGGGCTCGCTCCGTCCTCGGGGTGCGTAGCCTGGACGCGCCATGTCCTGTGGCCCAGACCTGAGCCGCCTGAGCCGCCTTAATCGCTGCTAGCCTGGTTGCGCCCGTGAGCCGCAGCGCGGCCCATTGTGCTGCGATCGACGCTCGGCGGACGAGCCTCTCTCTCCCGTGCTGCCTCTATATCCCGCGGCGCTGAACGGACACGACGGTCCCAAATGGCGGTGGGGCAGGCGGGGGCGGTCAAGGCACGGGAAAAAGTCCACCTGCCGGTGGGCCACCGGCGCGACCTATCAGCCAGGACGAGCGACGACGCAGTCTCTGGCCCCTAGGCTCCGTTTGTCGCCGGGCGCAGCACATGGGGCCGAATTATGCGCTTTGCCGGTGGCAGTGTGGGTGCCCGTGGGCGGCGCGGCCTCCGCCCGGCGTACCCGACACGCGTGGGTGCTGGGGGGCCGACCAGGCGCAGCTCTTCAAGTGCCAGATCCGCCGGGGGTTCCGATGTCTCTTTTGGCAGGGTCGCCTGGCCGAGCGCGCGGGATCGGACCATCGCCTCCGTCACGGGAGCTGTCGCTGCCCGTGGGCCGCGAGGCCGCCGATACAAGAATGAGCCTGGTCGTCGACCACCCAGCGGCCGCACTACGTGAAGCGGCCGCCGGCGGGCAACGAGCACCAGCCGCAGCAGCCCCTGACCCTGCAGGTGACAGCGAGGCCGAGCGGAGAGGGCGGCCAGGACGAGCAGGGCAGCTGGGGTTACGAGCAGCAGCAGCAGCACGACGCTTCCGTCACAGACGACGACGGTCCGACTGCGGCGGCAAAGAGGAAGCAGGTATATTGGATGTTGCACTTTTGAGACCACCACGTGGCCAGTTTTCAATGTTTAAAAAAAAAAATAACATGGACGTAAAGCGCACATTCTTTTGAAGACGATGGTCTGTCGCCTGTCTCGTGGACATGCACCGATCTGTTGGTAGTGCGGTGCCAAAGACTCGAAGAGAGGGGCCATGCTGCAAAAAGAATTTGTGACTTTGCGTGACAGGATGTGATTTTATGGAAGTGTCTCTACTGCAAACACGTTTTCCGTTTCTATGCAGTGTCCTCGCGAATCGTGCAACGTGGGAGCCCCGGGCATGCACGATTGCACGTTTCTCACGACATAGCTAGTAGGTGCCAAATGTCGACCAGTGCCGAAAAATGTGTGTGTCGACCCGCCTGACGGCCCCAAGCAGGCCGATTCTTGAAGGATGTATTTTTCTTCGCTGCTTGCTTCCAACAGCACGAGAAGCACACATGACCTGGGCATGAGACCTTCCACCAGCAGATGGACATAGACGTTGTCCACTGTCTGGTCCAGCATCAACACCTGGGGGTCGACGCCCTCCACGCAGTGCTTTTCTCTCTACTTCAGAGTGTATTTCTGACGGCGTCAAATAGCACCCAGGTGGCCCAATGTGCGTGGTCGTGCTACACTCAGCGTGATTGATTCGCTCACCATGCGCCGCAGACCCAGGTCGATCGCAGATCCGGGTGTTTCCATTGGCTTAATGGACTGGTCGACAATCCCGGAGCGAGACTTTCAGTCCGTAGGGCTTTTCTCGCTTGTAGCTCAGAGAGAACAGAAGCACTCAGAAAAAAAAAAATACACTTCTTACTCGCCTCGGTGTCCTTTAGAAGCACGTGTGTTGTGCTTTTCTTTTAGTCCACGGGAACCTTGGATCTCAGTGAGAGTGGTCGACATGTGACTCACACTAGCTACTCAAATGTTCATCCCACCAGTAGAATCGGACCTCTCCGCGGTTCGTTCAGTACAGTCATGACCCGGCTGTACGGCAGGCACCCTTGCGCACTTTGTAGCCCCCGTTCCAACGATTTGGGGTCGTTGCGCCAGGTCACGGACGAGGTTGGCTGCGCGGTGATGTGGCGCGCCTCCCCCGCGCACGGCCCCTATCCCACCTGCACGCCACAACTGCACGCCTTTCCTCCCCCGCCCCGCTCCCCCCCCTTCTCCCCGCACACTCCCCCATGGCCGCCAGGGTGGTCCGCTGTGCTGGTGCGGCGTGGCGGCTCGCCGGTAGGGACGGCGGCGGTCGTGGCGGCGCCAGTCTCAGTGGTGTCGGCGGCGGTGGTGGCGGCAAGGGGACGTGGCTCCTGGCCGTGCCGTCCCAGACCGTCTCGGCGACGACGGCTACCGGTGCGGGTGGCGTCCGTCTAGCGGTGGCGCCCCCCCCCCCCCCGCCGCCGCTTCTGCGGCCACCCCCGCCTCCGTCGCCGCCGCAGCCGCCACCCGCGGGGCCGTCGGCGACGCGTCGCCACCGCCGCCGGCCACCGCGGCAGTCGCGCCGGGGACGGGGACAGCGTCGGCGTCGGCGGCTGCGGCGGCAGTGACGCCGTCGCTCCCCCCCCTCATCCCCCCCGTCATGCCCGAAGAGTACGAGTGCTGCGGCAATGGCTGTGACACGTGCGTGTGGGAGATCTACTTTGACGCCCAACGGGCGTACACGGCGGCGGTCAAGGCGCGGCGCGCCGCTGCGGACGCGGCGGCGACGGCGACAGCGGTGGCGCCGTTGGCTTCGATGGGCTCGTCTGCGACGGTGGGGAGGGGGGGAGGGGGGGGGGGGGCGACCTGACGGCGCCTCAAAACCCCGCTCTCTGCCCTGGGCGGTGGGTCGGGGGGGTGCGCGCGAGCGCGGTATGGGTGGGGTGACCTGCCGCCTGTGGCACGTGCACCGCCACGGCGGGGTGGCCGCGGCAACCACCGGGTGCGGCAGCGGCAGGCCGTTCAAGGGACGTACCCTGACGTGACAGCGCCCCAGCCGCCACGCCCGCCCTCTTTTTTTGTGCCGCCACTGCGGGGAGGGTGGGGGAGGAGGCGCAGTGCCGCCGTAGTGGGGTCGTGGTGTACTGCACCAGCCGGTGACGTTTCTTTTTGTGGGGGGTGGGTGGGGGGGTGCCGGCGTACCCGCGCCCCCCAGTCGTGGCGTGTCTCCAGCCGCTGCTTGGCCGGCGCCACCCCGCGCGCGCTGCCGCCTGCGGTACGGCTGCGACACAGCTGAAGGCCGCCGACCGCTGGTGGCACCCGTCTGGGCTGAGGGTGGCGGCCCTAGGCCAGTGGTAGCGCGGATGGGGCGGGCCGCACCGCACGCGACGAGCCGCGGCGGCCAGTGGTCGTGTGGCGGCGACGGCGGGTGGCGGGGACACGGTGGCATCGCGCAGACGGGTGAGCGCGCGCGGGCGTGGGCGGGCGGGCCGGCGGACGGGCGGGGAGGCGGGGGAGAGCGGGCGAGAGGGGACGGGCAAGGCGGTGGTGCAGGCGGCTCGGCCGTGGTTGCCTGCCAGCGGTCGGCCGGGCTCGGCGGGCAAGCAGCCATATGGGTGGTCGTCGGCGGCTGTTGGTTGTCGGCGGCTGCCCACAGACTTCAGGAGGACGGGGTGGTGGAAGCCGTGGCGGCGGCTGCGGAGGTAGCTTGCCGTAGGCCTCCCTCCGGCCTGCGCCGTCGCCATCGCTCCTCCTGACCACCTTGGCACTCGTAGGGGCGTTTGTGGTGGCGGGTGGGGGAGAGGGAGCGGCGAGTGCGCCACTGTCACTGCGTTGGCAGCAAGGGCACGCGGCGAACCTCCCATCCCCCCGGCGGGAGGCCAGATGCAATGCGCCCGTCAATGTAGGCATAAAACTGACGAAGAAGTGGTTGCGAGACGCCCCCTGCGTGGCCCTCTCTTGACCTCCCTCCCCCCCCCCGTTATCCCTCAATCGTCTCCAGTCAGGGACAAAAAAAAAAAAGAAAAGCGGCGAGCCCAGCCGACCCGCGCGCGCCACCGCGCTCACTCCTCCACCACGCCGCACGCAGCAATAACAAGCGGTGTAACGGGGTGGCTCCCCCCCCCTGTGTCTACCCTCTCCACCTCGTCAAGGACGCTGCCGCCGTCGACGACGCGGCCAAACACCACATGCTTGCCGTCCAGCCAGGACGTCTGGGGCGGGGATGGCAGGGAAAGGGTGGGGGGGGGGCGAGGGAGGCGCGCTCACCAAGAGCAAAGAGCAGCAGGGGGGGGCGAGTCACCGCATCGGCACACGGATTTGGCCGCCGACAGCGGCGGCGGTTGTGGGGGGAAGGGGGTGGGTGGGCGTGGGCGGGGGGCGTGGCGACAGCGGAGAACGGGACGGGGCAGAGGTGCAGGGGCGCAGGGGAGCAGGGGCGCCGCGGGAGAGGTGACGGGAGCAAGGGGGTGAAGGGAATGAAGGTGAGGGGAGGTGGTGCAGGGGCGGGCACGAGCACCTCGCGGTCGCAGGGGGAGAAATGGGCAGTAAAGAAACCAGCAGTCATTCACAGCATCAGGCAGCCACGAAGGACACAACCTCACATCGAGGTGAGAACTCAGAGTAGCAGCGCCACGTCCATTGTCCCACTGCTGGCCGTCCCGTGCACCACTTAACGCCTGCCGCGGGGCAGACTAGCCCAGACACAGCGGCCGACTAGCGGTGCCTCGCGGCAGTGGGCGACGCGCCGGCCCCAAAAATACGACCCGCCCACCCCCCCCTCGACCGCCCCACCCGCCGCTCCAAAGAGAAGAAGCGTACCGCCTTGAATGTAATAAAGAACTGCGCGCCGTTGGTGCCTGGCCCGCTGTTGGCCATGGACAGCACCCCCCGGTCGTCGTGGGTGGTGATAAACGGCTCATCGTCAAATGCCCCCCCCGGGTAGATGGACTTGCCACCGCGGCCATCCCCCCGCTCATAGTCCCCACCCTGCGCCATAAAGCCGGCAATGATGCGGTGGAAGGGGACGCCCGCGTAGCCGGCGGTGCCCGTGCCGGGCACGCCATCCACGGGGGGCCCGCCTTTGCCCGCAGCAAGCGCCACAAAGTTGGCCACCGTCTTGGGCGCGCGCTCGTCAAAGAGGCCCAGCGTCAGCCGCCCAATGGACGAGCCGTTGTGGGTGAGGTCAAAGAAGGCGCGGCTCCCCACCGCTGCCGTCGACGCGCCAATGACAGTCGTCAGGGACTGCTCTTCCTGGCCGGCCGCGCTGTCGCCCACCACAGCGGCCTGGCCGGCAGTCTTGTCCGCGCTGCTGCCGTCGTCTTCGCTGCTGCTGCCGCCGCCGCCGCCGCGGGCAACGAAGAAGGCCACGACAATGACCGCCGAGAGGACGGCAATGACGGTCAGGGGCAGGACGAAGCGCCGCGGCGGGCGAGGGGGCGAACCATTGCTGGATAGGGGGATCAGGCGAGGGCCCCCACGGTTCATCTCTGCACCTGCACAGAGAGGGAAGGGGGGGGAGGGCGACCAGCCTGACGACAAAGCGCGGGGAGACTCCGTCGCAATGTAAGGGGGTGAGCGGTCATGGGTGGCAACGCGTCGCATGGGCACAGTGAAGAAAGGAGCGCGCGCGCAAACAGCGCAGAGGATCTATCACAAGGTACCTTTAAAAACGCGTTTTTTGGCCGCATTTGGCCTGCTGGCTGATTGCAGGGTGGCCCCTGCAGAGCTGTGGGAGTCGTTTTGGCCCGCAGGCGCGTTGCATTCACGACCTCCGGGATGCAGAACCAACCGGCGAGCTCGTCTTTGACCACCATCACGACGGCCATCATGAGACGGACGAGGACAACAAAAAAAAAAGCCGGGCGGTCAATTCCACAACAGTTCAGAGCCTCTTTTCTCTCATCTGCAGCACGTTTTATGCGCCACTCTTGCTGTCGAAATGCGGATGTCGCGACAGGCAGACTACATGATTTGTGCTCCGCAGGTGTAAATGACGTGCATTTCGGGGCGGGCCCGGGATGGGGGTGGGGTTCAGATTGAAATGAGAGGTGGGGTTCAGGTGCACGGTCAGCTAAGGGCATCCAATTTCATCGGCCACTACGGCCTCGCTGGAGACCTCTCAGGTAGAATGGGGTGACGTGGGGTTCAGATGCCACTTGCAAAGCGTCACACGCTCACGCGCGCGCGCCCCGACCACTTTTCGCGCGCACGCTCGGCGACCAGTTTCCGCGCCCTCCGACGGCGCGCGCGCGCGCTGGCGCAGGCGCGCGCCCTCACTCCCAGGAGAAAACCGTCAACCCTCACGTACGCGCGCGCTGGCGCTGGCGCACGACGATCACTCCGGCGGCCGTGCTGGGGTGCACTGCCGCTTGCCACAGGCGCACGCTACAGCTGTAGCCGCCGCGGCCGTCGGTGCCCTCGTCGTTTTTCCCAGTGGCCCTGCACTCCCCGTGTCCCCATCGCTTGCTCACCATCCTCACGACCCTTCTCACTTCTCCCGTTCGGCCTGGGTGGCCCCCTCCTCTGCCACCCCCCCCGTTGCACCCGCCTGTGGCAAAGACCACGCACCCACCCAGAACCCAAGTTGGGGTGGTGCACAAGGGCTGCCTCCTGTGTTGGGTGAACCGGAAGAAGTGCAAGTCGCACACACTCTGTCCCTGTTGTGGGGCAATCTCCCCACGACAAACCAAGAAGATTGTGTGTGGGCCAAAAGTTTCTTGGTCGGGACGGGGAAACGAGGCCAAGCCCCGCTGTCCCTCCCCTTATCCCCCCAGGGTCCCCTCAGAATCTCGCCACTCAGAATTTCCCACCCCAGCACCTGCCGACCGGGCCACACGAAAATTCAAGACGATAAAATGCAGAAAACCCTCAAATCCACGTTGGATTTACTGTCAAGCAAAGTGTCCCTGACTTAGGGAAATTCGGGCTCAAATACAATAGGGAGGATCGCGTCAGACCAGTTGTCCCCCGTCCCAGTATGGCGCGCTCTGCCCCCCTGCGTGGGGCCAGTTTTGCCACACCGCCCCGGCCTTCACGGCCCCCGCTGCCGCCACTTTCGTTGCTGCCGTGTCCGCAGTCACCGCCACACGTGGCGCCGCCGTTGTCTGGGGCGAACATGCCCCGCTCCGCGCCCTGCTGCTTTTCCCTGATGTCTCCATTCGCGCCGCATCCCCCCGCTTCAGCCCCACTCCCGCCTTCGTACCCTCGCGCCCTTTCCCTCCGACTTCGTCCCTCTCCCGCACCCCTCTCTGGGACCGCTTCCCTTTGCTTACCTTCCACTCCCGATTCCCCCCGCCAGCTGATTTTCTCCGCCTGGCTCCCTCTCCCGTCCCCCCAAACCCGCGCCGCCTCTTTCGGCCAACTTCCTCCTACCGCCCCCACACCCCTCCGCCCCCGCATGCCGGTTCTTTCCGCATACCTACATCCCCCCCCCCACTTCCCCCTCGCTTGCGTGGCCGCCCCTTTGCCCGCCCCCCCGCCCCCCCGCCCCCTCGCTCAGCTGACTTCCTCCTTCCTTCCTCTTTCGCCCCACTTCCCCCCCCCATGCGTGGTCGCACCTCGCCCGCCCCCCCGGCCCCTTCGCACCGTATCTTTCCGCCAACATACCTAATTATCCCCACTTCCCCCCCCCGTGCGTGGCCGCCCCTCGCCCGCCCCCCTGGCCGCCCACGCCGTTTCTTTCCGCCTACCTCCATCTCTCGCCCCCCTTACCCTCCCCTTGCGTGGCCGCCCTTCTCCGGCCCCGCCGCCCCTTCGTACCGTTTTTTTCCTCCAACGTCCCTCATTCGCCCCACTTCCCCCCCCCGAGCGTGGCCGCCCCTCGCCCGCACCTCCGCCCGCCCGCATCGTTTTCTTTCCGCCTACGACCCTCTCTCGCCAACCGTTCCCCTTCCCGTACGTGGCCGCCCCTTGCTCGCCTTCCAGCCCCTTCTCGCCGTTTCTTTCGGCCAACGTCCCTCTCTCGCCCCCCATTCCCCCCCCCTGCGGGCCCACCCCTGCCTCCACTGCCGCTGCCGACGTGTTCGGTCTCCCCCGCACTGTGAGCTGGGTGTGCCTACCGGGCCGCCGCGGCCACCCCCGGTCCCCGTCGCCTGCAGCCTTCCGGCCCTCTGATCACGCAACTCTGCCTAGTGCGCTCAAGATGTGGGACGGGGGAATGCGGTGCTTCACTTTAAATCAGCTGGCAAGGGTCTCGAGGGCGGACGGTGCAGACGAGGGCGGTTCTTCTTTTCGCGGATCCTTCCGGCTCCAAGTGGGAGATGGGAGGACCAGGGCACCGCTAGGTGCCCACGGAGTACGCTCACCGTCGTGGGTGCTCCCATGTCTGGCTCAAAGGAGGTGGTGGGGGGGGGGGGATTTTCTGGAAGGGAAAGGAGGGAGCACTACTGGGTTCCCGCATACGAGGGCGGGTCTGTCAGTGACAAGTTCCTCCCTCTCCACCGGCAGGAGGCAGGGGGCTGAGTCGCCGCCGATGCGGGTGGCGTGCTTTGACGCCTCTGCCCTCAAATCCACATGGGGGGAGGAGGGGGGCTGCATCGCCGGGGATGCGGGTTGCGCTCCATGTGGCTGCTTTCCTCCACTCCGTTAGCGGCAGGGGACGAGGGCGGCACGGATGGGTCTCCGCAGACGAGGATTGACCCCGTCCTATGTACATCTAGGGAATGAAGTCGAGGACACTCATGAGTCTCCCAGGAAAAGGGTGAAGTCTGTTGTGGCTTACTCTCTGCACGCCAGTGGCAGAGTGGAGGGAGTTAGGAATTCGTGGGTACCGGGCTCTGCTCCCCGTCTCCTTTGTAGTTTCTCACATATTCTGCAACAGCCCTTCTTCCCCTTCTCCGCCTGCTCTCATGCACGTGCCTTATACTCCTGCGAATGCCGACCCCACCGCCCCCATCCTCTCACCGGATGAATTCCCAGACATTCTCCGTGTACCGCTGGCGTGGGCTGCGGTCATCGTCGGGTTTTTTGACGCCGGTGCTGCAGCGATCTTCTTGTCTGCCCCCTCCCACACCGACAGCTCGCTTTTATGCAGCGTGCTTGCTGCCAACTCCTGCACCGACGCCCGCACAAAGAAGTGGTCCCGCCATTGCTGTCGCCACTCTACGCACTGAGGTCACCCGCTGCACTGCCACCAGCTGTTGTGCCACGGCCGACGCTGAGGCCTCTTCACATTCACACCGTCATGCTGACGCCGTTGTGCCCTGACCGGTGCCGCGTTGCATGCCCCTCGTCAGTCGCTGCGCCGCCGCCGCCGCGACTGTACCAGTGACACGCACGCGCCTCCTGGTGCTTTTTGGGAGCGCCATACCTTCCTAAGGCCGTGTGCCTGCACCATTTCTTTAAAGAGGGATACTGCAGCCCTCACTCTCGCGAGATCAGGGGTTTCCATCCGAAAAAAACACTCTAAGACCTTGTCGACGAGAGTACGGCTAGGCACCCCTTCCTCAGACTCGATTTTGTTTCTGCCTTCCATTGAGTGTTACGGGTGGGGGAGAGGAGTGGCGTCTTGTAGCAGCCTGCTTCAAAACCCTTCACTCTGATATATTGCTCAGACACCTCCCGCGCTATGTTCAGCATCAAGCACATCGTTCGCCTTTCAACCAACATCACAGAAGTCTGCACTCATTCAGTAGCCCCCATAGAAGGCCCAGCCGACTCTCTCTCACCCGACGCACCTCGCGCTCTCGCGCTCAAAAAAGCTTGAAACTAAGATAACACTGGCAGAGAACAAAGCCGCCCCACCAGCATTGGTCGCAGAGGCCAGGGCCACTGCTGGCCCGCTCGAGCCCTGTCCTGACCCGACTGGTGGGTCACTCCGAGGTGTCTGGTGGTCATTGGGTACCGTCGTTAAGGCTGTGGCTGGTGATTAGCGGCGTCAACGCTGAGCTGGTTTGGGAGGCTGACCTGCGGCCGGCACCGCGTCGTTCCGCCGCCTGCGGCCTGCTGCCCGGGCCATACGCGACAGCTGCGACTCACCGGTGGGCACCACTTGTCCAGAACTGGTCATGCTCTCCATTGTCGCATGGTCCAATTCGGAGAGCGTAGCAACGACGTCCAGCAGCGTGGATAGTCCCTTCTCAGACTCCACCTTCTTGGTCTGCCGGTTCAGTGACTTGCAGGAGTTTGTGTTGCTGTAACTGGGAAGCAAATCAATCTTCCCCAGCACCCCTGTGGCCCGCGGGAACGCGGCCAGAAAAGGAGGCTCATTCTGCATCAGCCATCGGACGATGTTCGCCTTGCGCTTCCCTCCTTGCGCTGCACACGCGGCCGATGTCGCCATGAGCTATGCCCGCACTTCTGCAATCCCGTGCTCGGTGTCTCTCTCTCGCAGGCTTGTCATGCGGATGAAAAATGGGTCATTCAAGTTATTGCCACAAGGACCAAGCAAGAAACGCTTGAGAAGCACGCCGCAACCGACCACTCGACCGTGAAAGTTCTCTGGCTGACCACCAAAAACGCCAGCAAGATTACGGACACAGCCAGTGTGCTGCCCCGTTTCAAAGTGCATCGTCGCGGAGACAAACGGCGTCCGCTGCAGTCTCGCGCTACCGCCGCTCTCTCGATCTCTGACTCGAGGTGCCGCAAGGCTTTTGGCAGCAGCCACTCGGAAGTATTGCTCGAGCAGCTCCTCGGATATGTCTGCTGTCTTGCCTATGACCATCGCTGTGAGGACGGTCACAGACCGATTCAATGACTGAACAAACGCTCTGCAAGAGAAAAAAACCAAAAAACAACCACAACACATAAGAGCAAACTGAGTGTACCTACGATTCAGTCAGTCGCCCTTACCCCCGGCACCCGAAAAAAAATTAAATCCTCTCCATGCGCGCTGGCTCCCTCCACGCGCGTTCTCTCGCTCGTCAAATGCCGACCCGAGAGGCATAGAGGTGTAACGTACACAATATTGAAGAGGTCCCAGACAAGCGCCCGTTTGCCTGCTGATCGAATGGCATCGACCGCCACTCGCCCCTTGGCCCCGCCGGGGGCCACCACGCCAAAAGTAGAGTCGGCCCTGGATGTACCGAAGCTTGCCTGACCGGGCCGCCTGGCCATTTGTCTGCAAGATGACAACCGTGTATTCCCCCTTCTGAATGACGGCTTCGACGTTGTCGTGCTTTGATGCCGCTCGCCGGTAGTGCTCGATGATGCCAAGGGATTCCTGCCCATGCGGATGGGCCTCCAGACGTGACCTATGGCGCAGCATGCGGACGAAGCAACTGCTGGTCACACCGCCACCGCTGGCGTCACGGATTTGGTCCTGCGTAGATCAACAAAAAGTTACCACGGTACTCAGGGCCCTCTGCATTGTAAGAAATACAACGGAAAATAGAACGGGAATGAGAGTACTGTGTAACGCTTGGAGAGTGGTGGATAACAGACCGGCCAAGAAGCCCACGTGAATGTACCTGAAGCGTTTGAATTGGTAGTGGCCGATTCGTCTCCACGACATCGTGCACCACGGCGCTGCTGGGTTCGCAAACAGGAAACAAGATGTGGCAAAAACCACTCGCACACGCGACACCCCAGTTGGGGCGGTGCGCAAGGGCTGCCTCCCGTGTCGGGAAAACCGGAAGAAGTGCAAGTCGCACACACTCTGTCCCTAATTTGGGGCAATCCCCCCACTGACAAACAAGAAGATGGTGTGTGGGCCAACAGTTTCTTCGTCGGGACGGGAAAGCGAGGCCAAGCCCCGCTGTCCCTTCCCTTATCCCCCTAGGGTCCCCTCAGAATCTCGCCACGCAGAATTTCCCACCCCAGCACCTGCCCACCGGGCCACACGAAAATTCAAGACGATAAAATGCAGAAAACCCTCAAATCCACGTTGGATTTACTACTAAGCTAACTATCCCAAACATAGGGAATATGGACCCAAATGCCGGGGAAGAAACGGGCCAGGCTAGTTGCTTGCCGTCCCTTGCGTGGCACGTGTTGCCCCCCTTCGTGAAGGTCAATACTGCCACACTTCCCTCTCCTCAGTTCCGACCTACCCGGTCGGCCCTGTGAGGGGGTGTAGAAACGCACATCGCGGCATTGGGGGCGCGACTTTCTGTCCCCCCGGTAGGTCACGTGGACGTGGAGGCGGTCACGTTGACCGCCCCTCTCCACAAGCTTGCCCACTTGGCAGCTTGCTCTTATCGGTACTTACCTCACTACCACAAACACACCCTCTTCACCTTACCCTGGGCCGCCCCACGCTGAAGAGGCCACCCGTCTACCCGCGATCAAAGCCCCCCCCTCAACTCGAGGTGGGTCTCGTGCAACTGCAACCAGGTCGTCTCTCCCTAACTTGGGGAGAGCCATGGTGACCCCGGGGGTGGAGACTAACTCCTTGGATGAACGTATGGAGGACACGTCGTACGATGCAGTGCCCGCCGAGACTTCCGGCGGGGGCTCCGAGATCCCTCCGGGGTATGGGACGCCCGCGTCAACCGGCTTTGGGTTGGCGGCGGGATCTCCCCCGGAGACGGGCCGCGTTGTTCCACGGGAGGCCTTGGGGCGGTGGTTTTACCCCGCTTGATCTCTGTATGAGGAGGGGTTGACGGTTCTCCGCTGTGGCCGACGTGGCACAGCGATGATTCGGGTTTGGGACCGCCTACGGGAGAAATTCCCCCGTAGGGTCGGGTTTCCTCCCGACTTCAGGACGGACCAGTTTGCTTTTCTGGATGAGGATGAGGTCGAAGACGTGCCGCGGGCCAAGGCCATGGTGGACCGCGGGGGAACTACCCCGGGCCCCGGCGACGTGCCGACCTTCACTTGGGACGCGGTGACATCACGTGTCCTGTACCTTCACGAGGTCGATCCGCACACTCATCACTTTGATGTGCGGATGGAGAAGGACTTCCGGCGAGGTCCCTACTTGGTGACCTCGGCTCAACTCGAGTTTTTGCAGCAGTCACCTGCCAGCAAGGAGCAGAACTATGCGAAAAAGCCCGAGTGGTGGCCTCAAGTCGAGGTCCCCTACGGGTTTCCGGCGTTACTTCCACGGTTGCTCGATCACTTCGGCTCCGCCATGTTGGCGGCTGGCCCGGACCACGTGGTGTTCTCCATGGTGGCAGCCCAGTGGCTCTTCGAGGATACGTCGACCTGGGTGTCTTGTGTCCAGCGGCGGGGGATGCTCTGGCATTTCTCCCCCCGGCTTATCCAAGGTTCGGAACAGCTCACCCCTCAGCTAGTTCCTGAGGGGTGCTCATCAGGACAGCTCACTCTACGTGAGGAGAGGCTGCGCCTCCATGAGCTCATCGAGTGGGAGAGCATCGAGCACAAGTTGCGCCGATCATCCCGCGGGCCCAAGGACGATGGCGCACTTCGCCAGTTCGTCTGGGTCGGTCGCGACATTCACGACGGCCGTGTGGTACTCCAAGAGGGGCTGGGCGTCGGGGACTCTCCATATGCCCCGGGGGTGGAGGGCCACGCTGCGTCTTCCCCTGACAAGGCAATCGTGGTGGTCGTGCCCTCCCACGATGGCTACGTGACTCAACCCACTGCGGGAGCCCCGAGTAGGGGTCGCAGTTACTCTCGGGCTCCGCCTACTCGGCGAGCCCCTCCGCTTCCTCCTGTCCGTTTCCAGCCGCACGGGGACATCCCGATAAGCGTTGCCGTTGAGTCATTCACTCTGGTAGCTCCCAACTTGGGGGCCAGCGACTTGACGGTCTATCCCAAGTTGGTTCTGCCGGCCACGCCCTTGACCTCCGAGATGATGATCACCACGTTGGTGCGCACCATTTCTTGGTTGGCCGCGTCGGCTGCAACCCTTCATGTTTCCGAGACTCCTCAACTTGAGGAGCGCGTTCGTACTGTCGTGGCGACCGCGAGCTGCGAGTCGGTAGCGGGGTTCATCACGACCGAGTTGGCTCGTATTGGGTCGATTGCGCCCCTGCCGGCCCCACTCGGGCGCGGCAATCGTCGGGCAAGCCGGGCATACTCGCTTCCTCGCTGTCGTCGCCGTCACTCGCGGCGATCTCTCTCCGTGTCGGAAGATGAGTTGTCTTGCTCCGTCTCGGAGTCCTCTACCCCGTCGGAGACGGTGTCGGTCCGGCGTCTGCGTCGCCACCTTGCGCGCAAGACCAAGCAGAAGAGTAGCCGCGGTCGTCGCCACTTGCGCGACTGTGAGGGGCGCGACGGTTCCGACTTGGAGCCGCCGCCCCCGCCGACGGGTGGGGAATGTTATCGGCGTGGGTCTCTCCGCTCGCCTTCACGTGAGGACGAGGGCCGTTGTGCTGGGGAGTCTAGCACGGGTGCCATGTTGGCAGCTGCCTTTGATGTGAGAGTGCGTGGGCTAGGGCTGTAGTTAAAAGCCACTCTGCGTACCACTCCGACTTGAAGCACTCTCTTGACACTGTTACTCGGCCTTCCCTCACGTTGAGGGAGGGCAGTTAGGGTCGATATCGTTCCGGGCGCAGTATGCCCGGACCTTCTCAGCAGAAAGAACCTCCACGTACTCCCACGTATCATCTTTCGCCTTATGGCCGAACCAACGCACCCTCACCATGAGGCCGTTAGCGTCCTTATCTTACCCGTAGTCGATGAACTTATCGAACACGTACTCCTGCGGGCCCTGTTTGGCCGGAGGTAGCGAGGGTAGGTGCCACGCTTTCAGCGCACGCGCCCAAGCCGGGTCGCCTGCAGGAGGTGGTGCAACTTTTACCACGTCCTGTCCGTTTACTGTCCGGACCCCGTCGTCACTCTTCATAGTGAACCGCCGTCCATCTGTACGAGGGACCTGGTATGGCCCCTTAGTCCGGAACACCAACTTACTCCCAGTTGGGGTATGTGAGTGTGCCAACACCCAGTTACCCTGCTCGAGGACGTGCTTGGCGTTACGCACCTTTATTTCAAAAGTACGTTTGCAGCGCTTTTGCGCTTTGTCCATCTCGGCCCTGACTTGAGGGATGAGCTTAGCAGCGAACTCCGCCTTCCTCTCAGTAGGAGTAGGTGTACTGCCATCGGCCTCCCTAGTTGGAAGCGGCCGCCGCACGGCAATAGACCGCACGCGACGTGAGGTAACAAAAGCGAGGGGTACTTCCCCGATAGATGAGTGATCCTGCGAATTGTAGGCAGTCGTAAGAATAGACATGTATTGGTCCCACGTTTTCACGTGCTCACTCACATAGTTGCGCAGCTGCCAGGCAATAGTCTTGTTGAAGCGCTCCACCTGCCCATTAGTTTGTGGGTGGTAGGGGGTGGCATAGTTTGCCTGAACCCCCAACATATCCAGCATTCCCTGAAACAGTACGGACGCAAATTGCGGTCCATTGTCCGACAGTGTGCTGTCCGGGATGCCATAATCGGCAACCCAGTGATCTAGGAAGGCTGACACGACCGACATGGCCGTGATCTCTGCCAGAGGGATCGCTCGCGTAAGTTTCGTGAAGCGATCACAGATGACCAGGAGGTACTGGTTGCCATCCTCGATCACTGGCAGGGGTCCAAGGATGTCCACTGCAAACGCGGCAAAGGGCTTCTTGGCCGGGAACAGTAACATGGCCGTGGTTGGCCGACGTTCCATCAGACGGTTCTGCGCACAATTTTTGCTGGCAGCCAAACAACTTTAAATGTCCACCACCATCGACGGCCAGTAGTACCTGGTCCTCAGGGTCTGGTATAGTCTACTAGACCCCAGAATTCCACCTGTGGGAGCGTTATCCTCCTTCTCAAGGATACAGTCCTTGAAGGATGCGGGGACGTCAAGTTGTTCGGTCCCCTAAATTACCGCCCTCATCAAGAGAAGGCCATCGTCTCCAACGAAGAAGCGCATCTCCGCCACCGTATCCAGCGTATCCCTCTGCGACTTGCTGATGGAGCCCTCTGCCTGGGCCTTCACAACCTCGTCCAGGGGCAGGGGCAAGTACTTCTTGTTCCCTGGCGCCTCAGGGTCCAACGCCTGACCCTAGCGCGTGACTACCCCCACGATGGGGATGTCTTCATCTTCTGAGTTAGTGACCAGCCCCTTGGTAAGTACCCTGTAGCATCCCTGGCCCCGACTTGGCGCCGACCCGGGTCTGCAACCAGAGGGCACCAGGTGCCAGGACACGCCCGCCGTGTGGTGATGGCTGGCGGCCGTGGCCCGTGCCCGGCACTTGGATGCGGTGGACTACGCTATCCACACGTGAGAGAGGGGTTTCTGATGGATTTTTGCATACTTGTGAGGGACTTGATTTGAGAGAATTTGAGTGTGAGATTAGTAAGTGGGAATAGAATTAGTAGTGATAGTGGCCCCCAACCTGACGAGGTTAGACTCGGGTCGGGGCCACTCGGGGGTATGGCGGGGCCGGTATGGGGGGGCTACCTGGCCAACGTGTCGAGGCTCTCCCAGATGCACGTTAATAGGGACAGCGAGGCGTCCTTGGCCCGCGCCCTCAGGAAAACGACAACTGCGCGTTTGCTTTCCTCTTCCCCGTGTGCACTACCGTGCGTATCTGTTTGCTCTGCGAGCAGGCACGTGAGGCAACAGGCATACCACTCTCGTAGCTCCCCTTTCTGTGTTACCTGTCCCTTTCCTCCGAGGGATATTGACACGTGTCTGAGAGGATCGAGTTTTATACCACATATTTGGTGGAGCAGCAGGGGATTGGAGTGTTTGAGAAGAGACATTCGGGAGCAGCGGTCGGGTTGTTCCTGTTCTGTCTTTTCCTGTGGCTTGGGAATTATTTGCACCCGTTCACGGGAACCCCATTCCTGGCTCTTAAACCCCTTTCTTGTGGCCTTGCGATCTTTGGACACGCAGGCATCTGGACTGTGGCTGTCAAGAGACCAACATGGCTACCCGCCCTGGCACGACGGTGCCTGAAGGGGTAGACCCCGCGTCCCTTGACACATCCCTGGTCACCGCGGGGGACGGTGCCCAACCCGGCGTTCTCCCTACGGGTGCAGCAGACTTGGGTGTGACATCCGGTAGCGGACTGGAGTCTATAGGCGGCCAAGTACCTCCTGCTCCCGTTCCTCCGGCTGTTCCTCTTGTGGGAGCCACCCCGGGGTCAACGGCGTTTGAGTCCGCTCGCAGCAGACGTCTCCCTCCTGTCGGTTCTACTCCTCAACCTCCAGGGATAGCCCCTGGTGTGTTTACTTCGGGA
The DNA here is from genome assembly GCA_009829735.1 of Pyropia yezoensis. Lineage (NCBI taxonomy): Eukaryota > Rhodophyta > Bangiophyceae > Bangiales > Bangiaceae > Pyropia > Pyropia yezoensis. The sequence continues at coordinate 19,736,681 of CM020618.1, read as the reverse complement.
CCCACACATGGCAGCTGGGTGTACACACCTCTCCCTGTGGGCGCTAGCAGTGCCAGGGGCACTGCTGCAGCTGGTTCTACAGGTCACCTTGAGACCTCAACTCCTGGGACCGGCCTAGCTTTTTCTCCGCTTGCGTCCTATGGGGCGGGGAGCTCCAAGACCAGTAACCGGAGCAACCGGAGGCGTCGGCGTCGTCGTCGTCGCTCTAGCACCGGCGAGACCAGTTCCTCCAGCTCTGAGGAGGGATATGACTGGGACGCATCTCCTGGTCCCACCCGGCGTAGGCTAGTCGAGTTTGACTTCCCTGCCCACCAAGTGGGAGATGCCACCCTGAACAAGGTCACGTATTGGAATAACTACCGGCTGGAGAACCAAGAACAAGGTGACACTCGGAAGATGGCCAAGAACATGGCATCCCTGAACCGGCGAATGCAGCCGAGCTTTGGGGGACATCCTAAGTTTTCCGGGAAGACACCGGCGCTTATCTTTGCGTTCCTGCGCCGGTTTGTCAAGGCATGCAACGACAACGATGTGTCCGAGGGCAAGGCACTCTACCTCCTGGGTAACGTCATGACCGGAGAAGCGGAACAGCGGTTCGCACAGGTTCTACCAGACTCCGCCGGACACATTATCGGGCGTGCCGTTGGGAGCTATCCAGAAGCGGTCAACTGGCTACTGTCCAACTACGCTGACGCGGACTCCCTGCGCAAGGCAGTGGGCAGGTTGAACCGGGCAACCATGGAACGACAAGAGACTCCAGAGGCCTTCGCCCGCCGTGCCCGGGAGATGAGCGAGGCTTGCGGCAACGTCTACCCTGAGGACAGGCTCAAGATGATGTTCTCGGGAGGGCTTCCTGAATATCTTCAAGTGGACGCAGAGAACTACAACCAGGAACATCAAGAACATACCTTTCAGCAGTTGATGGCCTACACCCAGGGCAAGTACCGGCCAGCTAAGGCCCTCCAAGCTCCCATGGTATCAAGTCCCAAGCCGTTGTCGCTGGTTCGTCCCGGACCCGACAAGTATAAGGGAGGTGATAGCCCTGTACCGGTACTCGCAGTTGGCGAGGCGTCACCCGTGGGGTCAGGAGACAAGTGGGGCGGCTTCTTTTCTAAGGAGCAACCTTCCCTAGTCGCCCCTAAGCAGGTCAAGAACCAGCGGTTCCGGTCTTGTTGGCTGTGCCAGAAGGAGGACCACATGTCCTACCAGTGCCCGGCCATACCCAAAACCTCCAGGAGAAGCTCAAGCATCAAGGACTGGTGTTTGCGAAGGCCGTCAACTGGGCTGACCGGCGAGCACCCTACAAGATGGACACGGCACAGGTACAGGCGATCCGGGTGGCAACCTTGCAGGGCATCACGGAGGCCCTGGCAAGGGAAGCTCCTACGGACTTTGACCTGGAGACCGAAACCTCTAAGGAATCCTCGGACCCGGGAAACGAGTAGGGCAGGCGCTCTTCCCAAGTGTCTTCCCGAATCTCCGACGGCAGGGTACTTCTACACGTTCTCCCCTTGCGTGCCGGGAGAAAGGACGGCAGTTACCTGCGCAACTGGTAGCCGCCTGGACACCCTGTTTGTTCAAGGGGACCTTGCTTGTCCTGCATAAGGAAAACCTCGAGATCAATGCTCGTATGCGTGTGGGGGATAGCCTCCCCCAAGCTGTTACTCCGGTGGTTGACACGGGAGCTGGACCAAGCGTCATCACTGAAAACCTGCTACCTCCGGGCTGGCGTCGACATGCCTGGAGAGCGCCTACCAAGACCCGGATTGTACACGCTTCGAGTCAAACCCTACGACCGCTTGGTCGTCTTCCTGTCGCCATCTATGGCAACAACGAACCAATGCTTTTTCCCTTTCTAGTAGTCAAGACTCTATCAGTCCCCCTTATCCTAGGCTGGGACTTCCAGAAGCAACATGTCAAGAGTATCCTGCCCGCAGAAGGGAGGGTGCAGTTCAACCATGGGTATGTATGACCGGTGCTGGAACATCTGGACGCCAAGGTTCTTATAGTCAAGAACAAAAAGGAACGAATCCCACACCTCTACCTTGACTCTCTCCAAACCGGTGCTCCTACCTCCTCGCTCGGAGACCAAGGTTCAAGTAACCACCCGGACTGCAGGTCATTACCTGATCTACGGACCTAAGGAATTTCTGGCGAAACACCAGTTATACTTGGCCCACGGACATCACAAGAAGGTGGAGAGGCACACCCCATTCTCGGTGCTAATCGTCAACGTGAGCCGGAAGTCGATAACCATCGCCAAGGGCACTCGAGTTGGTACAGTGGAGCCTTACCGGGGGTCTGCCTGTGCTATGAGCAAGGAGGACCTCTTGAACCTGCAACAAGAACTGGCATGCAATTTAACGGCCTTAGACGTACCTCATTACAAGAGCAGGCTAGCAGCGTCACCCCGCAGCCCTATCAAGTACCATCCGGGATGCGAAGGTCAAACAGGAAAATGTCCCTCCCGACTTGAAGGAGGCACTGGAGAAGCTTCTCCAGGAATATCGGCACCTGTGGTCTGGAGAGCTGGGCAAGATGGACGCCGCTCTACACCGGATTCAACTCATGCCAGATGCCAAGCCAGTGCACCTGCACCCCTACCGGGCTGGACCTCATCGCCGGGATGAGATTGAGAAGCAGGTTAACAAGATGCTCAAGATGGATGTTATCGAGCCGTCTGATGGCGAGTGGGCCTTCCCGGTGATAGTCGTCCCGAAACCTGGCGGTCACTTCCGTTTCTGCGTTGACTACAGGCGCCTGAACGAGATGATCGTCAAGGATGTATACCCGATACCCCGGATGGATGATTGCATCCACTTTCTTGGTGATGCCACCCTCTTCTCAGCGATGGACTGTAATGCCGGTTACTGGCAGATCCCTCTGGCTGGCGAGGACAAGGACAAGACCACCTTCACGTGCCACCTGGGACTATTCCGATGCCAGCGTCTTCCTTTTGGTCTCACCAATGCTCCGGCGACCTTCCAGAGAGCCATCGACATCATCCTGTCGGGGCTAAGGTGGAGAACATGTTTGGTCTACCTGGACGATATTATCGTTCTCTCCTTGACCCCGGCGGAGCACCTGGAGCACCTTCGAGAGGTCCTGGCTCTCCTGTCCAAGGCTGGAGTAACCCTGAAGGCCGAGAAATGCCACCTGTTTGAGACTGAAATGGAGTACCTGGGGCACGTGCTGAGTCCGGGGAGCTCCGAGTCAATGAGAAAAACATGAAGGCCCTCCGGCATGCACGGCAACCTAAGACCCAGACGGAACTCAAGAGCTTTCTGGGTATGTGCAATGTCTACCGCCAGTTCGTACGGGACTATGCCCTGATTGCCCGGCCATTGACGAAGCTCACCAGTAAGAAGCTCCCCGCACAACTCCCGGTGTTCGACGAGAAGCAGACCCCTGCCTTCGAAAAGCTCAAGAAGCGCCTGACCACAACTCCAGTACTGGCGTTACCCAAGCGGGAGGGCCAGTTTGTCCTGGAGACTGATGCCTGTGGCGTCCAGGTGGGGCGTTCTCTACTCCAGCAGCAACTTGATGGGCACTTCCTCCCGATAGGCTACTACAGCCGCGTCTTGACTCCAGCCGAGAAGAATTATTCCACGACGGAGCGCGAGTGCTTGGCGGTCGTCTGGGCTTGCTTCCTGTTACGCCCATATCTTGAAGGACAAGAGTTCCTCATCCGGACGGATCACGCCAGCCTAAGGTGGCTGCTGTGCATGGACAGCAGCCAAGGAAGGGTCGCCCGGTGGCGCCTAAGCCTTTCAGAACTCAAGTACAAGGTGTGCACCAGAGCAGGGAGGGAGCACCACTGCGCCGACACGATGTCCCGGCTGGAGACTCCTGCAGCCGGCACCGGTCCTCTCCCGGAGTAAATACCTTGTTTCAGCCTCCCGAATGTCGGACGTGGCTGGCATGCTCCCTTGTATGAGACACCTGAAGCTCATCAACCGGTAACCATTCACCGGATGCTGGAGGCACAGCTGACGGATCCTCAATGCTTGGAGCTTGGCCACCAAATGGACCTGAACCGGAACAGTCGCTTCTCCGAGTCTACAGATGGACTCTTGGTACGGGTGTCACCCTTCGATGGGGCAACTCAAGTCTACGTACCCCGGAGTCTACGAGCTGACATCCTCCGCCTGGAGCACTCGTCTCCCCAGGCCGGACATCCTGGCATCAACCGGATGTATGCTTCGATGCGGCGACACTATCACTGGGAAACCATGGCCATTGACGTCCATAAGCACCTGGCGGCTTGTGTCTCTTGTGCAAGGAACCGGTTGTCCCAGAGGAAGAAGACTTCTAATCTTCGCCTGTTCCCTGCGGCGGAGCCCTTTGCAAGCTTAAGCATGGACGTCCTGGGGCCCCTACCTGAAACATCCAGTGGCAACATATACCTTCTCATCAATTGTGACCGGTTCTCCAAGTTCACTCGAGCGATCCCGCTGAGGACCATTACGGCCCTGGATGTCACGTCAGCCTTCTGCGAGTACTGGATGGCTGCCTACGGCCCTCCAGACTCCGTCTTAACCGACAATGGTCCCCAGTTTGCATCCCTGTTCTTCCAAGGAGTCTGTGACCTGATGGGTATCAAGAACTTGTTCACCACGACGTATCACCCACAAACGAACGGCCAGGTGGAACGGTTTAACCGGACCCTGGTGGATATGCGACCGCACATCGTTGAGGAGCATCAAGAAGACTGGGACGAGCTCCTGGCTGTCCTCACACTAGCCTACAACTCCCGAGTTCACCGGACAACGGGGGTCGCTCCACTCGACTTTGTTACCCCAAGGCGGCTGACCAACTTCTCCCTGGAAAGAATACCAGACGGTCTCCAACCTGCACTGAGGTCAGGTCCCAAGGCAAAGGATGAGTTCCTGGAACAACTGAAGCTCCTGCTCCCAAGAGTCGAGAAGTCAATCTCAAAGACCGAGGAGCGATACAAGCGGGACTATGTCAAGGGCTTCCGGGTAAAGAACAAGGAACTGGGTGGTGGCGACTGGGTTTTTGTGGACAACCATAGCAAGACCCGGGGTAAGCTGGACTCTGAGACGGATGGACCTCATGAGATCCTGAATACGGACGGCTGGACCTTTCTTCTAGACGTGTATGGCTCCCCGTACCGGGTAAGCAGCGACCATGTCACCCGAGCGCCACCGCCATGCAAACGGGACTTGACCCGGCGCAAGCGGGCCGCAGTACCCTGGATATCCCAAGAAAAAGGCCGAGAATATGTCTACGTCAAGTTTGTCGACCACGCCTGGAGGGACGGGCGCTTGTACCTGCGAGTACGCTGGTTCGGTTTCAATCCTGCGGACGATATCTGGGAACCCTCAAACCGGTTACCCATTGCGGACGTCTGCGCCTACACGCGACGGAACGAGATTGAGGGCACTCCGGTGGCCAGAACCGGCAAGATCCTGGAATCGGACTCGGAGGATGACCAAGAGGAAGGAGCTGATCAAGACCCGCGGGACGAGCCGAGCTCACTAGCAACAGACGCGGAACAAGAAGATTGAGAAGAACGGAACAGGTGTATCAAGGAAAACACGCAGTGAAAGCAAGAACTATCAAGAAAAACAAGCACCCGCTCAAGCAACCCTTCTCTCCGCTTCTTCCCTCCTTACTTCTCCATAGACTCTCGTTCTCCCTGCCTCCAAGAATCACTCCCGGCGCGTACGCTGTGCCGCAGGAGCGTCCTCCAGCGCCGCCTCCGCGGCACGACGGGACCCGGAGGAAGGCGGGGTGACGTAGTGCGGAGGGCGAGGTGCTTCCATGTATGACGCCATCGGGGCAGTACCGGTAGTTGTCAGGGGCTCCCGCTCGTCCATATATACCTTTCGACGCCTCTGGAAGCCAGTGAAGGTCTCCGACCACTGCTGGGCCAAGCCGAGCCGCGTCAAAGTCGCCAGAAGTTCACCAACCACCGGGCTATTCGACATCTGGCCGCTGTCCGCGCAAGCAAACACCCGGTCGACCACATCGTTCAAGACGCTGGCGTAAGTACCCAGCACCAAAGAAGACCCGAAGCCTTCGACCTGCACCGGAGGACGACCCAGCTGGTTCTCAATCATGCCAACGTCATACTGGTCGCACGTCGGGCCACCTTGGTTCAGGTACCAGTCAGGCACCCGGAAGCGGGTAAGGCGCAGAGTCGGCGCCGGGATCTCGAACCGCCCCGAGGTGGCCACTACCGGACGGTCCACAATAGCCCCAGAAACCGGAGTCCCCAACTCAAGAGGAGGAACAGGGCCACCAACAGTTGCAGAAGGCGCCTGAGGAAGAACGGCCGGAGTAGTAGGCGACCGGACGGCCACGCCAAGACTCGCTGAGGACAAGCGCGGTGCCGGAGGAGCTTGAAGTACCGGGACAGCCGGAGCGGGGCGCAAACGCGCCGGCGACGGTTCAGGCGAGGCCACTGGGGCAACAGGTGCAACAGGAGGAAGCGGAGCTGCCGCAGACGCCCGATCGACCGCCGCGGCCCATCCCGACTCTTGTACCGGTGGCCCAGTTGGCAGGAGATCGAGGGCGACTGGAGCAGGAAGGCTGCCTAGCTGCGGCCACGGCGGCAGCGGCGTCGCCAGCTGCACCTTAGCCGGAGAAGACTCGTAGACCACCTGCACCCAACTTGAGCCATCCCGACGCGGGCTGTTCTGCTCGGCGATCGCGTTCAAGAAGCTCCGGTCATGTACCGGCAGCTGACACCGGAAGTCAATCATCGCCTGGAAAAGCTCCTTTTACTCCTTGTCCTGGCTGCACATGAACTCGACGGTCAACTTGTCGACGATCCACACCATCAGGAGGTCGGGGAAGAACCAGAGCCGGTTGGACACCAGGACCTCGTGGAGCCCGTGGCTGGCCGCCAAGACCGTCATCTCGGAAGTGTACATCATGTCCGGGATGGAGAGGAAGAAGCCCTTGATCGACGCCTGAGTCAAGGCGTCCAGAATGTACCCGGTGAAGTGGATGCTGGATGAAGCAAACCCGACCGGGATCTTGACTTACTGCTGCTGCGGGATGACCTTGGGATAGTACGCCGCCCAGTTGGCCTTGTCCAGCTTCCAGAACTCTTGATGGTTGCCGCTCGCGATGAAGTCCCGCTGGCGCCCGCGCCGCTCGCCTTGCCCCCGCGCCGGCCACAACACGGAGTACTTCCAGGTCAAGAAAGGCGGCTCCAGAGCGACCGTGCTCGGATGGGGATCACAGTTCAGACTCCCCGACCCCTTGAGCGCCTCGTCCCAGACCTTGAGCGCCCGATAGACGTACCCTTCCTCCTCTGGCCACCGGAGAACGGACGCAGACACGCGACGCTCGGTCTAGGGTAGATCAAGCACCAGCGCGAAGAGGAGATCTTCCAGGCGAGCAACCCAAGAAGAACCCGAAAAGCTCTGGGAGCGGTCTTGTGCCCGGCGCATCTGATCCGCCGCATGAAGACGAGTCTTGTCCATCTCCGTCAAGACTCCGCGCTGGAGTTCCTTGCGCCAGATGGCCAGGCAATCCTGCTGGCACTGGGCCGCGCTGGCGTTGCCGAACACCGTAGAGTAGCGCCGGCCCGCCGGAGGATCCTGCCCAAGAAGCATCTCCGGGAGACCCGCCGGGGGGGTCTCGACCGGGTGCGACGCAGAAGCCGGGGGAACTCGATCCGCCCCCGCCGAGGCGACCGACGCCGGCACCGACATCCGAGGAACAGGAGACAGGAGAAGGGCATGGCCGCCCGAGCTCTCCTCTGCAACTCTCGCCGCCGGAACCACGGGCCCAGCATGGATCTTGGAACTGGACATGGCGTCCATAATCCGTGGGATCGGGAGGGTCAAGGTGAAGGAGGAGGGGGGGGCAGGATTGGAGCAGGTGATCGTACTCGGGGTGATGACGCTCGACCTCGGCACCGGTGTGGACGTGCTCGAGGCTGTGCACGGTGGCTCCTGGTTCGGCCCGAGGACGTGCCGGACTAGGGAGGAACCTATGTAACATCCCTGGCCCCGACTTGGCGCCGACCCGGGTCTGCAACCAGAGGGCACCAGGTGCCAGGACACGCCCGCCGTGTGGTGATGGTTGGCGGCCGTGGCCCGTGCCCGGCACTTGGATGCGGTGGACTACGCTATCCACACGTGAGAGAGGGGTTTCTGATGGGTTTTTGCATAGTTGTGAGGGACTTGATTTGAGAGAATTTGAGTGTGAGATTAGTAAGTGGGAATAGAATTAGTAGTGATAGTGGCCCCCAACCTGACGAGGTTAGACTCGGGTCGGGGCCACTCGGGGGTATGGGGGGGCCGGTATGGGGGGGCTACCTGGCCAACGTGTCGAGGCTCTCCCAGATGCACGTTAATAGGGACAGCGAGGCGTCCTTGGCCCGCGCCCTCAGAAAAACGACAACTGCGCGTTTGCTTTCCTCTTCCCCGTGTGCACTACCGTGCGTATCTGTTTGCTCTGCGAGCAGGCACGTGAGACAACAGGCATATCACTCTCGTAGTTACCCTTTCTGTGTTACCTGTCCCTTTCCTCCGAGGGATATTGACACGTGTCTGAGAGGATCGAGTTCTATACCACATACCCGAGAGAGACCGTCGGCTAGGGCATGTTGAGTGCCAGGTCGGTACTCAATATCAAAGTTAAAGGGCGCCAGTCGCACCCTCCACTCGTTGAGGCGTGTGTTCGTGCAATCCGTCTTGAAGAGGAACTGCAACGAGCGGTGGTCACAGTGGATGAGAAGGTTCTCACCCTCTGGGTAGTGACGAAGTGACGTCACCGCCCATACCACTGCGAGTCCTTCCGGCTCGGTGACTCCATAGTTTTTCTCAGCGGAGTTTAGTCCCTTGCTGAAGTATCCTACCGGCAAGTACTCCTTGTCCGGCTGTTGCTGAAGCAACACACAACCAAGTTGGTCGTAGCTAGCATCCACGTCTAAGATATAATGGCCCCTCAGACTTGGAATAGCGAAGATAGGGGGCTTCAGCAGAAGGTGCCGAAGAGTCTCAAAGGATTCCTGCTCCACCCGACTTGGGGGAGGCGGGTTCTTCTGTAGCGTCGAGCTAACTGGCTCATTCAGCCGCTTCGCCACCTTGGCAAAGCCTTTGGTGGAATGTCGGTATACGTTACACATCTCGAGGAAGCTCGTCCTCTGGGTCTGGGTCCGGGGGTACTGAGCCTTACGGATAGCTCTCAAGTTCTTCTCGTTGACACTGAGGCGCCCCGGACGGACAACATGTCCCAAGTATTTCACCTCTTGAGTGAAGAGGTGGCACTTGCTCGCCTTCAGTGACACACCGGCGTCATCAAGTAAGTTGAACACCTGGCCAAGATGGCCGATGTGCTCCTCCGAACTTCGGGAGAGCACCATGATATCGTCTAGGTACACAAGACAGATATGCCACCGTACTCCAGCCAGAATCATGTCGATGGCGCGCTGGAAAGTTGCCGGCGCGTTACACAGTCAAAACGGTAGTCGCCTGCACCGGTAGGTACTACAGTGACAGGTAAAGGTAGTTTTATGCCTGTGTTTCGGGCCAATGGGAATTTGCCAATACCCCGCGTTACAGTCTAGGGGAGAAAACACGTTAGCTTCCCCCGGTGATTCCAGACAGTCGTCCATCCTAGGGAGGGGATAACTATCGTTCACCGTGCTCTCGTTGAGCTTACAGTAGTCGATACAGAGCCATGGGGTCCCATCGGCTTTGGGGACGATGACCACAGGACTCGCCCACTCGGCATTACTCGCCTCAATCACATCGAGAGCCTCCATGCGAGCGACTTGCTCTTTGACGAGGGCCCTTGAACGGAGCCCTCTACTGAACGGTTGTTGACGCATGGGGGTTGCACCGGGCTTCAACTCGATCCGGTGTTCGGTGGCTCTCATGAGTCCCAATTGACCATCCCACAACTTGTGAAATTGGTCCAAAAGGCGTTCAACTTGAACCCTCAACCTGGGTGGAACATTCTCCATGTTCACATGGGATCGAGAAGAGGCGGCTGGCTTGGCTTGATGCTTCTCCCGTCCAGACTTCGGGACGATACTCGCGCCCGCGCTGAGGCAGACCGCTACTATCGGTCCCTAATGTTGGTCGATATAGCCGAACTTGGCTCCCGACTTAAAGTACTTCGGGGTGGAACTGAGGTTCATCACCTGGACCTTCCACGGGAGTCCGGCTTTGGAGTCCATCGTGCCAAGGGCAACATGCACTTGGTGGTTACAAGAAATACGGGGGTAAGGGTGCACCAGCCCGTTCCCCGAATAATCAGTTCCAACGTCCACATGTGCCACCAAGTTGGGAGGCAGCATGAGCATGACCTTACGGGCCAAACGCAAGGTAGCAGTGAACACTTACCTCACGCAACAAACAGGCTTCGACTGTGATATGGTCACAGGAGCCACAGACTTTCCCTTACCAAGGATGGGGATGGTCTCCCCGGATGGGGATCCATCAACTTGACCCAATACTCGGGTCCACAAATCAAGGGCACTTGTGTTACAACATAGGGGGTGCCCGGAAGCAGGGGCACCGACCAATTGGCAGCTACTCCCGTGGTCACGTCGACCTCATGGGACCCTAACGTAGTTGGTAGGGTTACGGTACCAACAATGGGAAGTACCCCACCGTTGATGTCGATCATATGGTCAGTCTGGGACCACCAACGTTTGAGCTCCACCTCCTTGGGTAACAGCGACTTGCGTATCAAGGAGGCTCATGAACCGGTATCACGTTCGATACGGGCACAACAGCCACGACCGGGGGCTTGTTGCACCCGGCAAGCCACCTGGAAGTTCTCATCCGTCAGCACCGCGATGACCCGACGTGGGTTTACGCTCTTGGGGAGTCCTACCCGAGGTTTGCGGACCCTCTTAGGTCGGCACAGTATTCGACAGGGTTGGCTTGTCCTCTTGGTCCACTTGGCCGAGGCTGCCGTTGCGAGCTCAGCACGGCCAGCTCCAACGGTCATTCGTTTCCCGTCGACTTGGCGTCGGACTCCGAGGGCGAAGGGAAGGACGACGAGTTCGAGGACGACGTGCCCGCCCCTTCCGCTAGGGGTGTGAGGACCGCCACTACCGGTCGAGGTCCACTCTCGCGGCGTGAACGTACTTCGCCCGTAGCCGACTTCTTACTCGCATTCTTAACGAGTTGTTGAATGCGTTTACTCAACATAGGGCAATTATATGCCCAGTATCCATCGGAGTTGCAGTTCCAACACCGATGGTCAGTTCCCGGAGGGGTCTTCCCGACTTGGGAAGCCGATGAGGTACCCTGGGAAGCTCCCACGGCAGCTACTACCTTGTCCTTGCGGACTCAGCGTGCCTCTCGTAGCTCTCTGGCCTGGCGCGCCTATTCTCGTTCTTTCGCCAACTCGGCCTGACGCTCCTAGCGTTGTTCCTCCCGCAACTTTCGGTAGGCCTCAACTCTGCGGAAGGCGAACCTGGCCAACTCGGCCAGCGCCGCCCGAGCAGTATTATGCTCCCGGGTCTGCATACGGACTGACCAATGGAGTCCTTCCACAAACTGACTCTTCACCACGGCTTGTGGATGAAGAAAGCCACAACGATTGTTGAGCTTACGAACCCGCTCCGCAAAGGACAAGTCGCCCTCAGTCTCTTCCTGATGAGCTTGCGTAAACTCCTCGACTTCAGAAGCCAACGCGGCTTCATCCACCGTAGCTCTCAAGAACCAGTTGACGAGCTCCAAGTAGGGCGTCACCTCGCCAGCGACTCCACTTGAGGAACTGGGCATGACGGACACGAGCTCTGTCCGTAGGTCGCCCTTGGTGAACTCCTGTAACATATAGACAGCCATGCCTTCACTTATGGCATTGTCGTCACAGACTTTTGTGAGACGACGTAGGAGCTCAAAGACACGGAGGGGGGGGGTTCCATCCCACTCCGCTTTGTGCCCAAAAGAGCGAAGTGCATTCTTCTTGGCACGGCCCATAGCTCGGGCCTGAATAGGACCGTACGCCACCGGCTTATTGTGGAGGGCGTAGGTCTCACATTCAAAGATCTTCTGGTAGACCGGGTTGGCTACCTGGATCTTGGGCGGCACCTCACCTTGAGAGGAAAGCCGCTGAGGCAACGGGGTCAGTTGACCTGCAGTGCCTGCCGTCTGCCGCGGCGAGCTTGGCGTAACCACTGGCGCTTCTGAGGGGAGTTGCCCCGTAAAGGGCGTACGCCCCACCGAGAATGGTGTGGCGCCCTCGTTGAGAGTCACAGGAGTCGCCCCCGGTACGGGGCGACCCGAGACAGGCAAAGGGGGAAGTGTCCCCTGCGCCTGCGGGCTCGAAAGCCCCAATCCGGTCTGGACATTGAGACCATCTGGCAAACTCGCCACAATCTGATTCAGAATGGTATTTGTCATCGTGACCACCAGGTCTGGCAAAGTCTGCCGCAATACATTGGTCGCCTCCCGACGGACAGTTTCCGCGAGGAGTGGATTATCGACTCCGTTTGAGTCTCGGTCCGCCTCCGGGAGTCCATCTGAGGGATACCCGCGGTCCTCCGAGGCCTCAACCGGGGGCATAGGCGCGAGCCCATCGCCGACCAACGGAGGTCCGCCGTCCTCCGAAAGCCTAGTTGGCGACGGCTTCATGCCAAAGTTGGTTCCAGCCCGAGTGGATCCCTCAGGGATAGTCCTCTCACCTTGGGACGTTCCCGTTGTGTGCGACACGGTGGCCGGACTTCGGCCCACCAACATCAGAAGTGTCACCCGAATGAACTTCCGACTGAGTCGGGGTGGCCTGTTGCCCGCCCGTACTCCCAGTCCTGCTGGCTTGAGGGACCTCTAGTCCCTTTGCGACCCTAGGTACACCTACCTGTGTCTCACCAGTATTCGAAGGCACTGAAGTACGTGCGTCACCCGTGTACTCCCCAGACAACGGGGGGTCCGAACCGGCCATGTTGGCTAACGATCCGTATGACACGGTCCAAGTTCACGGTTCCTCTGAGACAGAGGGCCCCCTACACCCGGGTGCCCCCGGAGGTAACGTTTACCTCTGTTCCCTGCTGCTCCACCAAATGTGGCAAAAACCACTCGCACACGCGACACCCAAGTTGGGGCGGTGCGAAAGGGCTGCCTCCCGTGTCGGGGGAACCGGAAGAAGTGCAAGTCGCACACATTCTGTCCCTGTTGTGGGGCAATCCCCCCACTGACAAACAAGAAGATGGTGTGTGGGCCAACAGTTTCTTCGTCGGGACGGGGAAGCGAGGCCAAGCCCCGCTGTGCCTTCCCTTTTCCCCCCAGGGTCCCCTCAGAATCTCGCCACTCAGAATCTCCCACCCCGGCACCTGCCCACCGGGCCACACGAAAATTCAAGACGATAAAGTGCAAAAAACCCTCAAATCCACGTTGGATTTACTACTAAGCTAACTATCCCAAACTAAGGGAATATGGACCCAAATGCCGGGGAAGAAACGGGCCAGGCTAGTTGCCTGCCGTTCCTTGCATGGCACGTGTTGCCCCCCTACCTGGGGGTCAATGCTGCCACACCATGGACCTTGGGACATCTCGTGTGCTCATACCCTGCGGAATCAAGGCAGGTGGGCACTCCCTGTTCAAGCCCTCTACATAAACGTACCAGCGTCGTCTAGTGCACCTGACTCCCGGCGTCGCCGTCGAGCTTGCATATGCGCATTGCGCTGACCCAAATGGGGTCATCAAAGTCAACTTTCGAGTGGTGCGCGCTGGCGATTTCAGCGCTCGTCCGAACGCACAGCATTGGGGGCGAGCATGTCCGCGTGTTGGCTTCATACCGCCGCCAACGTCCAGCGACGCACACAGTAGATTTAGAGGACCCCTTCGGATCACCCCATGAAGAGGGGCTGTCCCGGAAGAACGTGGCCGCGTTGACGGCTTTGAGGTTGACAGCATGCGCGATTCCGCCGTCACTGGTCCTGAGGTACGGCTTCAGATCGTCTCCATGCATGACAAGTTCCTTGACAGTTCTTTTTCCAAGATCTGTAACATAAGAGCGTTCCAAACAGAGGAGCACGTGTGAACCATACCCGAGCCGGCCAGCACAATCCGTGGGCACAAGCATTGAATGCCCCCGCTCCTGCCTCTGCGGGGCGAATGGTGATCAGCTTCCAGGAACGCGCGCAAGAACAGCCATACCAGAGACACTCAAACGCACCCTGTACAGCGCAGAGTCCTCCTTCGTCCATATGGAGATAAGCTAAGCGCCGACGGGCGACGGCGCGGACGGCGTCATCGCAGGCGAGGCGGATGAGGTCGCCGCTCCAGCCTCTGAGACCCTAGCAAATGAAGGGATAGACGCCATCATGCGGCTCGAAGGTGTGTGTGCGCAGTGTGAGCCCGTGGGGATGATGGCCGGTTCACTGGGGGAGGGGACGCCGACGCGAGAACCCTGATAGGGCCAGACATCGGCTCGCGGACCACAGAGCGTGCCACCTGAATCATGGGAGCGCGCGCAGCCAGCGAGTTGTGTAGGCAGTCGCGCCAGTTGTCGGCGACCCTGCCCCATTGGCGCCTAACCGGAGGGCTGCACAGGTGCACAGCGTTGCTGCCAGATACGCAACACGGAGAGAGGATTGTGCCCAGCTGGGTTCGCGCCAAAACGATCCTTTTCGTGTCGCTTGCTCCCTGAACTGAACCCCACGCGACCCCATTCTACGTGAATGCGATCAACCTTGGACTCGTCCTTCTAATTCCAGCTCAACTCTTTGCACCGTGAACTGAACCCCACCCTCACATCTAGAAGAGAACCCCACCTACATCATTTGCCCCACTCAAGAGTGCCTGCGGACGAGGGATCCGTGACGCGGTGCGTCGGCAAATTAACCCCACGTCAGCACATCTTACTAGAGAGCGTCTTTCAACCCTGGTCGCGTTCCCCGGTGCACTTCAATACTCCATCGATGGATTTAAATTCCGCATGAAGCTCTGTACGTCACCTGAACCGCACCTCAGATCTGGAGTCGAACCCCACGCTCATCCCTAGGTCCCCCTGCTCCCCCTTCCCCACACGCTCCTCGCCCACAGCCTCAGTGACGGTCGATCATAGCCTCAGCAGCCGCGGTAGCCGAAGCGTGGCCTCACGTGGCCACCAGGGCCCTTCCAGATGCAAAGAGCGGTGCTGCCAACGGCTCCACTCTCGCGCCAACATCTTTAAACCTTCGGTTTCCCGTTGCGACCAGGGTGTTGAGGACTGGGCAGGATCCGTGCGATTGGCTCATTCTTGAGGACGAGCGGTGGGGGATATCCCGTGTGAGAGGAGACCGTTTCCATGAGCTGACCTTACTCGAGTGCACTTGCTTACAGACCGGCTCGAGTGGAGTGATTGAACACACGGCTGCTCCTCGCTCTGCAGGTGCTGCCGACGGCCGTAGCTGACTCCATAGGGCTACACTTCGATGAGTGCGCAAAAACGTCCCAATCAGGCGAGGCGATGCCCACTCAAATTCACGGACCAGCCAATCATTTCTGAAGGGTGTGCGCTGTTTTCATGAGCTTTCTGTGCACTGGACATCTTCTGTGCGGCACGAGCCCCGAAAGAGAACTGCGTGCCAGCTGGTTCCAGTCCTTTTACTTCATTAGACAACGCACTGCACGATGCCAGAGCATGTTGCCCAAAAAACGAGCAGATGCAGTTGTTGACTGGGCAGAGCACGACGGCTTGCTGACATAAGTGATGATAGTACACCCAGAAGACTGTCAATCGACGCTCAAGAGACTTTCGGGAAAACAAGTCAACGCAACGGAGAAGCGCTCTCCCGCTGAAGTACACATGAGCCATCTGGTTCGGAGAGCACCATGCAGACGAGCGCGCTCCTTACAAAATCTGAGTTCAGGACCATCCGTGCACCGGCGCCATGAACGCTGGCGCGTGACACACCCAAAGAAGTCCTCTCGTTCAAACGGAGCACCAGTGCGCTCTCACTGCCATTTCTTCACCAAATACGAGTTTCAGAAACAGACCAAGGTCAAGAGGACGCCAGAAGTCGTAAGCAACACAGGAGCATTCAGCAATGATAACAAACAATCAGAAAAAAGCTCAGCAGACTTACCCCTCGCTGACAGGAAAATGCAGGAAACGAAATATTAGCCGCGACAATGAGGCAGACTGGGTCAATATCTCAAAAGGGGCTGCTGGCAGGAGATATTGACTCGCGCGACTTCCCCAAACTGCCATATGCACAAATTTCTTAGTCTTGAAATCGGCCGTTGCGGCTGGGCTCAAAAAGCCAACGGCTCACGACTGCGCCACGGACCTGGCTGCGGAGCGCGTGTGTCGATGATCGTGTTCCGGCGGTTGCAGAATGTGCGAGTCTCGGAACATTGCGTATAAAATCTACTGAGCTATGCAGAGAACTCCGTCGGACTCGTCCAACACTCATTTGTCAAATTGAGGCCATTGTGTGCTAGCGGTTCTGGTGAGTACCGGACAGTTGGATAATGCGTGGAAAACTGCCTTGTGACTAGGCCAATGAACTGCGCCTGGGGTGCGTTCAGTAGCTTCGGATTGGCATGTACGTGGTGCTTTCAGGGCGCAACGCGCCCTCGCCCCGTCTGAGTCGTTGGGCGCGACTTGGGCGCGGTCTATTCATCAATTTTTCGAGGGCGCTACTTCCTCAAGATGGCAGACCAGCGGTGCGGGCACGGACCGTGTCGTGCCACGAATCGCACCGAGGACTTGAGCAGCCTCGACTGCCCCCCCATCATGGACAGCCGCGCGGAAACCAGCTCGCCATAGGCTGCGTCAGAGTCCGTTGCCCTCGCTGCAGCCGTCGGTGCGCGCATCACCCCATTGATGCCTGCGACATCTAGTGGCGCCGAGCCCTTCGAACTGTTGGCGGAGGCTCTGTATAGCCTGACCCTGTGAGTGCCGTTTTTCGTCTGACTCACTGCACCATTGTTGATTCAATGCTCCGGCTCTCTCTGCTTCGTAGTTGAAAAGGTGTCTCAGAAACGTGCATGCCACCAAGCAGCTCCACGCAGAGAGCAAAGGAACGCGACTGACTCGAGCATAATTCCAAACGAACGTGCGTGGCAGCAGAAGTCCTCGGCGTCGTTGCGTTCTCGTTGGCTCCGTCATGCACCCCCACCACCGGTTGACAGGCTCTCCTGCTGGAGGCCAAGCCGCCCACCGGAGGCCGCACGTCCAGTGGCACAGTGCAAACTCGGGCCCCGTGATTTGGGCACGCCGACAACGTGCACAAAGGCGACGACAGCCGCGACGCCGCTGGTCCTTGCTTATGTGCCGTGGGGGCGGCCCGCCTCTCGGTGGCAGCCACCCCCCCTTCCCCCCCCTCCCCCCAGCGCCCCGTCCACTCCAACCCGCCCCAGAACGGCGCCGATCCCCTTCCCGGTCGGCGTGGCTGACGCACATTGCGGTCGCTCGAGAGAAAAGAGGGAAAAGGCGGTACGGGAAAAGACAGGCAGCCTAACACAGCTGGGCAAGGGGTGTCGTGGGGGCCGACTTGCGGCCCGAAACTACGCCCAAAACCGCGAGCGCAAACAGCTTGTAGTGTGCTAACACGTCCTTCGTCGTCCCAGCCGGCCACGGCCACCACACGTGGGGCTGGATCCACCGCGCCGGGGCGGAGAGTGATACCCAGACCCCCCGCTCCTCCAGTACCAAACGCCCCCCCCATCCTGCAGCAGCAAGCGCCCTCCAGCGGCAGCAAAAGCCCCCCCCCACCCACTAGCAGCAGTCGCCTCTCCACCGCCCCCCCCACAACGTGCCCGTCACCACACCAGCCGCAGAATCCGTGCGGCCGCGACACTTGGCGGGGGGAGGAAGCCGCCCCTGCGGCGCGGCCGCTAACAGCGGTGAGGACGCCACCACCAAGAACACCCCGGGAAGGCGCCTCCGCCTATGCGGTGGACAAAACGGGGGATGGCGGCCAGCCTCGTGAAAAGTGTGTCCGCCCTGGGTGACCAGCCGCATCAACCGTGCGGCCGCGAGGAGAACCAGGCGGGGCGACACTCCCCCAGCGCCGCCGCAAACAGTGCGGAGACGGCCAGCGGGGAGGGTGTCCCCAACCCGCGGCCGCCGCGCGGCCGCCAAGAGGGGGGCGACCGTCGCCTACTAGCGAGACACTCCCCCAGAGGAGGGGGGCGCCACCACCAGAAAAAACCGGGCGAGGCGCCTCTGCCCATACGGCCCGACAAGGGGGATGGCGGCCCGACACGTAGACAATGTGGCCGCCCAGAGGACCAGCCGCATCAACCATGCGGCAGGGAGACAGCCCAGGCGGGGAGACGCTCCCCCACCGCCGTCACAGACACTGCCAGGACGCCCCTGGCAGCGGGGGGGGGTGTCTCTCAAGCGCGGCGGCGACGATCCGCGGTGCGGCCGAGAAAAAAGCGTGGGGGGGGGCGGAAAATAGGGGGGGGGGGGGGAGGAGCGACGACCCGTGGCCGTGGCGGGCCCGCCAAGTAGGGGGGGCAAGGGGAGAAGGGCGGCCACCTGCGCTCACAGGCGACCCGTACACGCACGGACGTGGGCCGATCGGCAGCTGCGGGGTCGGCAGGCGTGCGCGGTCGGTAACGACCCCCGGCGAGAGCGCGGGCGCAAAGCGCTAGAGGGAACATCACCCATGACGGGTGAGACAAGCGGCCGTCGAGCGGCCACGGGCCATCGCTGAGATGTGGGGGGCGAGGGTGGGAGGGACCCGCGGCCGTCGGGCAGCCGCAAAGCATTACGGGGGCCCGTCTCGGGGGGGCCCGCTCTGGGGTGAGCCACCTGGGGGGGCTAGAGGCGGCCACTTGGTGGTGGGCCCGCCCAAGGAGAGAGCGCATTCACGAGGCGCCCGAAAAGCTGTCAAGACCGTTGTGGTCATGATGTCTGTCGCGGCTCCACGCAGGGCCGCACGGGGACGGTGGGGAAGGAGGGGGGGATCGCGCCAAGCCCCGCGGCGCGGCGCCACGCAGGGCAACGCGGGGATGGTGGTGGGAGGGGTGGCGGATCGCGGCGGACCCCACGCGGCGGCCCCACAAGCATCCATGCTGGAAGGAGGAGGGGTGCTGGCAGGTGATAGCAGGAGATAGCGGGGGGGGAGGCGCCAGGGCCAGAAAAGTCAAAATCGGAGGGGTAGAGGGGGGGTTGGGGCGTCACTGGTCCCAGCCTCGCGCGGGACACCCGACACCGACCGAGAAACGAGCTGCCGTCCACCTACCTGGGGAAGCGGGGGATGTCCCTTTGATTTGGTGCGCGCAGAGCTTCGACACGCACTTTCCTCCCTCGAAGCAGCGCGGGAGTGCCATCGGGGGCGCACGTGTGGTGGCTGTGCGACAAAGCAATGGGGAAAGCATATGGGCCGGTTGGGGCGTGGGGGGGCGGAAGAGCACGAGGGGGGGGGGCGGGGGGTCGGGGAGGGGGCGACGCCTGGAGCGGGGCGGGAGGGAGGGCGCGGGGGCGGCGAAGAAGCACGCGCGGGAGAAAATCGAGGCCGAATACCGCAGCAGGCCACGCGCGAGGGGGCGCCGAGGGCCGGGGAAGCGCGCTCTGAAAGAAATCGGGAAAGAAAACTTGGGCCACATCCACAGCAAGCGCGCCGTCGGAGGCCCGGCTCGCACCGCCAACGCGGCGCTTGGGTGTAGGCGACTCAGGGAAACAACGCGCACACGGTTGACAGTCCCGCCGGTCATCCCAGAATGACTAAGCGCCACAGAGACAAGGCCGACTCGAGCCGGCCCGCCCCGACGGGAGACAGTCATTCGGCATGCGTTACTGTGACCGGTCGTCCGTCCCAACCAGCGCGACGAACAGAGCAAGATCATTGGCTGTCACCACGCAACGACCACCAAAATATTCGAAACCGCCATACTTGCGCATGTGGACGCGTGAAAGTGGCATATGGCACGCGTTTATGCGTCAAATTACTCGTGTACGTGGCACAATGTTTTGCCGTTCGTGCCCAATGCATCCCCATTCCTGCCAAAAAGGCGAAACATTTGTCTCTCATTGCGCTGCGTGTCTCGCTACTTTGCCGAAATGAGGAACCATTCGGACGGTCTTTCGGCGTCCCGGGCAGTCCAGCAGGGGGGCTAGTGCATGTTATCGCGTATTGCATGAACGCGTGCGAACTCGGACAACACAGTCAGCGAACACAGACAGTCCGTGACCTCGTCCAAATTGCTGTCCAAGAGACTCCTCGGTCGTGTCTCAGATATTGCAGTTCCCCGAATTTTGTCTCATGAAGACAACAGCAACAGCGTGACCACAAGGCCATGGGCCAACCGCGTGCTGGGAGCTCGCAGCGGACCAATAGCGTGCTGCGGGGCTTTCCTGGTGATCAGGCGATGATTGGCTGCAGTCGCGGCGGATCTAGTACCGAACGCTGGTTTGCCAGATAGCTGTTGTTTTCTCTCACGATCTTGGGGGATTTCCCTCTATCTCGATGCGATCCACTTAAGAACACTGGGAGAGGTCGCGGCTGGTAACTGCGAGGCCCGTTCCCTCTTCGATGTGGGCAAAAATGTCGAGAAAGTCTCCTATCGCACTGTTTCCACACCAACGCGGAGCACTCATTGGCCAGTGGTGCGCCATCTGAGGCATGCCATTGGCCTCTTGTGGGCCTGTTGTTGTTATTGTCGCCATGAGACAAAATTCGGGGTACTGCAATATGCTGTAGTCCCTCAAGACCATGTAGCCCCCGTCCCGCAACAACTCCTTTATGAATCTGATCAGCGCTCCTTCTCAGCCAGTCACAGGCACCCACGTTGCGTTTGAAATATATGTTGCGGCAAGATGGTATGCGAGATGGTCGGGACCGGTGGAAACATTCTAAACCCACTGCGCAGGGCCCCAACAAGGGAGTCGCTCACAGACGATGATCGTATGTATTTTGGTGACAAGGCCGTGCCACTCGACTCCTGTGACACGAAACGACACACGTATGCTGACAAGTTTTGTCAGCAATCCAGACCGCCGGGAACCAATGGGAAGATCGTGGTGGACACCTTGCGAGCTCTGGGCGTGCCCCGCTGGCTGCCGACACCGACCAACCCCCTCAGTGATCAGTGACTGATTGGGTTGCCCCCCAATTTCGCGCCTCTTCCTTCAAGTCTGCCCATTCCCGCCACAACCTCGGGCAGGTCAACCAGGACTTGTCGCCATCCTGGGCAGCTGGGCTTTTCTCGAAACGCTGGCAGGCCGGCCCGTCCAGGTTCGTGAGCATCCGCCTCGCCAACCCCCACTCTGCTACATACCTGCCCTCTGCGCCGTACATTGCGGTCTGCACGGGGCCGGGCCAGCGCGCTCACCCCCCCCCCCAAGACTGCCTGCTGGGGGTGTCCTTGCAGCTCTTGTCTGCCCGGGGTTGCCGTCCGTGGCGCGTGTTTCGAGCCGCGTCGCTGAGGTATCCCGGCCCTGCCGCCTGGTGGTCGTCGTGTCGGGCATGGCAGTGGCCGCCCCGGGGCGTCTGGTCTAGCTGGTGCCTCTTGGATGCGGTACCTGCCGTTGAGGGTGCCTCGCGCTCTCCCCTGCTGGTGAGGCAGGCTCGACGCGCTTGCCGTGAGGAGATTGTCCTTCTCGTTTGTGGCCGTTCGTCGGTGTTGCCGACGATCGTTGGTAATCACCTGGTGGCATCTTGCCCGCGGCTGGGCTGGTGGCTATCTCTGATCTGCGACGCGCGGCGTCGGCCGTTGCCCCTCCCTAACCCCCCCTTGGCCAACCCGCTTCACGTTTTTTTCGTCCGTCCCACATCAACCCCGCGGGTGGACGCACCCCGCGCGTTGCAGCGACGGCGGGGAACGGCGGCCGAAAGCGCCGGCGCACCAGCAGCTGCGCCGACGGTGCGGCTGCCCCCCACGAGGAGTCTTTCAAAATGATGCCGGGCGGTGCCGTCATGGGCGGCCCGTCGGTGCCGCTCGACGAGGGCTGGTCCCTGATCATGGAGAATGGGTTCAAGCCGCTGGTCGCTACGCTCGATGGTGCCGCTTCGGGCGCGCAGACCAGCGCGGAGACGTGGATCAGCGTGCACACCACCGTGTACCAGATGTGCATCCAAAAGTCGCCGGGGCCGTACAGCCGCGAGCTGTACGAGCGGGTGGGGGAGGCACTGGATAAGTACCTCGAGACGGTTACTCTACCCGCCCTGCGCGAGCTGTACGCCGAGTTTATGCTCACGGAGCTGGTGCGCCGGTGGGAAAACCACAAGAACATGGTCAAGTGGATCCAGCGCATCTTCAAGTACCTGGACCGGTTTTACGTGCGGCGGCTGGAGATTGCCAATCTGGAGACAGTCGGCTACACCGTTTTCCTCAACCGCGTGTTCCAGACGGTGAAGAACGACGTGCGGTCGGCGGTGCTGGATATTGTCCAGCGGGAACGCGATGGTAGGCTGGTCTCTTCTGCTCTGGTCGCGGTGGGTGGCCCGTTTTTGCGCTGAGGGGACCGCCCAATGAGATGTGTGTCGTCAGTGAGCCTCGCCATGTCTTCACTTCGCCGATTTTGTGCGGATGCGCTGTTGTGGCGAGCTAACCCGACGGGTATGCTGTGCTGTGTCATTGCTACCGTGTTTTTTTTCGCTGTGGCTGGCCGTTGTCATCCCTTGCTGGGCTCGCTTGCTGTTTGGTCGACAGGGGACGTGGTGGACCAGTCGCTGGTGAAGAAGGTAGTTGACCTGTTCGTTGAGATGGGCTTGAGCAACACCGAGGTATACTCAGACGAACTCGAACGGCCGCTACTCGAGGCGACAGCTGCCTTTTACCAGCGCCAGAGTGCACAGTGGGTCGAGGATGACTCCTTCCCTGCGTTTATGCTCAAGGCGGAGGCCTGTCTGGCCGCTGAGCAGGCCCGTGCGGCCGCCTACCTGGTGCCTCGCACCAAGGAGCGGCTGCTGCGCACGGTGGAACACGAGGTGCTGGTAGTCCACCAGCAGCGGATGCTGGACAAGGACACTTCTGGTCTGATTACCCTCCTCGTGAACGATGCTCGGGAAGACCTGTCCCGCCTCTTCCGTCTGTACGCGCGTGTCGCCGACGCTCTTCAGCCCATTGCGACGACCCTGAAGCGGCACGTGCACGCGGAAGGGATGGAGCTGGTACGGGAGCAAAAGGCGCGCGTGGAGGCCGCGTCCAAGACATCTTCGGCCGCCGCGTCGGCTGCTGCCGACAAGCCTGATTTCATTCAGGCGCTCCTGGCGCTCCACGACCGCTACACTGACTTGGTTTCCTCTTGCTTTGGAGAGCACCCCACGTTCACGCGGGCGCTGAAGGAGGCCTTTGAGGTGTTTGTCAACCAGCAGGTTGGAAAGTCTTCTACTGCTGAGCTGTTTGCCGGTTACTGTGACGAGCTGTTGCGTGTCAAGGGCGCTGGCGCCCGCATGTCTGAGGAGGATGTGGAAGAGCAGCTGGACAAGTTGGTCCAGCTGTTTGCCTACCTGTCGGACAAGGACGTGTTCCAAGAGTTCTCGCGCAAGCAGCTGGCGAAGCGCTTGCTGATGGACCGGTCGCACTCGGACGACGCCGAGAGCTTTCTCATCACCAAGCTGAAGGAGCGTTGCGGTGCGCACTTCACGTCAAAACTGGAGGGCATGATCACCGACATGACTCTGTCCAAGGACGTTCAGGAGGCATTCCAGGTGTGGTTTGCCAACAAGGCGTCGAACATGGAGGACGTGTCGAGCCCCGCTACTGGCGCTGCTGGTGCAGCGGAAGGTGGTGCAGCTGGCGCTGCACCTGCCGCTGCCACTGGGGCTGCAGCTGCGGCCGGTACTCCTGCTCCTCCTGCTTCCGCGGCTGTCGCAGCCGACGTGCCGGCGATGGCGGTGGCGCCTGTGTCTTCATCCGGGGTGCGCACCAACGGCCTTGACTTTGCCGTCCGCGTCCTCACCACCGGGCATTGGCCCACGTATGCACAGGATAAGATTACTTTACCACCTGAACTGTACCAGTCTGAGCAGGTTTTCCGCGAGTACTACAACACGCGGACGGCGCAGCGGGTCCTACGGTTTGTTCACGCCTTGGGTAAGGTGTGGTTGACAACAACGTACTACGCGAATGGCCGCTGGGGCGGCAAGGTGGAGCTTGCTTGCTCGACCCACCAGGCCTGCGTTATGATGCTGTTCAACGACGCCGAGTCGCTGACGTACGGCAAAATCTGTGAGATGCTCGGACTGGACCCGGCGGCGGACGTGTCCAAGGGCACAATGCTCTCGCTCAGCACCATCTCGGGTGCGTCAGGCAGCAAGGCACGGGCCCAACAGTCACAGTCGGTGCTGCTTCGGGCGCCGGCTGTTGCCGCCGGCGGGGCTGCCGGCAGCGGCAGCAGTACGCACGTTGGTGTCAATGACGTCTTCTCCGTCAATGTCAAATTCTCTTCTCAGCGGCCTAAGCTCAAGCTGAAGCCCCTTCACGCCAAGATCACCGACGCAGAAAAGGAGGCGGCTCAGTCTACGGTGCACGAAGACCGGCGGCACGCGGTGGAGGCGGCCATTGTTCGGGTCATGAAGCAGCACAAGCGAATGCCTCACAACCAGCTTGTTGTGCAGGTCTCTGAGCTACTGATGCCAGTGTTTAAACCGGACCCCCCTCTCATCCGGAGCCGCATCGATGAGCTCATCACCCGCGAGTACATCAAGCGCGACCCTGACGTCCACGTATACGAGTACCTCGCGTGAGACGGCTATCGTCGTGATGGCATCGGAGCTGGCTGCCTTTTTTTTGTGCTGAGTGCAAATTGGGGTGGTGGCAGGCGAGGCTTGTTGCTGACGTGCTCGGTTACTAGCGTCTTGGGGTATGGCCGAGCATGTCTTGTGGGCTGGTTTCCTCTCCTGCATTCACTTCCTCAGTCTCCTGCACCCTTCTTTGTTGCCCTTTTCTGGTGGCCGTAGTGGCCGTCCATGAGCGAACCGTCCTTCTCAGCCCTTCCAACGACACTATATCGACGCGAGGTGAGAGAAACACAAAACGCAAGATACGTAAACCTTTGTCGCGCCGCTGTGTGGGAGCCCGTTCAGTGACAGTCGCCAGGGAAAGGAACTCAGTCGAGCAGCACCTCCGGCGCACGAGACACAACGAGCGGGTGACCCAATGAGGCCAACACCCCACCCATGCTCCCTCTCCACAAACTCACTCCCTTCCACTCTCGCCATCGTCTCGGTCCAGCCGCAGCGCAGTCTTTTGGCGGAACCGCCGCACGACCCTCGGCTGGAAGAGCTCCCCCGACGCGCCCGCCGGTGCACCAGCCCGGCTGCCGGCGCCCACGGTAGACGCCGACGCGCCGTCTGCCGCTGCCGTCGCCACTGCCGCCGGTGCGCCTGCCCCCTCGGCGGCCGCCGCGTCCCCCCCCGCGGCGGCCTCGGCCCGCCGTCTCTTTTTCCGCGCCATCCCCTCCAGCCCCTTGGCCGTGTCCGCCTGTGCAAGGTAAAACGCCTTTTCCCGCCGCCCCGCCGCCACCTCGGCCCGCACCCGGTTGGTCCGCTCCCGGCGGGCGTCCCCTCCCGCCTCGTTGAGGTGCTCCCACCGGAAGCCCCGCAGGTAGCGCAGGGACCACAGGTCATCGTGGAAGCGGCTCCGCTTCTTGGTGCCCATTGGCTGGCCATTAAGGAGGTCCACCACCCGCCGCGCGTGGCGCTTGCGCGAAAACTCAACCCAGCCATCAATGTAGCGGGAGCGCCGGCTGCCGCCTCCGCGGAGGCGGGCAGAGCGGGCGGCGTCGCTCTCGGCGCGAAGATAGGTGCGCTCGACGGTACCAAAGGGGGAAAGCATCTCCCGAAGAGACCACGGCTTCAGGCCAGGGGGGACACGGGAGAGGTAGACGACACCCCGGCGGGCCGCCTCGGCGGCTGCCTCGGTTAGAGGAGGGGGGGAGGACGCGTCAGCGTCGGGAGAGGGCGCTCTAGCCTCGTTGGAAGGCGCGGTAGCGTCAGGTGAAGGTGTGGTAGCGTCGAGCGAAGGTGCGGTAGCATCGGGCGAAGGCGCGGTGCCGTCGGGCGAAGGCGAGGTGCCGTTGAGGGCAGGGATGGTAGCGTCGGGGGAGGAAGGAACGACTGTCCCTGAGGCTGCCGGCGCCCCAGCGACTGGAGAAAGAGGAAGAGGAGCAGGGGAAGGGGTTGGTACAGGAGACGCCATGGCTGCACCTACATGTAGGCGGGATAAGGAAGATGCGTGCCGCCGCGTGCGATGCCGCTCGACGTCCGAGGCACGACGACGACTGCCAACACCAGCCAAGTATTCTGCCTGTGAAAGTTGCACAACATCTCAATTCAGTTTTCGATCTATTCCGACTCGGAGAAGTCTTAATAATATACACATCTGGCGGAACGTACGCCTCGTTGTGTATGGCCGATTTCCAAAGAATGATCAGTTCCGTAAGGTGGTTCACTGTGAACACTATCGGTCAGCTGCGTGGCCCTGTTCGCGGGGATCGATTCCGCCGTTCCCCGTGCCTGCCCAAAGTGAAGCGCCGTCGTGCGAGCGCGTCCAACGTAAAGGCAGAGTTTACAAACGTAATAACAAGACAACGAAAGGGGAGCGAGGCGGCCGCCTGCGGCGTGTCGCCGGCTCGCTTAAGAACCCCCCCTCTCCACTCGGCCCTCGGGGCCCAGTCGCGCGCACGGCTGTGCGGTCGTGCGCCAG
This sequence comes from Pyropia yezoensis, assembly GCA_009829735.1. NCBI lineage: Eukaryota > Rhodophyta > Bangiophyceae > Bangiales > Bangiaceae > Pyropia > Pyropia yezoensis. The sequence goes on along the minus strand of CM020618.1, from coordinate 19,710,144 downwards.
GGCCTCGTGTGGCCCCCAGTCACGAGGCCGCCCACAAGTCGACACGGGGCGCCCAGCTAACAGGGCGTCCCTCCCGCTCGAGCAGCCGGAATGGTGGCCGACGAGGCACCACAATCCCCCCGTGGCCGACCAAGTCGCACTCGATATCTCACATCCTCTCACCCCCGCACGGATGCCAGCCATATCTAGCCATCGTCGAAACGTCCGCAATTGTGACACCCACCTGTGATCGGTGCAGATTCTCACACTCCCCGGCCTCCCGTGGTCGGACACGGGGGGTCAACAGCGGGGCGGATGACCCACTGGGCCACCGGGGTGGTGTCAATCCCGGTCTTGAGCAGGCAGTCCAGAGCGCTGCCACACTTGAGCTTGGTCATGGCGTCGGCCATGTTGTTCTCGGTCGTGACTAAGCCCAGGTTGGACACCTCTCGCCGGTTGTATGACTCGCGCAGCCCCGCAACGTCAATCAATAGCCGCTTCTCCGTCGGGTGGGTAGCGCGTTTGATGATGTCGAATGCCTGCTTGGAGTCGGTGAAGAGCGACAGGGGAATGTAGCGGCGGTAGAGCTCCTCCAGGTCGTAGCGCACGATGAAAGCCTCGTCGAGGGCGGCGGATAGGGCGTAGATCTCCCCCGCCATCGCCGACCGCACGACCCTCTTGCACTTGCGGCTGCCGTAGCTAAGCACGTGGCTGCGGCCCGACGCATCGCACAGTATGATAACAAACCCTACCTGTGAAGACAGGTCCTTGTTTCCAGCAAACGAGGCGTCAGCGTACGCCCGGATGCGCAGGGTGTCGACGTCCAGCCCGGGATACTGCCGTGTCAGGTCGCGCCCAGCCTTGGCCCGCTTTACCAACGCGTTGTGCTCCCGGATGACATCGGAACCAACCTCCTGCTCTGTCACCTGCGCCAGCTTGTTGATGCCGCAGCACAGGTCGGGGCGGGAGAGTGCCAACCAGGCAATGCTAGCCCGCGCCGAGACAAACGCCTTGAAAGCGGCGTCGTTGGGCAGCGCGGATAGCCGGTCGGTGTAGACTGGCTGCTCCAGCGTGATGGTCCGCGGTGGACCCGGCTTTGTGTCGATCGAGACGCCCACAAACTCCATTTTGTCAAACTTGCGCTCCTTCGCCTCGAACTTCTTGAGAGTCGACTCGGTTTCCTCCTGGAACTGCTGCTTGCCCGCCATCACCAGGTCGTCTACGTACCCAGCAAGGAGCCCAAGGAGGTCACCATTATCCTCCCGCTTGAAGAACATAGCCTGGTCAGATGTTAGGGGCGTCATGGATAGATCCCCCTCCACGTGACTGATCAGGGTCGCGTGCCAGTAATCCCCAGCGTCACGTATCCCGTACAGCGGGCGGAGGAGAAGGAGCAGTTCCCCTTCCTTGAGCCCAAATAGGTGACGGTCGGCAGGGCGTGGACGGAGGTAGATCCTTCGCGAGTAGCTCTCCTCGCTCTGCAGGTACGCCTGTGTGATGTCGTCCGAGAAGAGTCGCAGGCCGAGGTTCGCCGCCGTGGACACAAGCATTCGTGTCGATCGCTGCCGCAGCGTTGCGAGGTTGTGCACTACGAAGAGTTTGGCCTGGTCACGGTGCCCTTGGGCAACGAAGCGGGCCTTGGGCGCCTCCTCAGCTGTCCCGACGTTCTTCAACGTCCAAACGATACGGCCGCTCACCACGTTGGCGTCCTTGGGTAGGTCACACTCGTTGACCTTACGAAAGGTGCCGCGGTCATTGAGTCCATCAATCTCCTTCGCAGCTGCCGCTTGGAATCTCGCGGTGGCTATGCGCGGATCACTGGGGGGGATGACAACGGTGATGTACTCCTTAGCCGCCTTGGTCAGCCGTGGTGTCGCGGAGACGGGGCGCTTGCCGGCGTATACGCCTGAGCTTGGTACCCGTCGTCTGCCGCCCGCAACGGGCGAAGCAAACGGCGGCTGCATCGTTACAAACGCTTCCGACGCCGCATGGACCTTGGATACGAACCGCTCCCCGGCAATGACGGCGTCCAGGATGCGCCCGTAGTCGGAGCTGTCTGTAGTCCCAGAGCCGGTCGGAGTCGCTCCAGCGGTATCGGACGGCCCGCCGGGTGAGGCATCTGCGTCGGGTCTGGCCGCCGCGGTGTCCGACGACCTAGGATCTGCTCCCGGTTCGGCATTGTCGGGATTGCCCTCCCCCTCGGCAGGGGGACTACCCGTTTCATTGGGCGGTTGACCCAAACCAGGTGCACCTGGGGCAGGTTCGGGTTGAGGCTGCAAAAAGGGCTTCACCTTGTCAATGCTGAAGACCCTAAGTTGGCCGTCGACCGCTAGCCAAACCTGCTTATCCCGTTGTACAACGAGAGTGAAAGGCTCCTCCCAGTTGTCCTGCGGCGCTTCACGGTAGACAAGGACAGCCATCCCAGGGTGGACAGAAGCATCAGCTGCCCTAGGGACACGCGCAGCCAGCGCAGTCGACACTCGGCTGCGTGCCACCATTGCCTCCATCTCCTTACGTGCCGTCACCATTGCCAGGGTGCGATCGCGTTGGGCAGGTAATGGCAGTGGGGAGACGGGCATGCGCGGGATGATTCCGAAGACCAAGAGTGTTGGGATGAGTCCGCGCCCGTCCGCCGTCTGGTTCACGGTAGCCGTTGCCATGCTGAGTGCCATCTCCTGGGACAGGCCCGGATGAGCAAGCCGGACCTTGCGGTAGATGGCGCGGAGGAATGAATGGTACCGCTCACCAACACCCAATGCGTTATGGGACTCAATCCCAGAGTGGATGAGCTCGGTTCCCGCCGAGTCGGTAAGTGCCTTCCAGGCAGCGGCCTTGAACTGCGGCGCCTGGTCGGTGTGCATCACCTCTGGGTGGCCAGCGTATGCATGCACCCACAAGGTGAGGAACTGCTGCCAAAGCTCCTCGAGCGTCTCACCGCTACAGAAGCTTGCCGCGCTGTACAGGGTGTCTTTGTCTACTACATGTAGAAGGCTGCGTCCGTCCAAGTACATCAGGTCAATCAGCACGGTCCGGTTGAAGACAATGTCGCCTGGGGGCATCGCCACTCGGAACCGACCATGCGCCCCGGATAGGCGCTGGCAGACGTCGCAGCTCTTGTTGACGCCTTCCAGCTGCTCTTGTGTGCCAGGCACAGCCTTGGGGTCTTTGGCCCGTCGAAGGACGGCCGCCAGTCGATCTGCGCTGGGGTGGTTGAAGTGGCGGTGCAACCGCTCCAACTCACCCGTCGTGTAGTGCACGCCCTTGGACAATTCGAGGTAGATATGGCCGTCCTTGCGCGTTAACGGGGTGGCGATGCCGCGTTTGTCACATTTCAACATGTTGTCGACGTTGTTGATGTAGAGGCCCAGCGCGTCAAACGCGTCTAGGCCCGTCAAGAGTGGGACGTCCACGTCCACAACGTCGATCAGAAGGTTGGCATACAGGGTTGAAGCGATGGGGACTCGCATGTTGATTATACCAAGGCTGGGCGTGATGGTGCCCCCAAACATAAACTTAGCCGGCGTAGTCTTGTTGGCCAAGGTGAGGGTGCCAGTCAATCGGGTGTATGCCCGCGCTTGGTTCCGCCCCACAACAGATCGGGCTGCGCCCGTATCCATACAGGCACCGAGAAAGTCATGACGGTCAGGGGTGCAGGTGAACAGGTTATGCATCGCGGACGGGCTCAGTGCCCACGGGGGGGCTGGTCGTCTTGGCCCGGGGGGCGGACGACGAGCTACGCCCCCGGCCGGAAACTCGGCCCCTCCTCAAAGCCCGACTCGGTGTCGCCCTCCGCGTCGGTGCCGCCGTTGCCCATCAGAAGAGTTTCGTAGTAAAGCTCCTCCACGTCAGCGACCGTCTCCTCCTTTGCCCCCGTGCCTTCATCGACGGCTGGAGGGTTCATCTGTTCCATGGTAGCAAATAAGACGGCCGCCGCTGTGGGTCTGCCGGCCCTCTTCTTGCTCCAGTAGGCGAGCTTCCGCTGCGCCGCCTTGACGTAGTCGACAAGCCTTTTACAGTCCCGCATCACGTGGTCGTTAGCGTCACAATTGAAGCATCCGGAAATGGACAGGGGGCCGACCTTGGCCCCCCCGCCGCGACCGCCCTTGACGGAGCCGCCCACTCCCTTGTTGGGGAGGGCGTACATACCTTGGTTGGCGTAGTGCGTTGGGATGACCACGTGTTTGCCATCTGCCGTGAACTGGACAGGGATTGCGACCGGCTTCTGGTCCTCAAGGCCGTCCTCCCGCGCATTGGTGATGCGCCCCTCCAGGTTCAGCTGAAGCGCACCCGCCAGCTCGGCGTAGAGCTCTTGGAACTGGGCGCCCACAGAGGCGCACCGGTTGATAATTGGCTCTGCCCACGGGACGCCCACCAGCGCGTGCCGGATGAAGTCCCTCTTCTGCCGGTCGGTCCGGTACTCGAGAGGAAGCAAAGGGGCGTTCTTGGTGATGACCTTGTGGAGTTCCTTAAGCGCGTTCATCTCCGACATGCCTTGCTTGACAAAGGCGTTGAACCTTAGCAAAGCCAGCTCGTTCCGCGTCTGTATCTGCGTGATTTCCGGGTTGAACTTCTCCGAGATGAGATGGACCGTCTCCGCAAACGTAGCCACCTGGCCCTCAACCTGCTCGTCGTAGAATCGCTTCGCCTCGCCATGCAGGATATGGTACATCAGCTCCAGCTTCTGGTCGTGGCTGGGGCCGGAAGTTCGCATCACCTGTTGGTAGGAGGCGACGTACTCGTGGAAAGCCTCCCCGTCGCTACCGCTGAACTTCTTGGATATGTGGCGGTAAGCTGACCCGAGCTGCTGAGTCAGAGAGCGTAGCGTCGGCGCTTCATGGTCCGCGCCGATCGCCATCACCCGGTGCGGTACCGCCTCACCGACCGGTACCGGGTCAGCCTGCCGCATGCGGCGCTACTTGTCCAACACCATCCTCGCCATGTCATGGGCCATCTGCTTGTCCTCCTCATTGTCGTAGAGGTACTCGGCCAGGTGGTGGAGGATGCGGCGCTTGGGGTGAACGCCAATCACCACACCGTGTGCCTGCAACCAGGCACGTAGATCCCGGTACAACGTGGGGATTGCATTCAGTTCAGGGTCAAACAGCGACTCTGGCGGGAAGGTCTCAGCGATAATCTTCTTCACCTGCGCGCGTGTCGTCGCTGCTGTGACGCCCTCCTCCACCTTACGCATCGCCAGAACCAAGCCGCGCTGGGTGATCGTCAGGTCCGAGAGCGTAACGCCCGCCATGAAGGCATTGGTAGGGCGACCGCCCGTGCCTGCCGCGCCCTCTTGAGGCTGGATGCCGTCCGCCATGGCCACGCGAGTCGGATGACCAAACAGGACGGTGGGGCAAACGTCAGGTCGAGCGAGTGCCGGCTCAAATCCGGCTAGAAGGAAACGGACGCGACACGGTCCCGTCTGGGACCGCCTGTTCCGAGGTAGAAAAATGACAGGTTAAAAAGCACCCGATGAGCCTGAGCCCAATAGAGCGTAATTCGCGAATGAGAACACTATCGGTCAGCTGCGTGGCCCTGTTCGCGGGGATCAATTCCGCCGTTCCCCGTGCCTGCCCAAAGTGAAGCGCCGTCGTGCGAGCGCGTCCAACGTAAAGGCAGAGTTTACAAACGTAATAACAAGACAACGAAAGGGGAGCGAGGCGGCCGCCTGCGGCGTGTCGCCGGCTCGCTTAAGAACCCCCCCTCTCCGCTCGGCCCTCGGGGCCCAGTCGCGCGCACAGCTGTGCGGTCGTGCGCCAGGGCCTCGTGTGGCCCCCATTCACGAGGCCGCCCACAAGTCGACACGGGGCGCCCAGCTAACAGGGCGTCCCTCCCGCTCGAGCAGCCGGAATGGTGGCCGACGAGGCACCACAATCCCCCCGTGGCCGACCAAGTCGCACTCGATATCTCACATCCTCTCACCCCCGCACGGATGCCAGCCACATCTAGCTATCGTCGAAGCGTCCGCAATTGTGACACCCACCTGTGATCGGTGCAGATTTTCACATTCACAGCAGGATCTCCCAGAACAGTCGCCAAGTGCGCACGCATTCTGGGCCACAAGAATTCTCCGGCGGTGCCCGCGGCCTTGGCCGAACCACATCCAACACCGTAAATCCGTGTCGCATCCGTGTGATGCGTTGATGTGAGACCGGCCGAAAAATCTCCCGTCTGCACAGACCGGGCCAGTCTTGCAGAGGACTGCTGTCAGGGGCTCACAGCATCGGTCCGAGGCCAGGTGCCGCGAAATGAGGCCGGTTCTAGGGCGCTGATTGGCCAGTACAAAGTAGCCTGCAGTTGCACGGACGGGTTCGCAGCAAGTACGGGCTGCGCAGCACAGCTTATCGCCTGTCAAACTTTTCTTGCTTTTTTGGGAAATCCTCGAGCAAAAACCTGCATAAAACCTGCATTCCCCCCCCTCAAGGCATCGTAGACACCGCTTTCCCCCCCTCTTCTTGCTGTCTGCCTATAACAGCTCGGGCGATTGGTGGTCACCACCTCCCTTGGTATGACCGGAAGCGCACGAGGCAGGAGAGCACTCTGGTGAAGCGCAAAGAAGCGACCGACCATCGCTGCACCTGGGTGCAATGTTCATACAATCGCGTTTAAAAACCGCGCAATCTCTCGCACTGGCTAAGCAAAAACCTGCGCGACGACAGCTTTCAAGGGTCTGCTTGGAAAAATCTCTCCACCTTGCTCGACATCTACGGCATCAATTCTGACCAATGGAACGCTCTATCCAGCAAACAGCAGCGCCACCGCTGTTGTCATTGGTTGACAGAAGACCGACAGCGGCCGTCGTGTCGGTAATCCTGGGGGAGATTCTTTGGCCTCAGCCCATCCCCTCGATCAAAAAAGCAAAATTCTGCTCGAGCCGTTCATTTCCGGGCTCGAGCAGGGCAAGAATTTGCACAACGAAGCAAGAGATCGGTCAAAATCGGGCTTGTATCTTGACAGGGGATAAGCAGTGCTGCGCTGTTGTCACGTGCTCACAGGAGGCCACCACAGAGTCCACTGGGGTGGTTGCCATGCCGGCGGCGGTCTTAAGCCCGACCGGCCGGAGGCCGAGCCGATCACGGCGGCGGCGGCGGTAGCCACCGGCACTGCCGCGGCCAAGGCGACGGTGGTGGGGACGTCCGCCCATCGACGGCCAGGACGCCCGAGACTCGTGGTATCCGCCGGTGCGCCGCCGATGCCACCTACGCCGGTGCCGTCACCGCCGCAGCTAGCTGCCTGTTTTGGTTCCGTGCCTCCCTCCGTCCCCGTCCTACGCCGGCGGCCTGTACGGCCGCGCAATGTACCTATGCCGGCGGCATGCCGACTGGAGCCTCCCTCGGGGCGTTGGTCTCGGTTGCCGCGGCGGGCGCAATCCCTTCCCTCTATTCCTCTCCACAGCTGCCGCTCGGGGCGGCCGCTGTGGGCCGGAGGCTGCCGCTACCGCCGCGGCCGCCGCTGACGCCGACACAGCCGCTGCCGCTGCTGCGTACTGGGCATGCTGAGGGGGGCACACGGCGCCTGCGAGCCCCCTCCCTTGCCCCCCTTCGTAGCCGACCAGCATCGCCCTTTCTGGTTGCAAGCCCAGAGCACTGGCGGCGGTGACGGCTGTGGTTGCAACCGGAACGGCACAAGCAGCGGCAACAGTGACGGTGGTAGCAGTGCTGGCAGCAGCGGCTGGGGCACTTTCGGCCACGACCTCGGCAGGGAGGGCGATTAGACAGTGGGCGACGGCGGCCGCAGCGGCGGCGACAGAAGCGGTCGTGACGGCAGCAGCGACCACTTCAGCTGTATCACTTCGCCCTTCCCGCCTCCTGTCGGCCGTGGCGCTTCTGGGGCGGCCGTCTCCGCCCCTGGCGATGCCGTTGACGTCTCTGCACCTGCCGCTGCTGCTGTTGAACGAAGCGGCAGCTGCGGTCGTGGCGTGGGCGGCCAGGGCTGCAATGGAAGAGGCGGTGGCCAGAAAGGCCGCCTCGTCAGCCCCGCAATGGTTGCGGTGCGGCCAGTGAGAAGCGGCTGTGCCGCGGATGGGGGGGGAGGGTGGGTGGACACGGGGGGCAGTCGGACTTTGTGCTCACCAAATAGGCCAGAAAACAGAGCTGTCGAGAAAGGAAAGACGAAGTCCATCAAGGCAATGCCAGAGAGCAGAAAAAACTACCCTCAAAAACGGTCGCCTTGAGGGGCTCGTTGCCACTTTCGGAGAACCCCCCCCAAGGTCCCCTTACGAGCGCCTATAGACACCTTGACACCACCGGTTTGGCGACCAACATCACTGACTGTTTTTTTTACGGCATCTTACAGTACGCGTGATGCGCACCCAGGCTCTGCACTTTTATGGTCTGGCTACAACGGGAAGGGCTTGGTATCATGCAGTTACTAAACAGAAGGGAACAGCTGTTCCCTTTGTTATCAGCGGCTTAGTAACTGCAGTTACTGCTACTTTCCCGCCTCTTTTCGGGTGCGTGCTGCACAGGGCTGTGATGTACCCATGAAGGAGACCTCATTTCCGTTGCCAGTTGCCTGTTTCACCCGCGCACACTTTCGGCATGGCGTGCTTGCTCTTTTCCCTACACCCCCCCCAGAGCCACTTGTAGCGCATGTCTCTTCCGAGCGAAATCCGTACGTGGGTATAATTTCGGTGATAAATGATCTTCTGAGTCACGACTGCTCCAGATCCGCCAGAGGCCTCAAGCTCTCGACCGACTGACAGTCGTCCAACGATCGTAGGGATCGAAGTAGACAGTATCACATGTACAATAGTGCTAGTAACTGCCGCCAGTTACTAAATGCAACTAAAGGTGCGATGACGTTCCCGATGGAGCCGCCACTGGCGGCCGCAGCGAAGGGGCGGCAGCGGCTGCGGCCGGTGTCAATAGCGCCGCAAGAGATGGGCGGTGGTGCCACAGCGGCGGTTGACCGGTGGGTGGCGGCAGACGGGCCACTGTAGGCGGGAGGTACGGTGGTTGGTGTTGTCGGCGAGGGGGGGGAAGTGGGGCGCGGGTGTGCCGGGCGGGGCCAGCCCGTCGGCGCCCCTTCCCCCGCCATTGCTGGTGCCGCGACCGACGACCTCGGCGACGGCGGCATGATGCGCCACGCGCCAACACGGCGGCGGCAGCAGTGGCAGCCGGCGGCGGACGGCGATTGGCGGTCACTAACCGGTGGTCCATGGCAAGACCGGCGGCTGGTGGCAGGCGGTTGGCCAGCCGGGGGGTGCTGAAGACCTGAAGGAGGGGTCGTACGCCGCCAAGGGCCGACTCGTTGCCGCCCGCCTCGCCGCTGCTGCCAGGCCGCCTGTGGCGCCTCCTTCATGAAACGGTGAGTTGCGTGCCCTTGGCGGCGGCGGCGGTGGCAAGGATGGCTGGCCGCACGGCGGCCAGCCGGCGGGGTGCCGCCGCCGCCGTGGGTGTCGGATAATGGGTGGGCAGGCGGTGGCGCCGCCGCCGCTGTCCCCCAAACCGGTTGGTGGCGCAACGTTCGCGGCAGCAGAGGAGAACGTGCTGGGCGACGACGGCCTTTACCTGAGCGCCGTGACGCACACGTTCGCACTGTACATCCACACGCGGATGGTGGCGGTGGTGGCGACCGCCCTACCCATGCAGGACGCGGTGGCGCTGCCCCGGGCTGCGCCCGACCGGAGGCAGCTGGTCCCGCCCAGAGCGGTCGGAATGTGCGCAGACGGGCATGTCTTTCGGTGCCTCGGGGGGGGTGTTGGGGGGCGGTATCTTGCCCACCCCACCAGACCGCGGACAGAGAAAGCGCGTCGTGCAAAAGCTCAGCGCTGTCCCTGGCACCAAAAGGCGGCCCAGAGACAGAAAAATGACTTCTCTATGTGGTCTTCCCACCAAAGGTGCAGGCCGCCGTGAAAGTGCCACGGCGAGCCTGTCCATGTACACACACACGCTGCAGCTATTCACACGATGCAGCCAATCAGAAACGAGACAGGTGGCCCCGACCGGCCGTACGCGCAAACGCAGGCACGCGGCAGAAGCGGCAGTTTCAATCGCAGGGGCACCCCCGCGACGCTCTTGCAGGCTCCGCTGCCACCGCCCACACCCGACAGCCAGCCCCGGTGAGAACCCACCACCGCGTGCGACGGTAGGGAGGGCGAATTTCCCGCACCGGGCCACTTCTCCACGGGTACGCACGTATCTCGTTGAACGCGACCACCTCCCTCCACCCCCTCACCGCCCGACTCGTCCACCCAACCCCCGTTCCTGGCCCACTAGCCGCGGCGCACACCCTCAATGGCCACCTGTGCCCGTCGCGCAAACGCACTGTCCCCGCTGCTGTCCACGGACGGCTCGTCGGTGTAACCCGACGACCAGCTGGATGGGACAGACCTGCCGCTTGAGCAGGTGCCGCTGCTTTCACTCAACAAGCTGACCGAGTCGGACAGGCGTAGCATGTCGCCGGCTGCAGCAGCCCCCGCTGGTGCCAGCGACCCCGGCCGAGGACCCTCCGAGGCAGATGCGGCCGCCCCCTCTGCCGCCTCGAAGGCCGCCGCGGTTGACAGCAGCACCGCAGCAGCGGCGCCCGCCGCAGCGGCGTCGCCACCCCCTGCCCCCTGCCCTCCGCCTGTCAGACCAGGGTCGTCACGCGCCACCCGCCGGGCGAGCGCTTCAATGTGCTTCAAATCCCACCCAACGGACCCCACGTGCCAAGAATACCTGACCACAGAGTTGCACAGACGGTCCAGCACCGCAGGGGACATCCCCCCCTCATCCATCACCCACGATAGGTAGGGGCTGACAAACATCTCGGCAACGTCTCCGCAGCCGTCGCCGTCGAGCAGCGCAGTGTGCACATCGAGGAGCACCCGCACCAGCCGCTCGCGCACGCGCAGGGGGTCTCCCTGGAACACGGCCGCCGTGTCGGCGCACACCGCCCGCACCATCCGTACCGACCGGATGAGGGGGTACGCTAGGGAGCGGCGCGCCACCGCATCGAGGGCAGACGCAATGTCGAAAAACTCGTCATCGAGGAAGGAAAAGACGGGGGAGAGGGAGGTCAGGTTCCACCACGCCTCCACACCACCGCCCCCGCCGCTGACGCGTCGGTCGTACGCCCACGCCCACACCGCGCACATTATACCGGCGAGCACCCGGTGCAGCTCCGTGTCTGCCACCCCGGTTGTCTGAGGGAAGCGGCTGAGGAGCAACCGCTCGCCTGCAGACAGCGACGGGCGCTCAGCAAACGGCGGGGGCACCGTGAGGGCATCCTCGTGGTCGCCGGGGAGCATATAGTCAGCCGCGTAGTGCTCTGGGTCAAATTGGTCATCCTCGGCAGCGAGGCGAACGGCACGGCGTTGACGCTCAGCCACAGAGTCGGGATACGGCAGCGCTATGGCTGCGTACGTGGCAGGCGCCCGGTCAGGGGGGAAGCGGCCGGAAAAAGCGCGGCCAAAGCCGTAGCGAGGGAGCGGGGACAGCGACGCAGGTGGGGGGGGGACGCCCGCGAGCGCCGCCGCACGACCAGCAAGGCCCGACAGTGAGTCGGAGCTGGAACTGAGGCTGCTGCTGGACACGGAAGAGGACGAGGCCGTTGACGAGGACAGCGAGGACATGGACGTGGAAGACGAACCAACAGTGGCTGCTGTGGTAGCAGCCAGTGCGGCCGCCGCCGCCGCGGCTGCCGCGGTAGCCCCGTCACTAGCGTCGTCGCCGCCACCGTCCAGCGTCATGTCGGCGAGCCCGTCGGCCACCTCTTCCGCTGGTGCCGGCTCCGGCGCAGCCGCTGGCCCCGGCGCCGTCGACGGGATGGAGAGGCTTGGCCCCTGTACCACCTGCTTGTCGTCGGGTGGCGGCGACGCGTCAGCAGCGTCCGCCGCCGCCGCTGGCGCGGAACACGGGTCAGGGGGCTCCCCCCCTTCGACCGCACACCCGGCAGGCGGCCGCGGCGGCTTCGCAGCCGGCGACGCGTCGTGGTGCAGCGCCGACGGCGGGGCGAGGCCTGCATGCACGGGGCAGCCGGTGGGATGCGGGAGATGGTGCCCCTCCGAGGCGGCGCCCGGGTGGATGGCGCAGCAGGGGGGCGGGCCGCACATGACGGTGGCCGCTGGCGCCGGCCCCGGCGGCGGGCACACGACCACCCGCCTTGGCGGCGGCGGGCACACACGCACCACCGTCGTGGGCGGGCACGCCACCGGCCGGGGGTGGCAGCCGCAGCCGCGGTGGCAACCGCCGCCATGCCGCACGCGAACGGCCGGCCGGCCGCCGCCGCCAGCCGTGACCACGACGCAGCCAGCGGGGCGGGAGACGACCCGCACCACCCTGGCGCCGCCGCTGGCAGAGTGCATGGTGGCCACACCAGCGAGGAGAAAGCACAGGAAGGCACGTATGGGGAAAGGGAGGAAGCGACGACGAGCGCCGCCGCAACAGGCGCAACCGGTGGCACGAGCGCAGCCGTGCGAGGAGAAAGGGAATGGAGTGCGCCTGCGATGCCACGCTGCAACAGGAGAGAAAGCGGACGGGGGGGGGGGGGGGGGGGGGGGGGGGAAAGAAAGAGAAGAAGAGAAGGGGAGGGGGGGTGGAGGGGTCACAAGGGGAAGAAAGGAAGGGGAGGCACAACCGACCGCGACGGGCGCCACCCGCGACTGCCACGGCAGGTGGGAGGGATGGAGGCAAGGAGAACGGGAACCGACGCCGGCGGAGACCGCAGCGCAGCGCCGCGGTGGCCACCGGCACGGGATGAGAGGAGCGCGCGCGTGCCGGCTGCTCAACGCCCCTTTCCAAGGGCGGCGACGGCGGCCTGGCGACCACCCCCCCACCCGTGGCGGTAGCTCTCGCAGCCAGAGGCCGGCCAGCGGGGCGACAGCAGAGGTCCACAGCGTCACCAGGTGGCAGCGGTCCACGTCGGGTGGGGGGTGGTGGTGGTACACTGTACAGAAGCGGGTGGGGGGGGGGGGCCCGTCGCGTGCACGAGGCGGGGACGGCGTTCGGTGGCGATGGCGTCCGGCGACGTTCTGGGGGGGCGCTAGAGCCGCCGCCAAGCGTCACGTGCCACGGCCGCGGGGCGGCGCCGAGGGAGGAAGAGGGCAAGCCCCGTTGAGCCTCTCATTCCGTCACAAACTGGTCACGAGGTTTCACGTCTACTGTAAGTCATCATAATTGACGCAGAGAATTAGAAGGCCTGCATGTCCCGCAGGGCTGTAGGCCACCCACCAATGAAATTGGCCGCCCGGCAGTGGCACAAGAGACGGCCTTGCGCAGAGGAGGCTGGCCTCTGCCCCCTCCAGTGGCAGCCCGGCCGGCTCCCAGCCACGTTTGGTGGTCGAGAGCGCGTCACACACTCCCGCGCGGCAACAGCTCTCGGTCTCCGTCGCAACACACCATCGGGCGGGCGAACTCTCTCGCCATCTCGGCCCGCGCGTTCCCTGTGGCTGCGGCATCCCCCCCACCGTCTGCAGCCCGACCCGGCGCCGCTGCCCGACGACCACCGCCGCAGGTCCGGGGCGGTGGCCAGTGCCGCCGCCGCTCCGCGCTGCCGCCGTCCACCGCCGGGCGCCGTCGAGGCACCGCGCGGGTGTCTGCGACAGCCGCCGCTCCCCCCCGTTCCCCCTCCCGCGGGCGGGGGCGGACGTGCCTCTTGCGTGGTGGTGCTTCTTTGCCCTACCGGCTGGCCCCCCCCCCGACGCCGGCTCGCCGTTGGCTGGGTCTGTGCACCCCCCCTTTCTCCCCACCCTCCTGTTCTGCTTCCTCTCCCGCTGTTCCCGTGGCCGTCATCCCTTCCCCCTCTCCCCCCGCTTCCCCCCCCCGCTTTTGCCCCCCTTTCTCCCATCCTCGCCCTCCCCCTGGTTTCCTGTCGGGGGGGGCCCATGCGGTGGGGCGCTGTCCCCCCCCTGCTCGTCAAACCATGCGACCCATCCACATTGGCGGAGGCGGCGATGGCGATGGCGGAGGCGGCGGCGGCGGCGGTGCACCCGCCCCCCCCCCCCGGCGCCCCCCCCTTCTCTCTGTTGCGCTCTTATGGGTTGGTGCGACGCTGCTTCTGGCAGGGGGCGTGACGCTGCTGACCCGCGACGGCGACGGCGGTCACCCGTCGCTGTGGGCACTGCTACGCCGCCTTAACTCGGCGCCCGTGCTGGTAGCGGGGGCGGAGAGGCGGGGGGGTGACGCAGACCCTGTTGCTGCTGCCGGCGGTGCCGGTGGTACCCCCCCGCTAGCGGCGCCACCCCCAGGGGCGGCGTGGCGGGACCCATCGGCGGCGCCGCTGCAGTCGGTCACGTCGGACTGGGGGCACGCCGGTGGCGGGGTGGAGGGGGGTGCCGCCGACGATGGGAGGCGGGGAGGGGGGGCTTGGTACGGCCGCGCCACTGACGCGGCCGCGCAGTCGCGCAACCTCTACTCGGTCGTGGACATGAGCACCTCCCACGCGCGGGAACAAGATGATGAGGACGGCCGAGACGGCGGCGGTGGCGGCGGCGGCGGCGGCGGCGACAGCGGCGGCAGGGGCGGCGCCGCTGGGGGGGCGGGGGACACGGGCGTCGCCGCAGTGGCCCCCGCCGCCCCCCCGCAGTGGTGCGAAAACACCGTCACCGGCCCCGCGTATGTGACCGACGACCGCGGCTACACGTGCTTGCTTGAGGCGGTGCGCGCCGACGGCCGGCGGCGGGGGTGCTGCGGCACGTCGGCGGCGTCAACGGCGCGGTACGGGTGTGTCACATGCGACGCCACCACCCGCTGCTGTGTGCGCTACGACCAGTGCGTGTCGTGCTGTTTGGACCCCGCCCTCGAGGGCCTTCGCACGTCCCTGCAGGCCGCGCGGTCATTTGCGGACTACCGTGGCGGCGTCGCCGCCGCCGCGTTTGGCTCCCCCTTTGCCGTTTGTGCCGCCGCGTGCCGCAGCAGCAGCCGGTCGGTGGTGCACGAGAATGCGTACCGGTCGGCGGCGCACCACTGCTATGGAGGGGACCCGCCGGCCGTCGAGCCAGGCCTCCATGCGGGGTTGTTTGACTTCGCGCGGCCGGTGGGGGGGGCAGGGACGGCGGGGGGGGGGAAGGCGGGCCGCCGGAGAGTCCTGGGGGGAGCGTGCCGGGGGGGCAAGTGACCTCTCGAGCCTTTGAATGGAGAGGGCGGTGTGACGGCACCGCGGCTGTTGCCCAGTTCTTTGTTTTTTTATTCCCGGTCGGCAGGCCGTGCACAGGAATTGTATGGTCGAGTTACATACACACCCATCGTCGCTAAAACGTACCACCCGTACTGGGGGGTACTGGCGCTGTGACCAAGACCGACACCCAGATTCGATTCGTTTCACATGAAATGGGGCGCCAGTACGAAGTTCGCTGTTAGAGCACGTCCACCGACGTGGGATCCGATCATATATTAGCATATATTAGGCGAAATCGGCTGACACGTAACACACGTGGCTGTATCTCGTGAATTCGGGCCTGATCCGGTCGTTTTACGGCATCGGAGATAAACGAGGCTTATTTCAAGTACAAAGAACTTATCAGACATTGAAAACCATATTGTAAACAATAGTTCGGGGCGAGATCGGAGATCGGAGGCTCCGTACAATAGTCACGGCGATTATTGTACGGCGCTCCCTATCTCCGATCTCGTTTGTCCCCCGTTTTCGCTAATTTAAGGGCCAAAACATGATCGATGGACGACCGAGGACAATTCGGGTGACGATCGCATGGGTGTCAGCCACCGGGGTGTCGTATCTCTGGCACATCTCCCAGCCCCGGGCAATGTTCTCGCGCGAGAATTTGTGGCCGTGCGTGCTCGTTACACTGACGGTCGGGGCGGCGCCTTTTTCCAACAACGGGGGCTTGCCAGCACTGTATACTGTAGGGCGTGTGCGGGGACGCCACCGCTCTGGCTGTTGGCTGTCGCTCGTGCGAGGAATGCGTGCTGGACTCCTTTCAGGGCGCAGGGGGCGTCGGTTCGGCCTGCTCGAGGTTGGCTTTCTTGCCTGTTCCGCACAGGAGCGCAGGACCTGGTCCCACAGCGTGCGTGGCACGACGAGACGCGACTGCCATTGTTCTCGCGAGTACCATCGTAGTTTGCTGGCATCACAGGGGGGACTCGCGTAACACTGTCCTCTGTGGACAACGCGATGGGGGCCAGGGTCGCAGGGGGAGCAGCGCCCTTGCACCATGTCGTCGGTGAGGGGGTACGGGCAAGTGTGGTGGAGCGGGCGGGGGATGGGGGTTCAGGTGGCTCGTATCAGCACGACAGTGCGCCACGCACCACACAGCGCGTGCATTTTCTGGAGGGGCAGCCCCGCTTGGCGGCGGCAGGAGGTTGCGGGGAGTGGGCCGGCGCGACACCGTTGCAGGCCGTGTGTGGAGGGGAGGGGTCCTGCGGGGGCGGGCGCCCGGAGGTGTGGAGCGAGGTTTCTGGCGTGGGGCTCCAAACAGGGGCCTCCGGGCGGGGATCGGGCATGCTGGGAACCGGAGCGCATGGCGGGGGGGGGTGGGACCAGGCAAGCATTCGGGAGGGGGGGTGGCATCAGGCACGCATTGGGGGGCGGGGGGGGGGGGACCTGGCACGCATTGGAGGGGGGGGAGGGTCAGGCAAGCGTGGGGGGGGGGTGGGACCAGGCACGCATGGGGGGGGGGGGAGGGTGGGGCCAGGCACGCATGGGGAGGAGGGGGGTGGGAGCAGGCACGCATGGACGGGGTGCGTGGGACCAGGCACGCATGGGGGGGGGGGGCGCCGGCGGGGGTGAATAGCGCCATGCGACCCATCGTCGCTGTCCCCACGTCCCTGGCCGTCTGGGAGCGTCGCCGTCGTGCCCACCGCTACATTCTCCATGGTTGCTGAGCGGCGCTTCGTTTGCGCCCGCCCTACGTCATCTATAGGAGGCCACGCTGCCGTGGCCTCCGACGCTGTTCTCGCTCACACCGCCATCGTGACCTCTCCCCGCCCTCGTCAGGGCCACCGTGCTCGTGGGCGTGGCGCCGCTTTTCTGTAGGCGGCCAGGCGCACGCAGCCGTTCTTTCGTTGCTGTGTCGGCGGCCAGGCCGTCGTGGCCGCCGACGCCGTCTCTCCGTCCTTTCTGTTGGCGGCCAGGCTGCCGTGGCCGCCACCGCAGTCGATCAACCATGTCTGGGCGAGGCGTTGGTGAAGGTGCGGGCGGGGATTGTGCAGGCTCGGGCCCTGCATCTGGCGAAAGCCCCGCTAGTGCGGCTCCTCCCTCCCCTCCTCTGGACGCTGAATCAGGCGGCATGTGTGAGTCTGATGACTCTGACGACGAGATGCTCGCCGTCGTTCTGGGCACTGCAACCACCGCAGCTCTTGCAGCTCAGTGTCGTCTTGCGCTTCGACAGTCTGGGCCGCACAAGCGGCCAGGCTCTATCTCAGGCAAGCGGGGCAACAGAGACCGAGATTTCGACGTCGGCTATCGGGCTATTCTGAGAGACTATTTTGGCCTGGACGGGCGACCCCCAGTGAACTCTGAGGCCGACTTTGAGCGGCTTTCTCGCTTGCCTCGGGCCGTCTTTGAGTGCGTCTACAGCGACATGAAAGACGAGCCCTTCTGGGCGCGCCGCATCAACGCCACCGGGCGGCCGCAAGCGTACCCTTTACAGAAGCATGTCGCTGCATTTCGAGTGCTGGCGTACGGCGAGTCGTACGACCGGTCTGATGAGTATGTGATGTTGTCCCGCTCGACAGTGGCTGTAGTCACTACGAAGCTGGTGGACTTCATTGTCCACAAGTATGCACCTATGTACCTGCGGGCCCCCAACGACGATGAGTTGGCGCACATCCTTCACTGCAACGCGCAGCGCGGCATGCCCGGATGCATGGGCAGCATTGATTGCTCCCGCTGGCCGTGGCGGCAGTGCCCACGAGGCCAGGCTGGGCAGTACCAGGACTACAAGGGCCGACGCTCTGTCACCATGGAGGTTGTTTGTGACGAGGACCTCTATATCTGGCACTTTTTCATCGGCTGTGTGTAGCACAATAGGTATCCGTCGCACGTCCACTCTCAGGGAACACTCACCAAGGGGGATCGCCACCAACGTCACCGGGAGGCCAAGGTTGCTGTCCTTGGAGCACAAGCCACGGGACCAAGATGGGAGCCCAAATGGGAGGGGTTTATTGTTCTACCTTGGCCGGCGGTGGATTCGCCGCCGGCCCCCTCGTTATAAACCCTCGGAGACACTACTAACTACCCTCCACCCCAAGATGCAAGTCCCTCTGGTCATACGTAACTTATAGATACCGTGACCAGTACAGACTATCAAATTGAAAGCCAAGGGTTAGAAGTAGCCCCCCTAATATTAGGGTCACAATACGGCCAACCATATTGCTACATATCCCCCCCTTAGATTCGGCCCGTCCTCGGGTCGAGTTGCATTCGGGTTACCGAATGTAAGTGGGTCGCGTGACCGTTTACCAGTCGGGTGGGGCTTTGCGCCCTGTCGCGACAGACACCCCTTTTCGGGGTTGTCTGAGGGGGGTGCCCCCCTTTGTGTGGTACACACACGATCCGTTTTCCGGACCGTTAGATTCCCGATGCGGGTTTCTGTTCACGACCCCCCTTTCCGAGGGGTGGTGCAAGCGGATCCGCCACCAGGCGTCTGGTGGTAGGGGGGCCCCTCTCGTGTTATCGAGTGAATGGGGGCGGCCGCTGCCCGCTTTTCGCGGGGGCGCGTTCGGGGTGACCCCCTCGTGGTTGCCCCGTACGGGGGTGTGGCCCATCCCGCCCAGGTGCCTGGGTGGAGCGCGTTCATAGCCCCGTGGGGCGCGGGTTGACCCGCGCACTTGCGGCGCTTCTCGTGGCTGTTTGTGGTCATAAGCGCGGGTGCCCGCGCTTCCCTGGCTCGTCCCGGTTGTCACACCGTACCGGATCGTAGCCGTCGACGGCTTGTGGGCGCGGGGGACTCTGCCACCCGTTATCATGTCCTATCCCCAGGTGCTTGGGGAGGAGGAAGACCTCCTGATTGGGGAGGAGATGGAGGACGACGCGCCCGTCGGTCCTGCCGCGCGTTACGGGGCGAGCTCGTCGGAAGACGACGAGCCTGTGGCGTCCGTCCGTGTGTCGGCCGGAGGACTGTCGTCCGTGTGCAGCGGCACGACGGTGCCGTCGGTCGGGGGTCAACCCGCCGGTCAACCGCGCGTGGCTGCCTCTACCCCTTCCCTTCCGGCTACCCGGATGGAGCCTGGTGCCGATGCCGGCCCGCCGTAGCTACCCCAAGATGGCCCGCCCTACGGCGGAAGTGGCGATTCCCGGCCGACTCCGGCTGGGCAAGGTGGTCCGGGTGTCCGGACGGGGATTCCTCAAGGCGATCCCGACGTTGACGGGGGTGGTAGTGGCGGTGCGACACCCGGTGCGGCGAGTCAAGACGGTGCGGGTGTCCGCACGGCCGGTGCTCCGGCTCCGGAGGCTGTCCAAGTGCCTTCCCCTTCCGAGGCGGGGGCGACGTCGACGGGTGGTGCCGGCGCCGGTACCCTACCCGCGGTGCCGCGGGCGTCGAGCGGTCAAGACGCTCCTTCCCCCATGGCGGTTGACACCGGGAGCTACTCCGGGCGGGTGCCCGCCCTACTTCTTCCTCCTCGTCCCCGTGCCCCGGCGCCGGTGCACCTACCCGTTGGGCTTCCGCCGGCGCCGGCGCTTGTTCCTGGGCCGGCCCGGGTTGCCCCGTTGGGCGGCTACGTCGGCCTGGTCGGTGGCGGCGTCGCCTCTGCGGGTGGCGGTACCGCTTCCGAGCGGGGCGGTGCCGCCTCTGCGGTGGGACACCCCCCGTTGTCGGTCTCCGAGCTGGTGGCTCGGGTGCGTAGCCTGACGGTGCAGGAAGCCATGGACTCAGGCGGTCGGATGCGGGTGGACTTCCACCCGCCGGGCCGTCGTGGAGGTACCCCCCGTCTGGTTTCGTTGGACTCCTGTTGGGAGCGGGAGCTGGCTCGACTGGTTGCCCAGCCTGACGCGGTTCGCGTCGAGCATCATTGGGTACTCAGCCAGCCGGACGACCGGCATGCTCAACTCTGGCGCGCCCGGGTCGGGCGGCCTGAGGCTACTCTGCACCCCGCTTTTGGGGTGTGCGACTTGGTTGCCCCCGCGCTGCCGCGGGAGGTGGATTACCCTGCGGGTGCCCGCGGGGTGGCTGCTACCCAGACCCCTGTGGCCTTCGGGCAGCTTGTGCCTGGTACCAACCGGTATCCCGGTTTGGACTACTACCCGGGGGATCCCCCGTATCTGTGGCTGACGCCGCCCTTCCCGACCATGGGTGGCTTGAAGTCAGCTTCCAGCTGGCGTCGAAACCATGGTGTCATGGCGGACCCATTCCGCACGGATATAACGTGCGCGTTGCAGACCGGTAACGCTCGTGCTCCCGTGTACACTCTGTTGCGCCCGCCTGGGTGGCAAGAAGGGTGGGAGCCCGCCCCGGCTTTCCGGTTTGACACCGGTCCTTGCCTGCGCTACTTCGGCAGTGTGCTGGCCGCTCGGCCCACGCATGTGCTGCAGGGTGTCTTCACCCTCGAGGTTACCCTCGGGCAGGTCTCTTCCTTCCTGTTGTCGGCCCGCCGACAGGGTCGGCTGTTCCATCTTCCGACGGGTGTCCATCGGCACCTTGGGGAGCTAGGCGTTGACGCCATTGCTACTGGGGCGGGGTTAACCCGTGAGCTGACTGCGCTCGTGGCCGATCACGATGCCGTGAACTGGTCGGCGGTGGCGACCTTGCCGCCGTTCCGTGACGCGCAACCGGGAACGCTCCCGTTGCCTCGTCACTCGCTACGTATCCGCCGAGTTATCTCGGCTGAGGATGGATACCAGGGGTGGGCATCCACCGAGTCGGTACCAGGCCTGGGTATTCCCGTGGTTCTGCCCGACCCTCTCCAGGTGGGAACCCCCTGGTTCGGTAACCCGACTCCTATGGGCACGGGTCGCCGTCGCCGTGAGTGGGACTCCACTGGTGCAGGCCGCGAGACGTATCGTCGTCGTGGGGAGCTCCACCGGGTTCCCGGTGGGCGTTCTGCCCAGGAGTCTGGTCCTCCTTCACGGTCGTACCGTGCTCCTTACCAGCTACCGCCGTCTCCGGCAGTGGCGGTGTCCACTCCTCCGGCTGTAGCTCCGGTCCCTCCGGTGGCATCGCCGGCTCCCGTCATGCCCGACGGGGGTCCCCGCTTGTGGCATGAGGGCGTTAACGCCCTTCTCTCTCGTGAGTTGGCGGAGGCGCCTCCGGCTAGCTGGGGGGACATCCTCCCAGCTGCTGCGCTGGTCGGTACCGCGCGTTGCCTCGGTTGGGTGCTCAACCGCCTACAGATGGCTCTGGATGCTGTGGAGGCTGGTGACAGCACTCTGGTGCATCTTAGCGCTGAGGTAGCTCAGGCGCTCAACCGGCGTGAGATAGCCGACCGTTGGAGTGCGGAAGTGTACGCGACGACGCGTGACTGGCCCCCTTCTGCTGGCGGGGGTAACCCCTTCTGATGGTTGTGAGAGTGAGAGTGAGGGACCCGGCGACCCTTATGGTGGCCGGGTATTAGTGAGTATAAACTCATCCCCTTTGGGGGCATTGCTTGCCTCTGTTTGCTGCCCTGGGGGGTACCCCTTCTGGCTCAGTGGTGCCTTGCCTCCCGTCCAACTTCTTCCGGTTGGTTCATGCTTGGGGAGGTCATCCTCCCTCACTTTGTGTCTTGGCTTGGGGAGGTCATCCTCCCTTGTAAGCCCCCTAGTTACTTCGATATTATCGGAGTTAGCCTTTACCTTTAAGTTAACTTATTAAGGTTCAGGTTTTACTGAGTTACCTAAGCTTGGCCGGACTTAGAAACCTAAGTCTGATTTGACTTAGAAACCTAAGTCTGCAGTAACCATGTCACACCCTACTTAGTAGGACTAAGCCCCACCCCCCTACATCCGAAGTCGGATCCGGTTGGGTTGTTACAGGAGGCGCCCTCGCCTCATGTAAGGCATGAGTAGTTGGCGGGGTATATTCGCCGCTTGTTCCCCGGTGGGTGAGTCGTAACCGACCCACATTACCTTGACGTACCAGGGTTCTGGTAGATCTGGGTCGGTATGTCCGACGATGCTCTCCACCTGGTATGGGATTCCATCTGGTCCCACCGTGGCATCCGACCGGTGGGTGGTAAGCGCTTCATGTAGCAACCCAGCCGGTACCGGCTGAGGATGTTCTGGCTTCGGCGCTGGTGTGACATCATTCTCACTGATGCGTTGGATCTCCGTATCGGAGTGTAAGCTAACAGAGTGGTCATCTCTGTGGAGAATCTGGTACGGTCCCTTGATCGGTTGCATGAGCTCGTTCCCCCGGAACTTCTGGTGTCTGATGTAGACCCAGTCACCTGTCATCAGGGTAGCGTTGCGCACCCGTAGTCGGGCGTCGAAGTTCTTCTTGTATCGAAGTTGTGTACGGTCAAGGGCGCCCTTGAGTTTCGGTATCATCCACGATAGCTTGGCCAACCAAGCTAGGTGTATACGTTCGGCTGGTCGGCCTCTCGGTGTATCATACCGAGTGCACCTGCCTGGCGGCAGCGTCAGGTTACCGACTCCTAGTGGCATGACCCACTCTAGAGGGGCTATGTTCGTGCTCCGATGTGGCCTGGCATTGTATGCCAGGGTAAGTACGGACAGGAGCCTGTCCCAAGTGTTCGTGTGCTCGGCCACGTAGCACTGTAGCATCTTGACGATGGTGCGGTTGAACCGCTCCACCTGTCCGTTGGTCTGCGGGTGGTAGTCGGATGCCCGACGTGGTTCGATCCCGAACATGCCCATGACCTTAGTGCAGAATGCTGACGTCAGGTTTGCTCCGTTGTTGGAGAGGAGTTGCTTCATGACTCCGTATGCACTGATCCAGTGGTCAACCACTGCGTTTATAATCGTGTATGCCGTATCATTCGGGATGGCTGCCGCTCGTGACAGCTTAGTGAAGCGGTCTGACATGACCAGGATGTACCTGTTCCCTTCTTCCGTTACCGGAAGTGGCCCGAGTATGTCGATAGCGACCTGCTCGTTGGGCCCATCAGGTGGGAACAGTTTCATGGCAGACGCCTGCCTATGTAGACTCATGCGGTTACGTGCACAGGGGTGGCATCCCCTTACGTGGTCGACCACGTCGACGGCCATTGCTGGCCAGTAGAAGAACCTTCGCATTGCTGCGAACATACGTGAACCCCCCGGGTGTCCGGCTGTAGGGTTCTCGTGTTCTCGTTCCATGACGGCTTGCCGTAAGGACACGGGAACCACGACTTGCTGTCGTCCATCGGCGGGTGCCCGCCGGTACATGAGTCCGTCTTCATTCTCGGAGAAGATGCCGGCCGTACCGGCCAGGAGGTTAGCGCGATGGCGTCTACAGTCGTCGTCATTGGCTTGTGCCTCGCGGAAGTCCGCGAGGGTCAGTGGGCATGCTCGGTGTGGCATGGTATGGTCAACCATACCTTGGGTAGCGTTACCCACCATGCAGACCGGTACCACCGGGATGTCCTCGTCCACCGGGCGGGTATCCCCGCTCGGGGTGTCGAGTCGAGACAATGCGTCTCCGAGATGGTGGGTTGACCCAGCCTTATACACGGTACGGTAGTCGTGCTCGGCCATCTTCAGCCTCCATCGGGCTAGCCTCCCATGGCTGTCGGAATCCTTGTCACCAAGGTTGAGGAGCCATCGTAGGGGTTCGTGGTCGGACCTCACGATGAACCTGGAGCCCTCCAGGTATGGACGGAGCAGTTGCACTGCCCATATAACTCCGAGGCACTCACGCTCGGTGGCACTATAGTTACGCTCAGCCGGGTTGAGTGTCCGGCTGAAGTACCCTACCGGACGTAGATCCGGGATAACGTTATCGGAACCGATCAACGTCTCTCCCTGTAGCAGGGTGCATCCCACTTGGGTGTCGCACGCATCGACATCGATGACGAAGGTACCCCGTCTGTGCGGTAACGCATAGACGGGTGGGGATAGCAGGGCGCGCTTCGGCGACTCGAATGCCTCCTCTTCGCTAGGCCAAGGGGGTTGGAGTACCTTGGGTAAGGTACTGCTCGTAAGAACCGTTAACGGTTTAGCTATCCGAGCGAAGTTCTTGACGAACCGTCGGTATACGTTGCACATTCCCAGAAGGCTCTTGAGCTGCGTCTGGGTGTTAGGGAACCGAGCATCCCGGAGTGCCCGGGTATTGGCTTCGAGTACCCCTAGTTTACCAGGGGTTATCTGGTGGCCCAGATACTCGACCGTCTGTTGGAAGAAGGCGCACTTCTTCAGACGCAGGGTTACCCCGGCGTTCCTCAAGAGGGTGAGTACCTCGTCAACATGTTGCACATGGTCATCCATGTTACGCGAGAAGACGATGACGTCATCGAGGTACACTAGGCAGTTACGCCACTTCACCCCCGACAGTATAATGTCGGTAGCCCGCTGGAATGTAGCGGGGGCGTTGGACAATCCGAAGGGCATCCTTAGGAACTCGTACACTCCACTGTGACAGACGAACGCCGTCTTGGGGATGTCCTCGTCCGCCACTGGGATCTGCCAGTATCCGGCATTGCAGTCGATGGTGGTAAACACCGTGGCTTCCCCCAGGGAGTCGATGCATTCATCCATCCTTGGTAAAGGGTATGAGTCTTTCTTGGTAACCAAGTTGAGGCGTCGATAATCGATGCAGAACCGAGGAGTTTGATCCTTCTTCGGTACGATGACGACTGGGGCACCCCACTCTGACATCGAAGGTCGTATCACCTTTGCTTCGCTCATCCTCTTCACTTCTCCATCAACGATCTCTCGTTGCATAGGTCCCGCTCGGTGCGGTTGTGACCGGGCGGGGCGTGCGCCTGGTACCAGGTCTATACGATGTTGGGTTGCCCCAATGGTACCCAAGGCCCCGCCTGTCCACATGACGTCATGCTTTCTTAGCATCCGTCGTACCCCTTCGGCTACCGAAGGGGGAAGGTGGTCGAGGTCAGCCTCGGCCAGGGCCTCCAGTGCTTCTTGGTCCTTTGGCGGCATGTCCGCCGGGGCCGCCGATGGGTGAGGCTTCCCGTCATCGGGTTGCTGTCGCTCGGCGGTCTCGGCGACCGCCAGCACCTCAAGTGGTTCCACTTGACCTTCCTTGTCAGGGGTAAGGATATCTCCTTCGTAGAGCTCGGCAATCCCGAGGATAGTTCCCTTCGGGAGGGTGACTGCCTTACGGCGATAGTTCGCCATCACAAGGAGCGACGACCCTCCTGCTGGGAGGTCTAAGAGACCGTTGGCCATGGTCAACCCATGGCGCTTGTACGTCCGCAGGTTGGACCGGACTCTGCAGATGCCTGCGAGGTCGCAGTTAACCGGGAGGACTGTCTCCGACAACGGCTCAAAGCGAGTTCGCTTGGCCAACCGAAGTGTCTTCGGTTCGACGCTTGCGTACACCTCAGCCACGTTAACGTGGCTCCCTTGTAGCGTCAGGTCCCTGACGATAGCCGTATGTCCTCGCTTCGTCCCGTCGGCTTCTTGAAGCTCGACGGTCCTCCGGCCTGGCCGGATTGCATCCACGTGAACGTTGATGAAGGTGCACCCCAGTATGCAGGGCACCGATAGGGTCTCACACACCAGGAAGTCGACTTCCGTGGTGAGTTCCCCGATGGTAACCCGCAGCGACATCGCTGCGGTCGTACGAATGAGACGACCATTCGCATCCTTGATCGTGGGTCCCCGAGCAACTCTGACTCGCGGGAGCCACTTGTCCGGGAGGGTATCCTTCCGGATCAGGTTAGGTCCAGCCCCTGTATCCAGTACAGGGTAGTACGATCGTGTCGACTGCGGGTCAACCCCCAGTGTGGCTGATACCTTGAAGTTCTCCAAGGTAAACAGCACATGTCCTACACCGATATCCGGTGTTCCTCGGGCATCCTGGACAGGGCCCTTGGCTGGTTCAACGTGACGGGGCATCCCGTCCTCGCCTCCCGTTATCGGGGAATTCTCATCTTTCCCCTGACTCCGTGTCGTCGGGGCCGGAAGGTGTACCCGGGGATTGATGCGGCGACGGCTCAAACGCGCTCGCCGTGGGGCTTTCCCCGCGGTACTCCGGGGTGACTTGCTTGGGTTACCCCAGCGCCCCCCGGTCATCCTTCCTCTTACTCGTTTCCCGCCCTGGGTAGGGTGCTGTCCGCCGGGACATCCGGCTGAGGAGGTGCCTCCTCGACGGCCAGTACTCCACCTGGAGCTGGCTGCCTACCCGGTGCGGGTCCGGGTGCTCTGGCGGGATACCCCTTGGTGGATGCCTTGCGTTGCGCCGCTGCCCGCCGAGACTCCTCGGGGATGAGTGGGCAGGAAGACACCCAGTGCTGGGGATCCCCACACAACATACATCCGGACGTGCCGGTCCCCCCTTGCGTTCGCATCGGGGTAGCCCCGTAGCTGCGGTTTCCTCCCTCGGGCGCCCGAGTGCCTGCTCCCTGGTAGGCCTTGGGTCCTTGGGTCAACCGGAACATGGACTCCCCCAACCGGTTGGGTCGGCCCGCAATCTGCGGAGGTGCCTCCGTGCGCACCGCCCATGTTGGCAAGGGTTGGTGAGGGTTACCCGTCACCGGGGAGTACCCCGTAGTCCGTACGTACGGGACGCGACGTCCCGTGCCCTCGCTGACCTGGAACTGGGTCCCCGCCGGAGCGATGTACGCTACCGTACCTTGCTCAACAATCACCGGCGTAGCCGGTAACAGCAGGTGGCCCTGCTGGTCAACCAGTGGCTCCTCCTCGCCAGTGGGGGCGTAATCGGTAGCCACCAGTACTGGTGCGGCCTTACGTTCCACCTTATCTTGCCTTGGTACCGGGGTAAGAGTGAGCTTGCTCCCCTCACCCTTGGGCTTTAAGGCAAGAGCACACCCCGGGTGAAGCACCCGGTAGGCGTCCCCCAGGGACTTGCACATATGCATCAGTCGACTGAAGTTCGTCAGTGCCGTGTTGGCGCCCCGTGCGGATATCCGTACGTAGTTGGGTACTCCTGCGAACAGGATGGCCCGTAGCTCCCCTTCTCCGAGGAGCTTCCCCAGCTCGTAGTCGAGCTCTTGAATCCGTCGTCCGAACATCTCCTCATCCTCCCAGCTCTGGGCGGTGGCAGTGCGCAGGGCGCGGTAGTGGTCCTCGCACTTGTGCTCACTGAGGTAACTGCTCAGCAGCTCCTTGAGAATCCCACGGTAATCCATGGGGGTGGCCGCAACCCTCATTCCCGGCATCGGGGACGCCTGGCGAAGGATGCCTCGCACCCGTTCGTCAACAAAGAACGGGAGGATCTCCAGGGCCAGCCCCTCGTTAACGAGGGCCTTGTCCGCGGCTGCCTTGAAGCTAGTCAAGAAGCCGATGACTGCCAACGGGCGTCCGTTGGGGCCCCCGAACATAGGGACTCCCTTCATAAGGGTCTGCATAGAGCGAATCGCTCGGTGCGACGTATTACGCATCGATTCCGATACGGTGGTAGAGCGGTCCTCCAAACGGTAACGTTCCGGAGTAAGAACCGACCGGAAGACCTCTTTGACGATCTCCGTGTCAGCGTCCTGGATATCCAGTCGCTTAGCCAGTTGATGAGCAAACTCATCGGACTCCATCCGCTTCAGTAAACTCGCAGTTACCTGCGCGGTCATAGCTTCCACCACTGAAGAGGGTACTTCAGGCGTCGGCACCTCGGGAACCCGAGTTGCCTGGCCTCCTTCGTCGTGGGGATACTGTAAGAGGGTACCCCCTCCCCCGATAACCGACTCTCCACCGGCGTAAGTATCCGCCGGGTCGTGTCCGCGGAGTCCGCTTCGGGTGCTCCGAGCGTATCGCTCCGTGTGACTCCGTTCCAACTCTGCCGACGAGTCGGATCCATACCCCATTGTGTCCGGGGGTTGTCCGGGAGTTGCTGCGCCGGGGTCGACCCCGGTGGACTCCGAAAGTAGTCCGGCCGGTTCAAACCGTACCGGTGTGGGAGGAACACGACGGGGTCCCGTCGTGTGGCGTGTTGACATCAACACTGCCATTGCGTCCTCCGTCCGCTCTTGACGAGCGTCGAGTCCGGAAAACCGGGCCTCGATGCGGGCCAATGATGCCATCAGGGAATCCCCTGGTGAAGGAGGCGGCGGAGTGAGGTCGGTCGATGACAGTTGAGGCGGGCCCCCGCCTCCTGCCGTCCGAGCCGTGCCAAACGTCGATCCGGCACCGGAAAGCATTGGCGTCTCAATGTTGTCGATCGGGTTCCCGATCCCGGTTCCCGTAGTCACCTCCGGAGTCGGCGTCGACGCCGATCCGTCATCTTGAACGTTCCCCGTCTCTTGGGTAGACATAGTCACAATCAGTCAACCTACGTCACAATCACCACGAATAAGAGAGCGAGGGGGTAGATTGGGGAGAGTAACAGTAGATCACAGTCAAAGGTAAAAACTCAACACAATCGAACAGGTCGCAACACCACGAGTACAAGAAAAGGACCGGATCCTTATCCGTGTGCCAGGGCCGAAGACGGCGTCACCACAAGGGTGACGGAAACCCGTCCCCTGCTGCTCCACCAATGTAGCACAATAGGTATCCGTCGCACGTCCACTCTCAGGGAACACTCACCAAGGGGGATCGGCACCAACGTCACCGGGAGGCCAAGGTTGCTGTCCTTGGAGCGCAAGCCACGGGACCAAGATGGGAGCCCAAATGGGAGGGGTTTATTGTTCTACCTTGGCCGGCGGTGGATTCGCCGCCGGCCCCCTCGTTATAAACCCTCGGAGACACTACTAACTACCCTCCACCCCAAGATGCAAGTCCCTCTGATCATACGTAACTTATAGATACCGTGACCAGTACAGACTATCAAATTGAAAGCCAAGGATTAGAAGTAGCCCCCCTAATATTAGGGTCACAATACGGCCAACCATATTGCTACACTGTGCTGAGAGCAACAACGATCTGAACGTGCTGAGGCAGTCGCCCCTGTTTCACGAGATCACGACCGGGGCGTGGCCGCCGGACCGGTTTGAGTATGTGCTCAACGGCTGCATACGCCGATTGCTGTACTACCTAGCAGACGGTGTTTACCCGCAGTACCCGATATTTGCGCGACCCTTTGCCGTCGCGGTGACACCGCAACAGCGCACATACAACAGGCTGCAAGAAGCTCTGAGGAAGGACGTTGAGCGTGTGTTTGCTGTGCTGACGAATCGCTTTCACATTGCACTATACCCCTCGCGTTTCTCGACTGTGACTCGGATGATTGCCACCGGTCGGGCCCTAGCGATCTTGCACAACATGGTCATCCGAGAGCGTCGAGATGGATTTCTTTGGCGCTCACGCACGGCGGCCGGGGGTCGTGTCCCGGCCGCATTTCCATTGGGCGCATCTGCTGGAGAGGGAGACGGCGGGGGAGGTGGCGCAGCTCCCGCTGGGGGTCGTGACCCATCTGGCAGTTCTGCCGGTGTTGTAAGGGGCGCTCATGGGGACAGAGCCTCCCCGGATCGTCAAGCACGCTGTGGTCCAGCTCCTCTACCCGTGATCGCCTCGCACGGTCACCCTCCTGTCGTCATGGAAGCGGCGCTTGCGCCTCCCGAGGGCTGGTATGCCCGCTCCCTCGCAGCCAGGGCAGCGACTACAAGTGCTCTTGAACATCAATCTCTTTGCCATGACATCGCCGCGCACGTCTGGAAGGACCGCGAAGCTCTTCTTGGGCCTTACATGGAGGCCATCTAAAGATTTTTTTTTTTCCTGCTTGCGTTGGGCAGCAAGCAGGTTTTTTCTTCCCTATACTATTGCTCTTACTTGAGAGATGTCATGTTGGGTCAGCCGCCAAGTCCTGACCACCCCGGCGGTGGCAGCTCGGTGGTGTCCTCACCAACGCCACAGCCCCCGTCGCCGCCGCGGCGGCTGCCCCCACCGCCGCCGCCGTCGGTGGTCGGCGGTCGGCCCGCGTCGCCGCCGCGGGAGCCAGTCCGATTGACGGCGGCGGAGGCGGGGGCAGCTGCCCAGGCCGCCGCCGCGGGCGCTCCCGCGGCGCTGGCAGCCATGGCGGTGGCCGCCGCAACGGCGGCGGCGGCGGCGGCGCGCCGAGCAACAGTAACCGACCCGCGGCTGCACAGGGGGCGAGGGGGGGGGGGGGGGGACGCGCGAAGTCACCGCGGGGGTGGTGGGTTGGCTGCCGCTGCTGCGACAGCCGCTGCGGCCGCCGCCGCCGCCGCAGCGGGTGCCGTTGCGGCGGCGGCGGCAGCGGAGGTGGCGGTAGCGACGGCGGGGGCGGCGGCCGCACCCTTTGCTCAACACCTGGTGGTGCCGCAGCCGCCACGGCCGCCGCTGCCGCCGCCGCCGCAAAGGCCGTCCCAGCCGCCGCCGACGGCGAGCGTGCACACATTGCCGCCCGTGGTCGCTGCGTCGTGGTCGCCGCCGCCCAACGAGACGAGCACGTCTACCTCGTGGGCAGGGGGGGTGCTGGCCGACGCGTGGCTTGGCGACCGCCGCGAGCGGTCGCCGGCGTATTATAAAGGGGGAAGGGGGGGACCCCATCGTCCCTTGGGGGGGTAGGCGGGAGGGACGCCGGCGGCAGCATCGATGGTGTCCTGATGGTGGGCGGCAGCCCAGTCGCCGCCGGCGCCGCCCAGACGGCCTTCACCGCCCACGTCGACGGCTGCCGCTCGGCGGCGGCGGCGGCGGCACCGTTTGAGGCGACGGCCCCCCCTCACCCTCCCGGCGGCGTTCTCCGGGCACGGGCCGGGACGGTGACGAGTCGGGGGGCGGGGGGCGTGATGGGCTCCCCCTCGTCCTCCTCACTCCACAGCCCTTCCAGCACCCCCACTCGCCCCCCCCCCTGCTTGGCTCTGCCGACGCCACAGCCGCCGCCGCCGCCACCGCCAGGGCCGCTGCGCCCGCCGACGCCGACGCCGACGGGGAGACGACCACGACGGTGGAGAGGCTCGACGACAGCGGCGGCGACGTGGATGGCGACGTGGACGGCGGCGTGGACGGCGGCGGCAAAGGAAAGAGACTTCTTCTGAAAGAGCCTGGAAAAAACCTCCGCCACTTCACGCACACACCACAGAAAAACACACACAGAAAAAGATGCAAAAGAGGTACAAACAACAACTAACGCCCTCACACAGTCACAGAGCCGGTCGAAAGGCCGCCGTCCGTCGACTCCTCTTCAGTAGAAACACCCAGCCTGCTAGGGTCCATGCCGGCCGCCGCGGCGGCCCGCTTCAGACTTCGCTCAAACGCACTCTGCTTCGTGGCCTGGGACCTCCTGCCCCGTGTCGCAGTCCGCGTCGCCGGTGCACGCCGCGGTCGCGGCTGTGCAAATGGCCGCCGCTTGCGCTGGCGCACGTTGCCGGCATCCCCGTCGATGTCCGCGCCATTGTCGCCTCAAGGGAAAAGCGTCAACGCCGCATCCGCAACACGCGCTGTGACAGGCACGCCAGAGCGCGCTCCTTCGTCGCTCGTCCCGCGCAGATCCGCACCGGCTGCGTCCGCGCGGGTCAACCTCTCCAAAGCGCTCGCGGCCGCCTCCTGGTACGCGGACTCAGCGTTGTCTGCCGGTTCCTGCTCGGTGGGAGTGGCCGGCACAACGGCGGCCGCGCCTTGATCGTAAAAGGCTGCTACATCAGCAACCGCTTCCAGCTCCATGCGGGCGGTCGGAACAAAAGCGGCCGCCGTCTCCGCGGCCGCCACGTCAGCAGCCCCATTGCCGTTGCTCGTGCGCCTGCGCGCCCCATCGGTAACTCCCGCGCGGCCGGCGCGCAGTGTGGCATCCATCCCCACCTCGTCGTCCGTCTCCAAGCAAAAAACCGCTGGAGCGGCGCAGACCTCCGCAGTGGACGTCGCCGGCGCGGTGGGCGGCAGCGCAGGGGAAGAAGCGCAGGGAGACGCAGACGGGGAGCGCGCCTCGTCCAAAAAAGCACCACCCCCCGGTGCAGGATGCCCCAGACCGCCACTGGCACCATCAGAATCAGTGCGTGCGGCATGGGAGCGCCCGGGCGTCGGGGGTGCCGGCAGATCAGGCATCTCGATGTCGGGAGACGCCGGCATAGTTGGAGCCGCCGCTATTGCGGTCGCTTCGCCCGCTACGCGTGCATCGCGCCCTGGCGTGGGCGACGCCGGCGAGTAAGGCAGGTCGACAGTGGTTGACGCACGCCGTGGTTGGGCCGCCGCAGTTGCTGCCGCCCCATCGCCCATGCGTGCCGCGCGTCGGGCCAAAAACGCGGCCAGACGGTCCTGCACCTCTAATCTGCGTCACGTTGCGGCTTCTGCCGTGTTCCGCACGTCTGGTCCGGTCCAAAACGCCTGGTCCGTTTTGTCACGACTCACAACCAGGTAGCTCTCCAACACTTTCGTGGTGGCAGCCGCCTGCCGCAGCAAGGCCACCTCGGTCGTGCGTGCGGCCTTCGCGGCCCTTGTGCCGGTAGGGCGGCTCTGGAACTCACCCGCCCTCTTTGCGGGGTTCATGGCGCCTTCTTCATCGCCATTCGGGACGACAAAGTCCTCGTCCTCGTCACAGTTGTCCGGGATGGGCGGGTTGCCGGGTGGGCCGCCGCGTGCGCCGCCTGAGACGGCGAGCGCGGCCGCCCCTCTGTACTTGTCAATGACCCTCAGCACCTTCCAGCTGTTTACCCAGCTGTCCGCCTTGTCCCCGTTGTGCAGCCCTTCCACCTGTTCCCGCTGCCCTTGTATCGCTTGGTAGCCGCTCGTCTTCTCAAACTCCGCCTTTGTCGCTTCAATCAGGTCCTCCTCAGAGGGATTTCCCGTCAGGTTTGCCCGCATCACTCTCAGCCAGCATTCTCCAAACGTCTGGCACCTCTTACTGATGTGCTCCTTGAATTCCCTCTTCATTGCGGTGTCCGGCCGCTCCGACCATCCAGCGCTTGCGCCCAGTCGCGCCGCGTCTCTCCGCACCGACCGACGCACAATCTTCCCCACTTTGTCCCAATAGATGTCCTTGTTCTGGTCGGTCCCAATGATTGGGTCCTGCCCCACCACCAGCACAGCCTTGCAGACCACTACGCGTTCGTGGTCCG
This sequence comes from Pyropia yezoensis, assembly GCA_009829735.1. NCBI lineage: Eukaryota > Rhodophyta > Bangiophyceae > Bangiales > Bangiaceae > Pyropia > Pyropia yezoensis. The sequence continues at coordinate 19,677,289 of CM020618.1, read as the reverse complement.
TCCAGTCGGGTCCGCGCCACGCGGCGTCCCCTGCTCGCCGCCCGCCTCCTCTGCCTCGTCAGCTGCGGGCTCCACTGGTCTCCCCCCGCCGTGCAGAGGATGGGGAGGGGGCGGGTGCTGCTGCTCCGCGTCCTGCTCCCGACGGCTGCCCGCCGCGCGGTGCGGCGACCGCGAGGGTGGCTCCTGCCGCTCCCACGGCACCGCCTCCTGCTGCTGCCCGTCGCCGTTCCGGGTCTCCTGTGCCTGTTGCGGGTCCGCCGTCCGTTGCTGCGGCGGCGGCGCCACTTGGATGGCGTGCTGCGGGCGCACCGGCGCCGCCTGGGCTACTTGCTGCGGGGGCGGCTCCGGCGTCGCTTGCTGTTGCGGCTCTGCTGGCGCCGCCTGCGCCGCTGACGGCTGCCCGGGATCGGTAGGTGCGCACCGTCCGTACTAGTGCTGTCCCGCCCCGACGCTGGGGCCGCCGTCCAGAAGGAGGGTGGGCCTCACTGGCCATACTGGGCTCTGAGCCAGCCCCTGCTGCTGGTGGTGACCCGGCCCCTTCAGCGGCCCCCCCTCGTGGTCGTGAGGCGGCCGCTGCTGCGGCCTCCCCTCAGTATGCTCCTGCCGGCCGCCCTGAGCGTGGTGAGACGGCCGCTGCGGCGGCTCCCTCTGCTTCCCGTGATGCGGCTGCTGCGGCGGCTTCTCTTGTTGGTCGAGCCGTGGCCGCTGCGGCGGCCCCCCATGCTTGCCGCGTGGAGGCCGCTGCACGGGACGGCCGCGGTAGATCTCGGGTGCTTTCTGGGGCAACCCACCGCGGCAGGTGTCGGCCGGCCGCTGCGGCGGCCCGCCACGATAGTTGTCAGGCGGCGGCTGGGGTGGCCCACCCCGATAGCTGTCTGCGGGCCGCTGCGGCGACCCGCAATAGTTGTCGGGCGGCCGCTGCAGCGGCCCGCCCCGATAGTCGTCGGTCGGCCGCTGGGGCGGCCCGCCCCTGTAGTCGTCGGCCGGCCGCTGCGTGTGCGGCCCGTACCAGTGGACGTCGGCTGGCCGCTGCGGCGGTCCACCCCAGTAGCTGTCGGGCGGCCGCCGGGGCGGTCCCCCGCCGTAGATGTTAAGCGGGTGTTCGGTAGGACCGCGCCTGTAGTCGTCAGCTGGCCGCTGCGGCGGCCCGCTCCAGTAGTTGTCGGGTGGCCGCTGCGGCGGCCCCCCCCGATCGTTGTCGGGCAGCCGCTGCCGCGGCCCGCCCTGGTACTTGTCGGCCGGCAGCTGGGGCGGCCCGCCGCGGTAGTTATCGGGCGGGTGGTGGGTGGGACCGCCTCCGTAGTCGTCGGCTGGCCGCTGCGGCGGCCCGCCGCGGTAGTTGTCGGGCGGCCGCTGGGGCGGCCCGCCGCAGTAGATGTTGGACGTGTGGCGGGGCGTACCGTCCCTGCAGCTGTCGGCTGCCCGCTGCGGCGGCCCGCCCCAGGTGCTTTCTGTCGGCCGGTGGGGGGCCAGCTGCCCACCCCGGTAGTCGTCGGCCGGCCGCTGCGGCGGCCCGCCCGTATAGTTGTCGGGTGGCAGCTGAGGCGGCCCGCCCCGGTAGTCGTCGGCTGGCCGCTGCGGCGGCCCGCCCCGGTAATCTTCCGGCGCCCGATGCGACGCCCCGCCCCGGACGCCGTTGGCTGGCCGCTGCAGCGGCCCGCCAAAGAGGTCAGGCCGCGGCAGCTGTGGCGCCCCGCCCGAGTAGTCTTCGGCCGGCCGCTGCGGCGGCCCGCCCCGATAGCTGTCAGGCGGCGGCTGGGGCGGCCCGCGCCGGTAGTCGCCGGCCGGCCGCTGCGGCGCCCCGCCCCAATAGCTCTCGGGCGGCCGTTGCGGCGGCCCGCTACGGTAGTCGTCGGGCAACTGCTGCGGCGGGCCCCTGCCTTGAAATAACGGCCGTCTCTGCGGCGGTCCGCCGAAGTGGTCGATCGGCGGCCGCGGCGGTAGGCCGCCCAGAAAATCCGGCGGCGGGAGCGGGCTTGGCGGACTCCGCCGAGTCGGCCCACCTCCACCTCCCCAGCCTCCCCGCTCGGGAGACCCAAAGCGCGGGCTCCCCCGTGATGGACCACCTCCACCTCCCCAGCCTCCGCACGAGGAGGACCCATTGCGCGGGCTCCCCCGCGACGGTCCACCCTCCCCACCTCCCGGGCCTCCCCACGAGGAGGAACCAAAGCGCGGGCTCCCCCCCGACGGTCCACCCCTCCCACTTCCCGGGCCTCCACGTCGGGGGGATGCACGGCGGGGGCTCGGCGGCCTCCCCCGCCACGCGTGCTGCTGCTGTTGATGCTGCTGCTGTCGCTGCTGCTGCTGCTGCACAAGCTGCTGCGGCTGCTGCTGCTGCTGCTGCTGCTGCTGCTGCTGCTGCGACTGCTGCTGCTGCTGCTGCTCCGGTGGCCGCAACCCTGCGCCCCCTCACGCCGAAGGCGGCGGGGGAGCGCCACGATCTTCGCGCACCCAATCCCACTGCTCCCAAGAGCGTGCAGCGCAAAGACAACCACACGTGGGCGGGCACAGCGGATCGGTCGGCTCCCCCAGCAGGTCGCGACGACACCGTCCGCAGAGTCGACGAAGGCCCCGCCGTTTCTCACTCTTGGTCAAATACCGCCCACGCTGTGCAGGCGGTCCTCCATGGGGCTCGCTCGGCGGCCGCCCCCCTCCGCCAGTTCCACTCCCGCCACCTCCTCCTCCTGAACGCCCATCACCCCCCCCTGGCGGGGGCCCCTGGCCGCCCGCACCCGCGCAGGACACGTCCATTCCACGCGCACACCGGGTGTGCCGCCGCTCTCCCCTTCCCCCCTCTGAATTGCTGGCGGGCCGCACACAGTGGCCCGCCAGCCCGGTGCACACTGAGTCAGAGACTGAGCTAAAAAGTGACCCGACCGCACTCCAGCGCGCGAAGGAGGGTTCACGATGCAGGGCGTCACGACACAGCCAGCAGACGCCGGCGAGGAGCGGGCGTCGCGCATAAACGCAGGCCGTGACCGAGAGACGCCGCAAGGAAAGCGGCCTCTGCACGGTGTTCAACGTTGTTGGACTGCAGCATGGGAAACAGCGCGAGGGGGGACACCCGCGAGGGCGCCACAGCCCAGCCCCCCGGGCGCTGGCAGTGGGCTCGGCGGGAGCCGCCACGAGAGGCCGCACCAGAAGCGGCCTCCAACGACCCCGAAACGAATGTGCCCAGAGGGTGGGCCCGACTTGGGGCGGCCGCTACCACGGGAGGCCGCAGAAAAAGCAGCCTTCACAGGGTGTTCAACGTTGATGGACAGGGTTGGGGCACAAACCCAGGGGAGAATGCGAAGGGGGACCACCGTAGGGGGCACAGAGCACGACGCCGGGTGCTTTGACCAGGGGCCACCCTTGGTGTCCGGCACCCGTCGGGCGGCCCCCGTGGGGCGGCCGCGCCGCGGAGCGGCCGCGCCGCGGGGCGGCCGCGCTGCGAGGCGACCGCACCGCGACGCAGCCGCGCCGCGCCGCCCGGCGAGGGGCTCTTCAGACGTTTGGTCGACGGCGGCGACGACTGGCGGCCGGCGCGAGAGCCCCCGCTCGCCACCACAACGCGGGCCACGTGGCGCCTCCTCGACACTTATTGTCGGGCGCCCTGTCGCGGCCCCCGGAATCGCCCGCGGCCCAGCGGTAGTCCACCCTGGTCGTGCGTTGCCCCATCCTCCACGCCGGTACGCTCACAAGCTGTGGCGAGACATTACTTACAGATCTCTTGGCACCCTTTCCCCCTGTCCACAAGCGCAGAATTCAACGTCACTGGCCTCCCTCACAGGGGCCACGCGCACACGCTCCGGTACGATGTATGACAATATCTCGATTCACACCTGCCGAGACGGGTGAGCCAGACCATCTCCTGCGCCTCTGGGGACCACACACGCCCTTTTCGTCTGGATGCCACTGCGCTTGAATGCACGGGTCCTGGTCGAACGCGCGGTTCTACGTGAAGCATGGTGAGATAGTTAGTTCAGGGAGATCCAATAATATGCACTGCCGCTGGCACAGCGTGCGGAATGCGCGCTGCGTGGCGTGAGGTAGAAACACACACATTTTCCTTCCCTCGTGTTGCCTGCTGATTCATCTCGAACCGCCTGCAAACGCGAGCAAGGCACGGGCCCCCTCAGCACGGTACACCCCTTGCACGGAAAAGACATCCGGAAAATGCGGTTGCGGGTCAGCACCAGAACGTCCACGGCCAACTGCGCTCCACGACCAAGAACCTGGACGACACAGGAGGTGTGACACGCGTCGCTCATGGACGGCCCATGACGGGCCCCGCCATGACTGTCACGATTCCGAAACATCACCCTCTTGGGATACAGTCGGACAGTGACAGTAGACCTCTTCCACAAAGCGTGTGCCACATGATCTGGCACGTCGAGAATTACAGTGCGTATGATTGTACGATCAAGGCGCCTTCGATCGACGAGGTCAACCAATGTCGACTGCCGTGCAAGGCGGGAGCGACAACATTGGGTATGCGTTGCAGGATGCCGCCTCGCATGCGGAGCCACGCAGGCGGCCCACGCCCTGGGCGACGAGCCCACTATCGAGGAGGGGCGGCTTCGAGGCGATCACGGAGCAATATCCCTGCAACATGAACGGCCCTAGCGGCTTCCACTGTGTAGCATAATACATAATCACCGATCGGCTTACCTAAAAGGTAGGTACTCGTAATGAGATGGGGCCAAAACCCCAAATCTGGCTCGAGATGTCAGGGATTTCACCCGGTTGCCTAGTGGTTTGAGCGCGCCATTCCGCTTACTTCTCAAGGGCCCGGGTTCGATTCCAACTCTCCGATATCTACTTTTTCGTTATTCCACAATGGTGGAGCAGCAGGGGATCTCGCACGTGCGAACAGGGCCGAAATACACGTGGCATCATGCAACGTGCGAACAGGGCCGAAATACACGTGGCGGGAACCGGCTGTAAGGAATGACGAGGAAATAGGTGTCGTTGCTGGAACTGGGGAGTTCCAGATCGAGAGGGCCGGGGACTTAGGCCGAATCGGGGACGATTCGGACTTAAGGAGGGGGTTATGTAGCATAATACATAATCACCGATCGGCTTACCTAAAAGGTAGGTACTCGTAATGAGATGGGGCCAAAACCCCAAATCTGGCTCGAGATGTCAGGGATTTCACCCGGTTGCCTAGTGGTTTGAGCGCGCCATTCCGCTTACTTCTCAAGGGCCCGGGTTCGATTCCAACTCTCCGATATCTACTTTTTCGTTATTCCACACACTGCAGAAATCCACGCGCAGGCCCACAGACTGCAGGTCTCCGAGTACGCCATGGCGCCGCAGAGGCCGCATCATGCGCTTTGGCAAATATTCCGGAAAGATTATAGCTCCAGATGTGGTCTATAGTATGGTCCACGTGGCACACTCGATCGCAGTATTTAGCATTGTATCAGCACGATTGTAGTCGAGTCGGCCCAAACCCAGTCGATTTCTATCACATTCGACGACGACCGCATCTAATTTAGTGAACGATCGATGGACGATCGACGTATTTTAAGGCTCTCCGGGTGTGTTTGTCTCAGCCGCTGGCTTTAATCGGGGGCGATGTGCGCCGGTGTGGTGACGTTGGGAAAGTTCGTTCTGTCGTTGTTGGACGACACCCAGTTCTTTGGTTCGGAGATTGCGTCTGTGAAATGGCACGGTAGCCTCCGTTCGCGTCAAGTCCTTCGACCTTCGCGTGGCCTTCCACAGTGAGATCCCCCTGCTCCCTGCGCTCTTGTTCTCCAGCCATTCACAGCCGTACGCGTTGACGTCTGAATTGGGTTTAGTCTGGCATTTTGAAGAACGGATCGGACGTCGGAGGACGTGCTCTTAGAGCATAGCTAACCACGTCCATCCCAACGCCCCAGATATTCATTCTAGGATGCCACGTATGGCACGTGGCGGCCTGTGAGTGGAGTGCCTATTTACAAACCTGGTTCCTCAACCGATTCGGATTGACTTGTGTAGAACGGCGTCAACCGGCGGTATCCGATTGGGCACCGACACACATACAGTGCGTCTCCATTCATATCCCACCCTCCTGAGAGACAGATGTCGTTTCCATCCTGCAAGGGCAATCTTAAACTGTCACGATTGATCCCCAATATTCACGTTGACACAACGATCATGTCCGACAATCGGCCGACAGACTCTTGCATGATCGACTGCCGCAAGCCGAGCGTTGCCTTGCGTCCGCGTGCCGCCTACTCCACCGACCGCGCCTCTTCACCTTCAGCCCCCTCCTCAACGGCAGTACTACGACGCTGCCGACGCCCCTTCTCGAATGCAGCATATGCGCGTGGGATGAGGTGGGGTGGTCGAGGATGGGGCGGAGCGGAGCCTGCACCCCCCCCCCCCCCCCCCCCCCCCCCACTGCCGGCTACGCCCGCCATCCCCCCCCCCCACCGCCAATGTCTACAGGCACCCTCCCCCGGCCCCCGATCCTGCTCAATCCTGGCACGTGGATCTCTTTCCCGTTTGTCCTCCACCGCCCCCCATTCAACCGGGCGACGGTGGCCGCTACTTTTTCCCCGGTTGTGCTGCATCCGCTGACGCCCCCCTCCCAGGCTGTCTGCACAAGTGTCGGACGTTGTAGAGGCGCTGGCGGCGGCCGAGACATCCACGAGCGCGTCCTGTCGGTGGCTATTGCTGGGGCAAGGGCGCAGGGGGCGGCGTTGCGCGGAGGGCAGGGGAGGTGAGGGGGGGCAAGTGGCAAGGACGCGCAACGGTGGTCGAGGGTGTCTCTCACGACGGGCCTGACGCTGACGAGTGGGGCACTGCAAGGTGTCGTCCGCGAGGCATCGGCTTTGTGGCACGTGAGTGGGGAGGGGGGACGGTGGGGAGATATTCAGTGGGCCTGCTATGGGGGTGTGTCCCCATGCGACCTTTGTTTTTACTTTGTCAAGCATCATGCCGTGATGGTGAGGCGGGAGTGGAGCATCATGCACGCACACCGATCCTGCTTGAGAGGATGTCCTCAGGTGGGAAACGGGTAGGGGGTGGTGCTGCCAAGGTGCGTTCCTCAGGGGGGATGATGTGCCTCCCGAAGAGGACGGACGCCAAGAGTCAGATGCAAAAATTTGAAATTCTCACCCTCTAATTCGGCACAATCAAGTACGAGTCGTGGCACTACGAGTCGGCGCGTTCAGCCACGTCTGGCCCTGCGGCCCTAAGTCCTGCAAATCGGCATCCGCCGCGCCGACCACCCCAGCAGGACGGTCTTCAATCTCCATTCACTCTTCCAGCACGGACCGCTGGGCCGCATCGTCCAGCCCCGCCAGGGCCTCGCTACCGAGCGACGTGCCCCGCATGACCTCCAGCATGACCTCGACGTCGATCGACACCGCGCGGAACGACCGAAGGTACTCGCCGAGCAGGCGAGGCAGGTCCACGTTGCGGATGGCGCCGAGCACGTCCGCCTTTTCCCAGCAGTGCGAAGTGGCGGACGACATCAGCTCCTCCCACGCATCCTTGACCATGATGGCCACGTCCATCAGGTTGGCGGCCCCGCCAGCGAGCAGGCCGCCGCCCCAGGCGGCAAGGCGGCCGCGCGGGCGCGCCAGAGCGCCAGCAATCTCTTGGTCATCCAGCGCCTGCGCATACTCGTCACGGGGGGTGAGAAACGATGGCCCACCGCACGCGGCCGCGGGGAGCGCCCCTCCGACCAGGATACTGACGTCGGCGGATACAGGCACTGCCGCGGCCGACGCGGGGCCGGCCACAATAACGGTGTCGGCCGTTGTGGGGGCGGCCGCGGCCCGTGCCGAGACCCTGGCGGCCGTCGCGCGGCCGGCCACGACGACGGCGTCTTCGTACGCGGGGACCGCGTCGGCCGACGCGGGGGCGTCCGCGGCAGGCGCGGGGGCAGTCGAAACCGATGTAGACTCGGGTGTGGCGCTCACGCCGCCTGCCGGCTCGCCACCCTGGTCAGCTGATTGCGCGTCGCGCCCAGAGGCGTCGCCGGCGTCGCCCCGCGCAGGGGCGACTGGCTGCGAGGGTCCAGCGGGGAGCACCTCGTCGACGGCCGCCGACGTCGCGTCACCAGGGGCGGTCACAGTGCGCCTGAGGAAGCGGCGCCGGTAGCCGCGCTTGACAGCGGCAATAATTCCAGCATCCATTGGCTGGTTCCGTGCCGTGGAATTAGGGGAAGAAAGATGAATTCCACTTGAGGATGACCGACCTCGGACCCGTGGGAGGACGCGTTGTCCACAATCAAGGCAACGCGGCGGGGGCGCCCCTCCACGGTCCCCGGCACAAACACAATGTCAAACCACTGCTGGAAGCGAGTGGCGTCTATTTTCGCTTTCGCCTGGTCCAAGAAGGGGACGGGGGGGGTCCGTCCAGCTCCTCGAAAGCACAGTGGAGCCATGGACTTCCCGATGATGGAGATCGGTGGCTTCTTCCCGCCGGTCGCGTTCGTGCAGCACACCAGCGTGACGCGGTCGTTCGCCTGCATGGACTTGACGCCGCGCTTCTCACGGCGCCCCCTGGCGGACATGTAGGACTGCGAGGGCAAGCAGCGGAGGAAAAGACCCGTTTCATCCATGTTGAAGATGTCCTCCGCGCGGTACGCCTCCAGCCCCTTGAGCACCGCCTCCATGCCGCGCTCTGTCGCCTCCTTGTCCACCGCCCCTCCTTGGCCGTGCAGCTTCACGGATTTAATGCCCGTCCTTGACAAAAAGCCTCGTATGTAGCCCCGGCTGGCGCGGAAGTCGTCAAGCTTCAGAGCCCTCCCGATTTCCAACGCCTTGGCCTGCATAAGCCCAAAAGAAATGGGCACAGTCTTGTGCTCCAGCTGCTCAATGGCCGCCAGCCACGCCCGCAGGCGGTCGTCAACGCCCACGTAGTGCCCCTTGCGCACGACGGTCCGCATCCCGGTCGCGTCGTCGTCGGGCATGGCCAGCCACTTGTGGCGCGCCCTGTACACCTTGCGTGCCGCCTCCTTGAATACCCCCGTGGGCAGCGAGGCCAGCACCGACGACCACGCGCGCCCCTGGGAGCGCAAGCGGCAGATCTGCTTCTTGAAGGCGATGGTGATGGGCACGCGCTCCTTCCACGGCTTCTTGGCGATCACCGTCGAGTCGGCCGGCGATGGGGGTGCAGCTGCCGCGTCAACCTCCACGCCGCTCTCGCGCGCAGCGAGGATGGCCTCCCCCGCAGCCACGGCGGCCACCGCAGCCGCACGCACGGCACCGGGGGACTGCGCATCCAGACCGGGCGCGGCCCCAATGAAGGATGCCTGCATAGCACGGGCTACCGCCTCGCCCTGCGAGGAGAATGAAGCCATGGCGCAGCCCAAACGTGCGCCAGAGTCGGCGGGGGCTGGGTGAGGGAAGGGGGGGGGAAGGGGAGGAGGAAGGAAGAGTGGGAGGGGGGGGGGCGGGTGGTCAGGGGACAGCATCGGGGCCTACGACGGCGGCGATGACCGCGACGGCCGCCGGCGACGGCGGCGGTGCACCCTTTTACGGTCCCAAAATTGTTGTCGCTATGGGGGCTCTGACGATCGACTGCGCTTCACTCGCTGTCATTCAGATTGGTCGATCGCAAAATGCGTTGCAATCGTCGGATTTCCTGTCCTTATCCCACCGGACCAGCATCCGGGCGGGATGTGAATGGAGACGCGCTGCCTGGCGTGTTGCGTGTATCGAGTGCACGCTGTCAATCGACCGGCTTTCGAAGCGCAATCGTCGCTCGGTGCGTGGCTGTATGGCGTGACACGTCGGTGATCACGCGCGATCCTAGCCGGTCATGGGCGATCATGGGCGGTCAAGAAGCGGTCGTCGCTGGTCAATTTTTTTAAAACGGAGCCCTCGGCGTGCCACGACGCAGGCGTGGCGGGCCACGTCCCCATGTTGGCGTGCGTGTGAATCCTGTGGCAAAAACCACTCGCACACGCGGGACCCAAGTTGGGGCGGTGTACAAGGGCTGCCTCCCGTGGCGGGGGAACCGGAAGAAGTGCAAGTCGCACACACTCTGTCCCTGTTGTGGGGCAAACCCCCCACTGACAAACAAGAAGATGGTGTGTGGTCCAACAGTTTCTTGGTCGGGACGGGGACGCAGGGCCAAGCCCCGCTGTCCCTCCCCTTATCCCCCCAGGGTCCCCTCAGAATCTCGCCACTCAGAATCTCCCACCCCAGCACCTGCCCACCGGGCCACACGAAAATTCAAGACGATAAATGCAGAAAACCCTCAAATCCAAGTTGGATTTACTACTAAGCTAACTATCCCAAACTTAGGGAATATGGACCCAAATGAATGGGGAGGAACGAATCAGGCTAGTGGCCTGCCGCCCCTTGCATGGCACATGTTGCCCCCCTACCTGGGGGCCAATACTGCCACACTCCCCTCTCCTCAGTTCCGACCGACCCGGTCGGCCCTGTGAGGGGGGGGGCGTAAACGCACGTCTCGGCGTTGGGGGCGCGACTTGCTTTCCCCCCTCGAGTACGTAACGCGGAGGCGGAGGCGGTCACGTTGACCGCCCCTCTCCTCAAGCTTGCCCACTCGGCAGCTTGCTCTCCCCGGTTCGCACTTCACCATCACCACCACATTCCCTTCACCGTCCCCTGGGCCGCCCCGCGCTGGGGAGGCCACCCGTCTACTCACGATCCGAGTCCCCCTCAAATCGAGGCGGGTCTCGTGCCGCTGTAGCTAGGGCGTCTCTCCCCAACTTGGGGAGAGCCATGGCGTCCCCGGGGGTGGAGACGGACTCCCTCGATGAACGTATGGAGGACACCTCCTACGGTGCAGCGCCCGCCGGGACTTCCTGCGGGGGCTCTGCGATCGCTCCGGGGGATGGAACTCCCGCGTCACCCGGCTTTGGGCTGACGGCGGGATCTCCCCCGGAGGCGGGACAAGTTGTCCCGCGTGAGGCCTTGGGGCGGTGGTCTTACCCCGCTTGGCCTCTCTATGAGGAGGGGTTGACTGTTCTTCGCTGTGGCCGACTTGGCATAGCGATGGGTCGGGTATGGGACCGCCTACGGGAGAAGTATCCCCGTAGGGTCGGGTTCCCTGCCGGCTTCAGGACGGACCAGTTTGCCTTCCTGGACGACGAGGAGGTCGAAGACGTACAGCGGGCCAAGGCCATGATGGACCGCGGGGGAACTATCCCGGGTCCCGGCGACTTGCCGACCTTTACTTGGGACGCGGTGGCAACTCGCCCCCCGTACCTTCACGAGGCCGATCCGCACACTCATCACTTTGATGTGCGGATGGAGAAGGACTTCCGGCGAGGTCCCTACTTGGTGACCTCGGCTCAACTTGAGTCTTCTCAGCAGTCTGCTGCCAGTAAGGAGCAGTACTACCCGAAGAAGCCCGAGTGGTGGCCTCAAGTTGAGGTCCCCTACGGGTTCCCGGCGTTGCTGCCACGGTTGCTTGACCACTTCGGCTCCGTCATGTTGACGGCTGGCCCTGATCACCTGGTGTGGGCCATGTTGGCCACCCAGTGGCTCCTCGAGGTCATATCGACCTGGGTGTCTTGTGTTCAGCGGCGGGGGATGCTCTGGCATCTCCTTCTCCGGCTTATCCAAGGTTTGGAACAGCTCACCCCTCAGCTAGTTGCTGAGGGGTGCTCATCAGGACAACTCGCTCTACTTGAGGAGATGCTTCGCCTCCACAAGTTTATCGAGTGGGAGAGCATCGAGCACAAGTTGCGCCGCCCCACTCGTGGACCCAAGGACGATGGCGCACTTCGCCAGTTCGTGTGGGTCGCTCGTGAACTTCACGACGGCCGTGTGGTACTACGAGAGGGGTTGGGCATCAGGGACTACCCGTATGCCCCGGCGGTGGATCGCCACACTGCGCCACCCCCGGACAAGGCCATAGTTATGGCCGTGCCCTCACATGATGACCATATGACTCAACCCACTGCGGGGGCCCCAAGTCGGGTTCGCAGTTACACCCGGCCACCGCCACCTCGGCGTGCCCCTCCGCTTCCTCCTGTCCCCTACCAGCCGCACGGGGACATCCCGATTAACGTGGCCGTTGAGTCGTCCACCCCGGTGTCCCCCAACTTGGGGGCCACCCTCCTGACGGTATACCCCAATTTGGTGTTACCGGCCACGCCTCTGAGCTCAGAGATGATGATCACCACGTTGGTGCGCACCACATCCTGGTTGGCCGCGTCGACCGCAACCCTTCAAACTTCCGAGACTCCTCAACGTGAGGAGCGCGTCCGCACAGCAGTGGCGACCGCGAGTTGCGAGTCGGTGGCGGAGCTTATGACGGCCGAGTTGGCTCGCATTGGGGCTATTATGCCCCAGCCAGCCCCACATGGGCGTGGCAAACGTCGCGCGAGCCGGGCATACTCGCCTCCTCGCCGTTGTCGCCGACGCTCCCGGTGCTCTCCCTCCGTGTCGGAAGACGAGTTGTCTTACTCCGTCTCGGAGTCCTCTACTCCGTCAGAGTCGGAGTCGGTCCGGCGTCTGCGTCGCCAACTTGCGCGTAAGACTAAGCGGAAGGGCAGCCGCGGTCGTCGCCACTTGCGCGACCGTGAGAGGCGCGACGGTTCCGACTTGGAGCCGCCGGCCCCGCCGACTGGTGGGGAGCGATATCGCCGTGGGTCTCGCCGCTCGCCTCCACGTGGGGGCGAGGGCCGTGGGCTTGGAGAGTCTAGCATGCATGCCTAGTTGGCAGCTGCCTTTGTTGTGAGAGTGTGAGGGTTAGGGCTGTAGTTAAAAGCCACTCTGCGTACCACTTCGACTTGAAGCACTCTCTTGGCACTGTTGCTCGGCCTTCCCTCACGTTGAGGGGGGGCTGTTAGGGTCAACTTCATTCCGGGCACAGTATGCCCGGACCTTCTCAGCGGAAAGGCCCTCCACATACTCCCACGTATCATCCTTGGCTTTGTAGCCGAACCAACGCACCCTCAACATGAGGCGGTGAGTGTCCTCATCCCGGCCGTGGTCGATGAACTTATCGAACACGCACTCCTGCGGGCCCTGTTTGGCCGCAGGCAGCGAGGGGAGGCGCCACGCTTCCAGCGCCCGCGCCCAAGCTGGGTCGCCTGCAGGCGGTGGTGCAACTTTGACCACGTCCTGTCCGTTTATGGTGCGGACCCCATCGTCACTTTCGATGGTGAAGCGCCGCCCATCAGTACGAAGGACCTGGTACGGCCCCTTCGTCTGGAATACCAACTTACCCCCAGTTGGGGTGTGTGAGTGCACCAATACCCAGTCACCCTGCTCGGGGACATGCTTAGCATTGCGCACCTTTTTGTCAAAGGTACGCTTGTAGCGCTTTTGTGCTTTGTCCATCTCAGCCCTGACTTTAGAGATGAGTTTTTCAAGCCTAGAAGCGAACTCCGCCTTACTCTCAGTAGGAGTAGGCGTACTGCCACCATCCTCCCTAGTTGGGAGCGGCCGCCGCACGGCAATAGACCGCACGCGACGGAGGGTCACAAATGCGAGGGGTACTTCCCCGGTAGATGAGTGAACCTGCGAATTGTAGGCAGTAGTAAGAATAGAAATGTATTGGTCCCACGTTTTCACGTGCTCACTCACATAGTGGCGCAGCTGCCGAACAATAGTTTTGTTGAAGCGCTCCACCTGCCCATTAGTTTGTGGGTGGTAGGGGGTGGCATAGTTTGCCTGAACCCCCAACATATCCAGCACTCCCTGAAACAGTACAGACGCAAATTGCGGTCCATTGTCCGATAGTGTACTATCCGGAATGCCATACGCGGCAACCCAGTGATCTAGGAAGGCTGACACGACCGACATGGCCGTGATTTCTGCCAGTGGGACCGCTCGCGTAAGTTTCGTGAATCGGTCACAGATGACCAGGAGGTACTGGTGGCCCTCCTCGGTCACTGGCAATGGCCCAAGGATGTCCATCGCCAACGCGGCGAAGGGCTCCTTGGCCGGGAACAGTAGCATAGCCGTAGTAGGCCGCCGTTCCATCAGATGGTTCTGCGCACAACTTGTGCAGGCAGCCACCCAACTGTAGATGTCCACCACCATGGACGGCCAGTAATACCTGGTCCTCAGGGTCTGGTACAATTTACTAGACCCCAGGTGCCCACCTGTGGGAGCGTTATGCTCCCTTTCAAGAATACTGTCCTTGAGGAATGCGGGGACGACAAGTTGTTCGGTCCCCTGGAATACCCCCCTCCTCATGAGGAGGCCATCGTCTCCGAGAAAGAACCGCGTCTCCGCCACTGTATCCAGTGTATCCCTCTGCGACTTGCAGAAGGGATCCTCGGCCTGGGCCTTCACCACTTCGTCCAGGGACAGGGGCAAGTACTTCTTGTTCCCTGGCGCCTCGGGATTCAACGCCTGACCCGAGCGCATGACTACCCCCACTATGGGGATATCCTCATCGACTGGGTTAGTGTCCAGCCCCTCGGTAGGTACCCGAGAAAGGCCATCGGCTAGGGCATGTTGCCGGCCCGGTCGGTACTCAATGTCAAAGTTGAAGGGTGCCAGTCGCACCCTCCACCGGTTGAGACGAGTGTTCGTACAATCCGTCTTAAAGATGAACTGCAACGCGCAGTGGTCACTGCGGATGAGGAACTTCTCACCCTTTAGGTAGTGACGAAGTGACGTCACCGCCCACACCACTGCGAGTCCTTCCAACTCGGTGACTCCGTAGTTCTTCTCGGCCGAGTTCAGCCCTTTGCTGAAGTATCCTACCGGCAAGTACTCCTTGTCCGGCTGCTGCTGAAGCAACACACAACCAAGTTGGTCGTAGCCAGCATCCACGTCCAGGATGTAGTGGCCTCCCAACCTGGGAATAGCCAAGATGGGAGGCTTCAGCAGAAGGTCCCGAAGAGTCTCAAAGGATTCCTGCTCCACCCGACTTGGCGGAGGCAGGTCCTTCGGTAGCGATAAGCTAACTAGCTCATTCAACGGCTTCGCCACCTTGGCGAAGCCGTTGGTGAAACGTCGGTACAAGCTACACATCCCGAGGAAGCTCCTCATCTGGGTCTGGGTCCGGGGGTACTGAGCCTTGCGAATGGCCCTGAAGTTCTTCTCGTTGACACTGAGGCGCCCCGGACGGACAACATATCCCAAGTATTCCACCTCTTGAGTGAAGAGGTGGCACTTACTCGCCTTCAGTGACACACCGGCGTCAGCAAGTAGCTTGAACACCTGGCCAAGATGGCCAATGTGTTCCTCCGGACTTCGGGAGAACACAATAATATCGTTTAGGTACACGAGACAGATCAGCCACCGTACTCCGGCCAGAATGATGCCCTAGCGCGCGGGAAAGTTGCCGGCGCGTTGCACAGTCCAAACGGTAGGCGCTTGCACTGGTAGGTACCACAGTGACAGGCAAAGGTAGTTTTATGCCTGTCCTCCGGGGCAATGGGAATTTGCCAGTACCCCGCGTTACAGTCCAGGGCAGAGAACACGTTTGCCTCCCCCAGAGAGTCCAGACAGTCATCCATCCTATGTAGGGGATAACTGTCCTTCACCGTGCTCTCGTTGAGTTTACTGTAGTCGATACAGAACCGTGGGGTCCCATCAACTTTGGGGACGAGAACCACCGGACTCGCTCACTCGGCGTTGCTGGCCTCGATCACATCGAGGGCCTCCATGCGAGCAACTTTCTCCTTAACGAGGGCCCTTGAACGGGGTCCTCCCCTATACGGTTGTTGGCGTATAGGGGGCGCACCGGGCTTCAACTCGATCCGGTGTTGGGTGGCTCTCATGAGTCCCAGTTGACCATCCCACAACCTGTGATATTGGTCCAAGAGGCGTTCAACTTGAACCCTCAACCTGGGCGGAACACCCTCCATGTTCTCCTGGGGCCGAGGAGAGGCGGCCGACTTGGCTTGGTGCTTCTCCTTTCCGGACTTCGGGTCGCTACTCGCGCCCGCGTTGAGGGTGACCGCTACTACCTGTCCCTCATGTTGGTCGATATAGCCGAACTTGGCGCCCGACTTGAAGTACTTGGGCGACGAGCTCAGGTTCATAACCTGGATCCTCCACGGGACTCCGGCTTTGGAGTCCATCGTGCCAAGGGCAAAATGCACTTGGTGCTTGCGAGCAAGACGGGGGTGAGGGTGCACCAACCCGTTCCCCGTATAATCAGTTACAACGTCAACGTGCGCCACCGAGTTGGGGGGCAACGTGACTTTACGGGCTAAACGCAGGGTAGCAGTACACCCGTCCCTCACAGAGCAAACAGGCTTCGACTGTGAGACTGTCACAGGAGCCACAGACTTTCCCTTGCCAAGGATGGGGATAGTCTCCCCATTCATCAACTTGACCCAATACTCAGGGCCACAAATCAAAGGCACTTGTGTTACGACATAAGGGGTACCCAGAAGCAGGGGTACCGATATATTCTTAACTACTCCACAGGTCACGTCGACCTCATGGGTCCCCAACCTAGTTGGTAGGGTCACGGCACCAACGATGGGAAGTACCCCACCATTGATATCGATCAGATGGTCAGCTTTAGACCTCCAGCGTTGGAGCTTCATCTCCTTTGGTAATAGCGACTTGCGTATCAAGGAGGCTCCTGACCCACTATCAAGTACGATACGGGCACAGGTGGCACGGCCGGGGACAAGTTGCACCCGTCCAGCCACCTGGAAGTTCTCACCCGTCAGCACCGCGATCACCCGACGTGGGTTTACGTTCTTGGGGAGTCCTACCCGAGGTGGGCGGACTCCCTTAGGTCGCCGTAGTATCCGGCACGGTTGGTTTGTCCTCTTGACCCACTTGGCCGAGGCTGCCGTTGTGAGCTTCGGACTGCCAGCTCCAACGGTCATTCGTTTCCCGCCGACTTGGCGTCCGAATCTGAGGGCGAAGGGGAAGACGACGAGTCCGAGGACGACGTGTCCGCCTCCTCCGCCGAGGGTGTGGCGACCGCGACGACCGGTCGAGACCCACCCTCGCGGCGTGACCGTACTTCGTTCGTAGCCGACTTCTTACTCGCATTCCGAACAAGTTGTTGGATGCGTTCACTCAACTTGGGGCAATCATATGCCCAGTGTCCATCGGAGTTGGAGTTCCAACACCGATTGTCAGTTCCCGGAGGGGTCTTCCCGACTGGGGAAGACGAAGGGATACCCTGGGAAGTTCCCACGGCAGCTACTACCCTCTCCTTGCGGATTCGGCGCGCCTCCCTCAGCTCTCTGGCCTGGCGCGCCTCCTTACGTTCCTTGGCCAACTCGGCCTGACGCTCCTGGCGTTGTTCCTCCCGCAACTTGCGATAGGCCTCACCTCTGCGGTAAGCGAACCTAGCCAACTCGGCCAGGGTCGCCCGGGCAGTGTTATGCTCCCGGGTCTCCATCCGGACTGACCAATGGAGTCCCTCCACAGACCGACTCTTCACCACAGCTTGTGGATGAAGAAACCCACAAAGATTGTTAAGCTTACGAACTCGCTCCGCAAAGGACAACTCGTCCTCCGCCTCTTCCTGATGGGCTCGCGTAAACACCTCAACTTGAGAAGCCAACGCTGCCTCATCCACCATGGCTCTCAACAACCAGTTGACGAGCTCCAAATAGGGCGTCACCTCACCAGCGCCTCCACTTGAGGAGCTGGGCATGACGGACATAAGTTCTGTCCGCATGTCGCCCTTCGTAAACTCCTGTAGCATATAGAAAGCCATGCCTTCACTTATGGCATTGTCGTCACAGGCTTTTGTGAAACGACGTAAAAACTCAAAGACACGGAGGGGGGGAGTTCCATCCCCTTCCGCTTTGTGCCCAAAAGAGTGAAGTGCATTCTTCTTGGCACGGCCCATGGCTCGGGCCTGGACAGGACCATACGCCACCGACTTGTTGTGGAGGGCGTAGGTCTCGCAGTCAAAGATCCTCTGGTAGACCGGGTTGGCTACCTGGATCTTGGGCGGCACCTCACGTTGAGAGAACAGCCGCTGTGGCACTGGGGTGAGTTGACCCTCAGTGCCTGTAGTCTGGCGCGGCGCGCTTGGTGTAGCCGCCGGCGTTTCCGGGGAAAGCTCCCCCGTGACGGGCGTACGCCCCACCGAGTATGGTGCGGCTCCCTCGTTGGGAGTCACAGGTGTCGCCCCCTGTTCGGGGTGACCTGAGATAGGCTCAAGGAGGGATTCCCCCTGCGCCTGCGGGCTCGAAAGCCCCGATCCGGTCTGGACATTAAGGCCATCTGGCAAACTCGCCACAATCTGATTCAGAATAGTATTCGTCATCGTGACCACCAGGTCCGGCAAAGTCTGCCGCAACACATTGGTCGCCTCCCGACGGACAGTTTCCGCGAGGACTGGATTGTCGACTCCAGTTGAGTCTCGGTCCGCCTCCGGGAGCCCACCTGAGGGGTAACCACGTTCCTCAGGGGTCTCTACCGGGGGCATGTGCGCGAGCCCATCGCCGACCAACGGAGGTCCGCCGTCCTCCGAAGGCCTAGTTGGCGACGGCTCTAAGCCAAAGTTGGCTCCAACCCGAGTGGAACCCGCGGGGACAGTCCTCACCCCTTGGGACGTTCCCGTTGAGTTTACCACACGGTGGCCAGACTTCGGCCCACCCACATCAGAAGTGTCACCCGAGTGAACTCCCGAATGAGTCGAGGTGGCCTGTTGCCCGCCCGCACCTCCAGTCCTGCTGGCTTGAGGGACCTCTAGTTCCTCTGCGACCCCAGGTAAACCCATCTGAGTCTCACCAGTATTCAAAGGCACTGAAGTACGTGAGTCACCTGTGTACTCCCCGGACGACGGGGGGTCCGAACTAGCCATGTTGGCTGACGATCCGTATGACACGGTCCAAGTCCACCGTTCCTATGAGACAGAGGGCCCCCTACACCCGGGTGCACCCGGAGGTAGCGTTTACCTCTGTTCCCTGCTGCTCCACGAAATGTGGCTAAAACCACTCGCACACGAGGCACCCAAGTTGGGGCGGTGTACAAGGGCTGCCTCCCATGGCGGGGGAACCGGAAGAAGTGCAAGTCGCACACACTCTGTCCCTGTTGTGGGGCAAACCCCCCACTGACAAACAAGAAGATGGTGTGTGGTCCAACAGTTTCTTGGTCGGGACGGGGACGCAGGGCCAAGCCCCGCTGTCCCTCCCCTTATCCCCCCAGGGTCCCCTCAGAATCTCGCCACTCAGAATCTCCCACCCCAGCACCTGCCCACCGGGCCACACGAAAATTCAAGACGATGATGCAGAAAACCCTCAAATCCAAGTTGGATTTACTACTAAGCTAACTATCCCAGACTTAGGGAATATGGACCCAAATGAAAGGGGAGGAACGGATCAGGCTAGTGGCCTGCCGCCCCTTGCATGGCACGTGTTGCCCCCCTACCTGGGGGCCAATACTGCCGCAAATCCCAACCTCAGCGATGGCAGCCCGCCGAGGCCTGCCATTGGTGGCGCATGGCCGAGCATGGACCTCCACGCCCCCCCAGTCCCTGGGAGGTTCTTTCGTGATCGTTTCCAGCAGGGGTTGAAGCGTGCATGTATGGCGCACAGGCTCGTCTCCTGAGCGGCTGCTGGCCAGTGGCGACCACAGCGCCGCGCTGTCAGCGCCCCCGCACTCCTATCGTGTGTGCTCCGCGCAACAACAGGGGTGCATGGAGCTCGCCCACTGGCCAACTGTGTGGCGCGACACGGGAGTGGCGGCGTACGCATTCGCTTGGGCGCCTCCCGTTGGCGCCTTGACGCTTTCCCGGAAGCGTCTGGCGCCGCCAGGTCGTCGACCTGAGGCGGGGGGGGGAGGGGGCGAAGGGGAGCGGGGGCTGGCTCCCGCGACATCGGCCCCATGTAGGCCTACAGGGCCTGGGCTGGGTGTGTCGCGCCCCCCGCGCCACACAACCCGCCGTCCGCGGCCAGCGGGAGGGTGGCCGGGTTCGACGGAGTCGTTGCTGAGCGCGGGCGCGCAGAAGACTCGTTTGGCGGCCGCCCCCTCTCTGCCGTGGTGGTGGGGGGGTTTTGGGCGAACCGCCCGCCTGATTGGCAGGACCAGGGGGCGCTGGATTGGCTGGTGGGCGGAGAAAGAGCTGGGGAGCGAGCTCCGGGGTGTGTGTGTGTGTGCTGGATGGTGGACCGCGCTGGGCTACTGTGGGATATTGAAGGAGCTGCTTAGCAGCTACCTCAGTGAGGACAAGTGCGAAGACCACTATCGGGCCCTTCGCACCGCCACCGCCCAGTCCTGGGAGGATGAGGGGATGTTTGGACGCCGGATTCAAGAGCTCGACTACGAGCTGGGGAAGCTTCTCGGCGAAGGGGAGCTACGGGCCATCCTGTTCGCCGGAGTACCCAACTATGTGTGGATATCCGCACGGGGAGCCAATACGGCTCGGACGAACTTCAGTCGACTGATGCATATGTGCAAGTCCCTAGGGGGCGCCTACCGGGTGCTACACCCGAAATGAGTCTTGGCCCCGAAGCCCAAGGGTGAGGGAGGCAAGCCCAGTCTTACCCCGGTACCGAGGCCAGAGAATGTGGAGCGTAAGGCCGCACCCGTACTGGTGGCGACCGAACATACCCCTACGGGTGAGGATGAACCTCTAGTCGACCAACAGGGCCACCTGTTGCTACCGGCGACGCCGGTGATTGATGAGCATGGTACGGTAGTGTACATCGCCCCGGCTGGGACCCAGTTCCAGGTCAACGAGGGAGCGGGCCGGCGTGTCCCGTATGTGCGGACTACGGGGTATGCCCCGGTTACGGGTATCCCCCACCAACCCCTACCGACATGGGCGGTGCGTTCGGAGGCATCTCCGCACATTGCTGGTAGAACCAACCGGCTGGGGGAGTCCATGTTCCGGTTGGCACCGGGACCCAAGGCCTTCCAAGGGGCAGGCACTCGGGCGCCCGAGGAAGGCAACCGGACCTGTAGAGCCAACCCGACGCGGACGCCCGGGACGGCCGGCACGTCCGGATGCATGCTGTGCGGAGACCCCCAACACTGGGTGTCCTCATGCCCGCTCATCCCAGAGGAGTCTCGACGGGCAGCGGCGCAACGCAAGGCATCCATAGGTGGGTATCCCGCCAGAGGCCCGGCACCCGGTAGGCAGCAAGCTCCAGGAGGAGTGCTGGCAGTCGAGGAGGCACCTCCTCTCCCGGATATCCCGGACGATAGTACCCGGCCGAGCACGGGAAATGTGTAAGAGAAAGGACGACATGGGGGCGCTGGGGTAATCCTAGCAAGCCACGCCGGACCGCCGCGGGGAAAGCCCCACGGAGAGCGCGGTTGAGCCGACGCCGCATCAATCCCCGGGTACACCTTCCGGCCCCGACGACACGGCGTCAGGGGATTGATGACCAACCTCCAAGGTTGGGATGAGAGGACGGGCAGCCCCGTCACATGGAACGAGACAAGGGCCCTGTTTAGGATGCCCGAGCTACACCGGATATCGGTGTAGGCCACGTACTGTTCACCTTGGAGAACTTCAAGGTATCAGCCACACTGGGGGTTGACCCCCAGTCGACCCGATCGTACTACCCTGTACTGGAGACAGGGGCTGGACCTAACCTGATCCGGAAGGATACCCTCCCGGACAAGTGGCTCCCGCGAGTCAGAGTTGTTCGGGGACCCACGATCAAGGATGCGAATGGTCGTCTCATTCGTACGACCGCAGCGATGTCGCTGCAGGTCACCATCGGGGAGCTCACTACGGAAGTTGACTTCCTAGTGTGTGAGACTTTATCTGTGCCCTGCACACGGGGGTGCACCTTTATCAACGTTCACGTTGATGCAATCCGGCCGGGCCGGAGGACCGTCGAGCTGCAAGAGGCCGACGGGACGAAGAGAGGACAGACCGC
Organism: Pyropia yezoensis; assembly: GCA_009829735.1. Taxonomy (NCBI): domain Eukaryota; phylum Rhodophyta; class Bangiophyceae; order Bangiales; family Bangiaceae; genus Pyropia; species Pyropia yezoensis. The sequence goes on along the minus strand of CM020618.1, from coordinate 19,655,601 downwards.
TATCGTCAGGGACCTGACGCTGCACGGGAGCCACGTTAACGTGGCTGAGGTATACGCAAGCGTAGAGCCGAAGACACTCCGGCAGGCCAAGCGGACTCGCTTTGAGCCGTTATCGGAGACCGTCCTCCCGGTTAACTGTGACCCCGCAGGCATCTGCAGAGTCCAGTCCAACCTATGAACCTACAAGCGCCATGGGTTGACCATGGCCAACGGAATCGTGGACCTCCCGGCGGGGGGGTCATCACTGCTCGTGATGGCTAACTATCGCCGTAAGGAAGTCACCCTTCCGAAAGGAACTATCCTCGGGATCGCCGAGCTCTACGAAGGAGACATCCTTACCCCTGACAAGGAAGGTCAAGTGGAACCACTTGAGGTACTGGCGGTCGCCGAGACCACCGAGCGGCAGGAACCCGATGACGGGAAGCCTAACCCATCAACAGCTCCGGCGGACATTCCGCTAAAGGACCAAGACGCCTTGAAGGCACTGGCCGAGGCTGACCTCGACCTCCTTTCCCCTTCGGTAGCTGAAGGGGTACGACGAATGTTCAGAAAGCATGACGTCATGTGGACCGGCGGGGCGCTGAGTACCATTGGGGCAACCTAACACCGCATAGACCTGGTACCAGGTGCACGACCAGCGCGGTCGCAACCGCGTCGCGCGGGACCTAAGCAACGAGAGATCGTTGATGGAGAAGTGAAGAGGATGAGCGAAGCTAAGGTGATCCGACCTTCGATGTCGGAGTGGGGCGCCCCAGTCGTTATCGTACCGAAGAAGGATCAAACCCCTCGGTTCTGCATCGATTATCGACGCCTCACCTTGGTAACCAAGAAAGACTCATACCCTTTACCAAGGATCGACGAGTGTATCGACTCGCGGGGGGGAGCCACAGTGCTTACCACCATCGACTGCAATGCTGGGAACTGGCAGATCGCAGTTGCGGAGGAGGATATCCCCAAGACGGCGTTCGTCTGTCACAGTGGCGTGTACGAGTTCCTAAGGATGCCCTTCGGATTGTCCAACGCCCCCGCCACATTCCAGCGGTCCATCGACATTATACTGTCGGGAGTCAAGTGGCGCAACTGCCTGGTGTACTTGGACGATGTCATCGTCCTCTCGCGTAACATGGATGACCATGTGCGACATGTCGACGAGGTACTCACCCTCTTGCGGAACGCCGGGGTGACCCTGCGCCTCAAGAAGTGCGCCTTCTTTCAGCAGATTGTCGAGTATCTGGGTCACCAGATCACACCAGGTAAACTGGGAGTGCTCAAAGCTAATACCCGGGCACTCCGGGATGCGCGATACCCGACCACCCAGACACAGCTGAAAAGCTTCCTGATGATGTGCAACGTATACCGACGGTTCGTCAAGAACTTCGCTCGTATAGCCAAACCGTTAACGGTTCTGAAGAGCAGCGCCTTGCCAAAGGTACTTCAACCTCCCTCGCCGAGCGGGGGAGAGGCATTCGAGCTGCTCAAGCGAGCTCTGCTAGCCCCACCCGTGCTTGCGTTGCCGCATAGACGCGGGACCTTCGTCATCGACGTCGGTGCCTGCGATACCCAAGTGGGATGCACGCTGTTACAGGGAGAGACAATCATCGGTACCGATAATGCTATCCCGGACCTACATCCGGTAGGGTACTTCAGCCGGACACTCAACCCGGCTGAGCGTAACTATAGTGCCACCGAGCGCGAGTGCCTCGGAGTCATATGGGCAGTGCAACTGCTCCAGCCATACCTGGAAGGTTCCAGGTTCATCGTGAGATCCGACCACGAACCTTTACGATGGCTCCTCAACCTTGGTGACAAGGATTCCGACAGCCACGGTCGGCTAGCCCGGTGGAGGCTGAAGATGGCCGAGCACGACTACCGGACCATATATAAGGCCGGCTCTACCCATCATCTGGGAGACGCGCTGTCGCGACTCGATACACCGAGCGGGGATACCCGACAGGTGGACGAGGACATCCCGGTTGTACCGGTTTGCATGGTGGACAATGCCACCCAAGGTATGGTTGACCATACCATGGCACACCTTGCGTGCCCATTGACCCTCGCGGACTTCCGCGAGGCACAGGCCAATGACGATGACTGTAAACGCCATCGTGCTAACCTCCTGGCCGGCACGGCCGGCATCTTTTCCGAGAATGAGGACGGACTCATATACCGGCGGGCACCCGCCGATGGACGGCATCAGGTCGTGGTTCCCTTGTCCTTACGACAAGCGGTCATGGAACGAGAACACGAGAACCCCACAGCCGGACACCCGGGGGGTTCGCGCATGTTCGCAGCAATGCGAAGGTTCTTCTACTGGCCAGCAATGGCCGTCGACGTAATCGACCACGTGCGGGGATGCCACCCGTGTGCACGGAATCGTATGGGTCTTCATAGGCGGGCATCCGCTGTGAAACTTTTCCCCCCGGATGGGCCCAACGAGCAAGTCGCTATCGACATACTCGGGCCGCTTCCGGTAACGGAAGAAGGGAACAGGTACATCCTGGTCATGTCGGACCGCTTTACTAAGCTGTCACGAGCAGTAGCAATCCCGAACGACACGGCCTACACGATCATGAACGCAGTGGTTGACCACTGGATCAGTGCTTACGGAGTAATGAAGCAACTCTTCTCCGATAACGGAGCAAACCTTACGTCAGCATTCTGCACTAAGGTCCTGGGCATGTTCGGTATCGAACCCTGTCGGGCATCCGACTACCACCCGCAATCCAACGGGCAGGTGGAGCGGTTCAACCGCACCATCGTCAAGATGCTCCAATGCTATGTGGCGGAAGACACGAACACGTGGGACAGGCTTCTGTCCGTACTGATCCTGGCATACAATGCCAGGCCCCACCGGAGTACCGGCATTGCCCCACTGAAATGGGTCATGCCGTTGGGCGTCGGGAACCTGACGCTGCCACCGGGCAGATGCACTCGGTATGACATACCGAAGGGCCGACCGGCCGAACGGATCCACTTAGCTTGGTTGGTCAAGCTATCGTGGTGATACCGAAGCTCAAGGGTGCCCTTGACCGTACACAACTTCGATACAAGAAGAAATTTGACGCCCGGCTACGGGTACGCAACGCTGCCCTGGTAACAGGTGACTGGGTCTACATTAGACACCAGACGTTCCGAGGGAACAAGCTTATGCAACCGTTCAAGGGACCGTACCATATCTTACGCAGAGATGATCACTCTGTCATCCTGCACTCCGATACGGAGATACATCGCATCAATCTCAATGGTGTGACACCTGCTCCGAAGCCGGAACAGCCTCAGCCGGTACCGGCTGGGTTGCTACGCGAAGCTCTTACAACCCACCGGTCAGATGACCCGGTGGGACCGGATGGGATTCCATACCAAGTGGAGAGCGTGGTCGGACACACCGACCCGGACCTACCAGGACCCTGGTACGTCAAGGTGATGTGGGTCGGATACGACTCACCCGTCTGGGAACAGGCGGCGAATATACCCCGCCAACTTTTCATGCCTTACATGAGGCGACGACGCCTACTGTAACAACCCAACCGACATCGACTTCGGCTGTTGGGGGGTGAGGCTTATACCTACTAAGCAGGGTGTCACATGGATTCGGCAAGACTGAGGTTCACTAAGTTGGAGCGGACTTAGGCAAACTAAGTAAGCTACTGACTTTTTACAAGTTTAGTTAAAGGAGATGACTAACTCCGTTAATTTCAAAGTAACCTGAGGCTTACACCAATGTAAACCTTCATCCATGGGGCAAGTGACGGACCAAGGAAGGTTGACCTTCATGAGTAATAACCAACCAGGATGGGTTGGCGGCGCGAGGAAAAAACCGATGCAGGCCACGGCTAAGGCAGACGGGGTACTCCCCAAAGGCAGGCATTGGTATCATGCAAACGCCCCAGCGGGGGATGAGTTTATACTCACTACTACCCGGCCACCATAAAGGTCACCGGGTCCCTCTCCCTCACAAACAATAGCACTTCTCAGTGGGTAGACCCGCTGCCCGAGGGAGGCCACTCACGCGTAAACGCGTACACCTCCATGCTTCACCGGTCGGCAATCGCCCGACGGTCAATCGCCCGAGTTTGCTCGTTGCATAGCTGGACGAGGGTGCTGCGGCCAGCCTCCACGTCCTCCAGAGCTGTCTGGAGGCGGTCCAACACGCCACCGAAGCAACGCGCGGAACCGACCAGCGCAGCACCTGGGGGGATATCCCCCCAGCTAACAGAGAGACCCTCCCGCATCTCGCGGGCACTGAGGGCGTCAACGTCCTCATATCATAGCCGGGGACCCCCGTCACGCATGACAGGGGCGGAAGGTGACACTGGCGCAGCCAGAGGGGCCACAGGAGCCGACACAACTACCACCGGAGCCGGTGGCGCCTGATACGAGGCCCGGTAGGACCCCACTGAAGGGGCTCCACCGTAGACCCGGCGGGGCTCCGCCCGACGACGGGACACCTCACGCCCCCCACCCGCAGAGTCCCACTCTCGGGGAGGACGGCCAACCGCCACCGGTATCTGGTTTCCGAACCACGGGGCGAGGACCTGAAGAGGGTCATGGATAACCATGGGAATACCCAGGTCAGGAACAGCCTCGGTGGACGCCCACCCACGGCAATTGGGCTCACCCGGCTGAGTACGCCGGATGCGCAACGAGTGACGAGGCAAGGGGGCAGCCCCAGCCTGCGGACTCCGGTACGGGGGAAGGGTCAGCACCCCAGCCCAGTTCACGGCATCGTGAGCGGCCAGCAGGGCCTCAAACTCCCGGGCCAACCCGGTCTTGGCAGCTATCAGGTCTACGCCAAGCTGCTCGATATGCCGACGGACACCCGTCGGAAGATGAAACAGGCGCCCCTGCCGACGGACGGACAACAGGAAGGAGGAAGCCTGCCCGAGGGTAACCTCAAGGGTCAAGGTCCCCTGCAACGGGTGGACCGGCCGGGAGGCCAACACACTCCCGAAGTATCGGAGACAGGAGCCGGTGTCAAACCGGAAAGCAGGGTCGGGTTCCCACCCCTCCTGCCACAGAGGCGGGCGCACGGGAGTGTGCACCGGCGCGCGACCGTTACCGGTCTGCAACGCACACGTCATATCGGTGCGGAACGCATCCGCCATGACACCATGGTTGCGTCGCCAGCTCGACGCCGACTTCAACCCCGCCATGGGCGGGTACGGAGCCGTCAACGTCAGATACGGAAATACCCCCGAGAAGTACTCAAACCCGGGATACCGGCTGGTATCGCCCACCGTCTCCCCAAGCACCACGGGCGCCGCCGCCGACGCAACCCCCCGAGCACTAGCCGGGTAGTCAACCTCCCGCGGCAACGCGGGGGCAACCAAGTCGCATACCCCGAAGGCGGGGTCGAAAAAGACTTCACCCCGCCCCACCCGGGTGCGCCAGAGCTGCGCATGCCGGTCGTCCGGCTGACTCAGGACCCAATGATGTTCCACCCGGACCGCATTCGGCTGGTTGACCAGCCGCACCAACTCCCGCTCCCAACTCGGGTCCAACTTGACGCGCGGGGAGGACCCTCCACGGTGACGCGGCTGGTGGAAGTCCACCCGCATCCGCCCAGCGGAGTCCATGGACTCCTGCACAGTTAGGCCTCGAGCCCGAGCCACCAAGTCGGACATCGACATGGCGGGTTGACCCGCCGCCAAGGCGACGCCGCCACCCAGCGGGGCAACCCGGGCGGGCCCAGGAAGAATCGGGGGCGCCGGGGGAAGCCCCACCGGCAGATGGGCCGGTACCGTAGGCGCACGGGGCCGAGGAGGAAAAAGACGACCGGGCGCCCGCCCGGAGTAGCTCCCAGAGTCCACCGCCATCGGGGAAGACACGTCTTGACCACCTGTCGCCTGCGGCACCGCGGGCAGAGCATCGCCGCCACCCGGGCCCGACGTGGGCACCACGGGGACGGAGGGGGTAGTCCCGTTACCTGCCTCCACCGACACACCACCAACCGGGCGGGCACCCGCACCTTCTTGACCCACCGTCCCGGCCGGGGTGCCGCCACGACCGTCCGAAACACCGCCTGCGCCGTCTTGAGGTAGAGCCGGACCAGCACCGGCGACAGGAGCCATCCGGGTCGCCGGAGGAGTAGGAGTAGGGGCAGCCACTACACGCGGTTGACCGCCACCCGACGGAGCCGTCGTGCCGCTGCACACGGATGAAAACCCGCCCGGCGCGCCTTCCGGGACCACACGGACGGTTACCCGGTCGTTTTCGCCCGACGAGCTCGCCAGGAAGCACTCGGCAGCGATGGCGGAGACGGGAACGTCGTCCTGCATCACCTCCTCCTCCTCCTCAAGTAGGAGGTCGTCCTCACCCCCGGGTACCTGGGGGTCCAACATGGTGGAGCCGGGGTAGCAGGGGCGCCCCGAGCCAAAACGCCGCAGCCGGCTCGACCCGGTACAACGAACGCTCGCGCGGACGAGCCAGGGAAGCGCGGGCACCCGCGCTTATAACCACACAGCTCACCACGAGCAATACGGCAGCGCGGGACGACCCGCGCCAGCCGAGATACGAGGACGCTCCACACAGGCACCTGGATCGGGGCCACGCCCTCTTCACACGGGGTAATCAAGGGGGGTCACCCCCAACCGCCCCCACGCAACGCGGGCAGCCCCCGCCCCCCACTCAATCGTCCACACGAGAGGGGCCCCCCTACCACCAGACGCCTGGTGGCGGATCCGCTTGCACCACCCCTCGGAAAGGGGAATCGTAAACAAAAACCCGCATCGAAAATTCAACGGTCCAGAAAACGGATCGTGTGTGTACCACACAAAGGGGGGCACCCCCCTCAGACAACCTCGAAAAGGGGTGTCTGTCGCGACAGGGCGCAAAGCCCCACCGGACTGGTAAACGGTCACGCGACCCATTTACATTCGTAAGCCCGAATGCAACTCGACCCGAGGACGGGCCGAATCTAATGGGGGGATATGTAGCGATATGGTTGGCCGTATTGTGACCCTAATATTAGGGGGGCTACTTCTAACCCTTAACTTTCAATTTGGAAGTCCGTACTGGTCACGGTATCTATAAGTTACGTATGATCAGAGGGACTTGCATCATAAGGTGGAGGGTAGTTAGTAGTGTCTCCGAGGGTTTATAATGAGGGGGCCGGCAGCGAATCCACCTCCGGCCAAGGTAGAACAACAAACCCCTCCCATTTGGGCTCCCATCTTGGTCCCGTGGCTTACGCTCCAAGGACAGCAACCTTGGCCTCCCGGTGACGTTGGTGCCGATCCCCCTTGGTGAGTGTTCCCTGAGAGTGGACGTGTAGCGGATACCTATTGTGCTGCACCTTGGAGCGCAGGCCACGGGACCAAGTTGAGAGCCCAATTGGGGGGGGTTTGTTGTTCTACCATGGCCGGCGGTGGATTCGCCGCCGGCCTTCTCGTCATAAACCTTCGGAGACACTACTAAATACCCTCCATCCCAAGATGCAAGTCCCTCTGGTCATACGTCACTTAGAGATACCGTGACCAATACGGGCTCCCGAATTGAAAGTTAAGGGTTAGAAGCAGTCCCCCTACATAAGGGTCACAATACGGTCATCCATATTGCTACAGACGGCCAACTGGGAGGACGGCCACTGCCGCCCACAGCAGTGCCGGGAGGGCAAGGGGGCGGGGACGACGGGCTGCGGCGAGAGCGTGCGCAGGTTGTCCGGCAGAGGCAAAGTGGGCGAAGCGTGAGCGTGCAACCCTGCACTGGACACTTGTGCATTCGTGTGGGCAGGTCGTGGCCACTCTCGTGAGCGCAAGTCTCGTGCGGGCCCAAAGACTCAACACCCGCTCGTTCGACTCACAAAAGATGTTGCGTACCTGGCAAACGACGCGGCAGGGCACGGGACAGTGAGTAGATCCAAGCGTGATTGGACCTCACAAGGTGGTCCCTTGCTGGAGCGCAGGGACGTGTCAGCTTGACTTGTGACTCGGCCTTCTCTTGAGTGGACGTACTGCACGGATAAAGCGGGTTGGGATGGGAGATTCTCGGGGGCGCTTCGAAGTGTGACCGTCGAGTGGTGGCGAGTGCAGGCGACGTCGTGCGCCGCTGTAGGGCTGTCAAGTACCCAACCAGCGCTGCACTTGTAGCCTACGTCGACATCTCCGGCCAGCCTCGAATTCACCCATTTGACCTGATCATCAGGACGATCTCATGCCAACCCGTGGGTCTGGGGGCCAGGGTTGTCATACGATAATTATGCATGTTATAAACAACCATTAAATTGTCAATAATTATAGAGGTCTGGAAAAAGCCGGTTGATAAATATGGCCACGTGTTTACACGTGTCTGTAGTACACATGTAAAGTGACGCCCCAGGAAAGCGACCGGGCTCCGCTGGATGAGGACGGAGCGTGCCGGGACAGGGGGGCAGGCAGCCTTCCACACCCCAGCCAGACGCAATCGACGCATCCTGCGCGCGCGGTGCATGTCCGTCGCGCCGGTGGTGTGGCGCTCCCGGTCTGCCGCAACGGGCGGCGCCACACCCCCCTTTCCGAGCGCCTTTGCGCCCATCCTGTGCGTAGAGCCCCATCCTGTGCACCCCCTTGCTGTCGGTGGCGCGTCTGGCGCGGGGCTCTTTGTCGGCCCCCCGTTCCTGGAGGCCCATGAACTCCTCAAGCGCCAACAACACTCTCCTGTGCGCGTCCTCCGTGTCGGCGTCGGCGGTGGTGCGGCGCTGTCGGTGGGTGGCGGGGTGGAGGAGGACGAAGAAGCAACTGGACTGCACCGCTGCCGTCCTGTGTGGGCCGTCCTTTTCACCGTAGCTGGCGGTGTGTCGATGTCGGTCGGAAAGTGCGTGGGTAGGCGCAATCAGCTGGCCTTGGCGGGGCTGGACCCAGAGAGGCTTCTTTACAGATCCACATCGAACAATACGAAAGCCGTGGTCTCTCACATAGAAGAGGACTCCTGTGTCAAACGTGGTGTGACATCATTGGAGGGCTGCTCTGGCGAGCCACCATCGGCGTCGTCCAGCCCATCGCTCATACCAACGTCAAAGATATCTGCCGCGCTCATGTCGTCGTCGTCTTCAACGTCATCTTGGCCAGCAACGCCGTCAAGTTGGACACCCCCAGGCCCGAACAGAGGCGCCGTCTCGGGGCCCAGCCCGATGCCGCTAGGAACCGCAGGCAGGGAGCGGAGTTGAAGTAGACGAAGAGACGCTTGTGCAGCCTGGAGTATGACAGCCTAGTGCGCAGCTTGCTCTGGATGTTTGCCGCGTTTGAGAACGAACGCTCTCCCGCCGCGAAGCCGACGGGCAGCTTCATGATCTTCACTGCAACCGTCTGCAAGTTGGGCATGCAGGAGCCCCACTGCTTCCACCACGCCAGCGGGTCCTTCACTGTTCCCTGCGCCCAGACTGCTGGCAAAACGAGCGCGCCCTGCGACTTGGCCTTGTAGGCGGTGAACTCCGCCATGATGTTGTCCGCCGTCGTGGATGCACAGCCGGGCGGCAGGTCCTTCTCATCCTTGACCTTGTGGTGGGTGAGCGCTAACTTGACGTCGTGCGCGGCGGCCAAGCTGCAGAGGAGATTCAAGGCCTCGGACAGCTCCGTGGTGTCGGGCTGAGACGGGTGGTCCGCGTAGCGCGGGTCGAGCAAATACGCCAGTGAGTGAACCGCGCGCAGGGTGAAGCGCTCCCTCTCGTGGAAGGACTTCATCACGTCCTGATTCAAGGACGTCCCGAGAGTAGAAGGGGGGTAGGAGAAGGAGGAAAAGTGCGTGCTCAGCCGAAACATGGCGGAGCGCACCTTGCCCAGCCCACGGCCGTTGCTCCGTGCGTTGTCGAGCGCCAGCTTCACCGGCTCCAACAGCCCGACCACCGTGGATAGCTGCTCCCAGTTGGTGTCGTCCTTGACCGCGCTGGCAGCTTTGATGGCGGCCTTGCGATGCTCGGGAGTGCCAGAGGCCAGGCACTCAGACTTGAAGGCAGAGTCGAAAACCGCCTTCTCCATGGCGCCCTGCGTCTTCAGCAACACGCTTGCCGCGGTCACCTGAGAGCTCCACTTGGTGCTGCCCGGCCGCTGCAGCTCAATCGTCTTCTCGTACTCGGCCATCTAGCACCGCTCCAGTACCTTCTTGGGAAAGGCGTGCATCTTCCAGTACTGCGTCATGGAGTTACAGAACGCCAGAGCGCGGGCGACGTACACGTGCTTGGAGATGTCGCCGTGCAGCAGGTCCATGCAGTGCCCCCCGCAGGGGATAATTAGCAGCCAGGGGTAGCGCTCCTTGAGCAAGTCCCACACCGCCTTCATCTTGTTCTCCGTGTCCGATACATACGCGCACACGTTGCGTGGCCCAAGCTTCTCAATGTGCTCGGTGAAGAAGTCCGCCGTGTTGACCGCCGAGTGCCTGCTCTCGCCCCAGACTTTGGTCTCTGCGTAGACAGGCTCGGGCGTGAAGAATAGCAGGTTGTAGATGCAGTTGTCCAGGCGGTCCGTCCAACCGTCTCCGCCGATCACGAGGTCGCCATGCGCGACGCTCCTGCGCACAAACATGTCGACGATACGCGTCAGCTCCAGGTACTCTTTCGACAATAGGGGGCCTGAGAGCGACTAGCGCGACGGGGGGAGTAAGCGGGGTTGAGTGCCCGCACCACGTCAAGGGACTCGGGACTCGACGTGGTTGACAAGGGCATGGCCCGGCGGTAGATCCACTTGGCAACCTTTCTGTCGAGGGCCTCCGACTCCTTTGACGACATAACTCGCACGAAGCCTTCGAGGGTCTTGGGGCTGCCCGCCGAGCCCGCACTGGCGGCGGACGCAGCGCCGCTGCTTGGGCGGGTCCGCTTGGCCGAGGGGTTGTCGTCCGCCTGCATGGACGCCAGCTCTGCCGCGTATATGTCGTCCGCGCCCTTCTTCCCGCTCCCGACGAGGCGCTGCAGCAGGGTAATCTTGAAGTTCCGCGGCGGCGTGCACGTGTCCCCGACAATGTGCCTCTTGAGCCACGTGGGGTTGCTGAACATCTCCTTCCCACAGAAGTTGCACTTGACGTGCTTGTGCTTGCTACCCGGCACCACATGCAGCCACACGGGGTCACGTGGCGCGCCCATGACGCGCTCGCGCAGATCGCGCGATGCAGCGTGGCGTCAGAAGCGCCACCAACAGCGAGGGCCGGCGCGGGGTGGGCGTTGAGACGCTTCTCAAGGGGGTCCTCCTGCCGCCCGCCGCGGCTGACCGAGAGCGCCGCACCAGTGGCGCCACGAACACCCAGGGCGTGTACAGGATGGACGTCGGGGCGCTGGAGGGGGGGGACGTCGCGTCGGCTGACGAGGAAAGTATTCGGATGCTCCCCAGCGCTGCCCCACCGACAATACCGACCGAGAGTGCGCACAAAGGCTGGCTGTGCGGGTGGTGCATGGACGAACTGTGTACCAATCAGCTGTTCTTCACTGAAGGCCTGTGCGCCGCGGCTGGCACGCACGGTCGCTCACGTGGGAAGAGATTCGTTTTTTTCCAGTCGCATGGTGCACACGTCGACTAGCGGGCAGTTCTGTCGTGGTTGACAGATGGGGCGTTTCCAGCGACAATGCGGAGGCGGGGTGCCCACGCAGAGTGGCGGTGGTGGTTTGTGTGCTCCTCCGCGCTGCTGTCGCCGCGTGTCGAATGGCGCCCAGCACAGCGGCTGCCGCCTGGTGCGCATTGGTGCCGTGGGACTCGCGGGAGATGACCAGGACGCTCACAGGCGCACGGCGGAGTAAGGTGGGACACTGGCCGCTTCTTGATGCTCAGACTGAGCGGCCCAGCACAGCTGGCCCTCACATGGCTGATATCATGAGTGATGACGCAACAGGGCCGTGCGCTGCTTGTGAACCGAGGTCCGTGCACGCTCGCAGTCGCCCGACGAAGATGAGCTGTCCGGGAGCGGGCTGTCGTGCGCCTAGTCGCCCAGTGCTGGTGCGTTGAACAGTCAACGCCTGGCACGTGCCGGGCCAGTGACCGGGAAGTCACATCAACAACACTGGCAATACGGGGTACGTGGCAATCCACGTGGCATGAAACATGACAACCATGCTTGGTATGGTTATTGATAATTATCACGATAAATATTCAATAATTTACAGCATCAGAGTATATTGTTAAAATATTGCAACCTTGCTGGGGGCAGCCCACAACTTGTAGCCCGCGTTCCTCTCGACACAGTACGAAGAGTCTCCCGAATTGAGCCTGGGGCCTACTGACTATATCCCAGTACCCCTCAGTACTGCCTTGAATGTCATTCTTCCCGTAACTGGCTCCCCTGGTAATCCCACACCGCCAGCCGCCAACACCGCCACCACCTTCCCCCGCCCCACCCAGCAAGCCACCAATGAGACCACCACAACCCCCCCCCGCCCAGCACCGCCAGCCGCCGACACCGCCATCACCTTCCCCCCGCCCAGCACCGCGCGCCGCCAACACCGCCACCACCTTCCCCCCGCCCCGCACCGCCAGCGGCCAACACCGCCACAACCTTGTGCCCCCCCCCCGCACCGCCACCTGCCAGCACCACAACCACCTGCCCCTCGCCCCGCAACGCCAGCCTCAAACACGGCCACCACCAGGCCAGGGCCGCCCAAGACAATCTCCCACGCCGCCCCACGTGCGGAGCCCAGCCAAGCGCGGCCCAGCGGAGCACCGCCGCCACCAGCAGAGCACCGGGCAGGCAAATGCCGCCGCCCCCCGCCGCCTGCCCACAACGCAAGCGCCGCCGCCCCCCGCCCCGTTCCGCCAAGACAAGCGCCTGCCAGCTCAGCGCCGCGCAGCCCGGCGCCGCCGCTCCCGGCATTGCGCCGCCAAGCGCTGCCGCTGCTGGCGGAGCACCGCCCGGACCAGCCCCACCGCAGCGTGCGATGCGTCGCCCAGCCCCACGCCGACTGCCGTCACAAATTTCCCAGAAGACGCGCAAAGTGAAGAAGTTTTGTTCCCCTGGCAATCTCTCTGACCAATGAGGCACGACGAACTGGGCTTAAGGGCCCCATCGTTTGGCCAAACCTGCTCATTTCAGACTGACTTCTATACGTAGTGCAAATTTCGTAGTTCCTCGTTCGCTCCTTGCGCAAGAGCAAAGGACACCCCTTCGTGCCCGACAAGCAGGCGGGCCGCCCACTTGCCAAGCCTCCGCCGCATGCAGACAGGAACGCCGATTCAGGCGGGCAGCTATTGATCCAGGTGCCCCCCGCAGACGGCGCGCCCCCTAGGGTCACTACTGTTGAAACCGCGCTGCCTCTGCACGCGAGGCACGTGGGACCCTTCGCCCCCACCCCCCGCCAGAGGATAACCGGCCTGTGCCACCTCTGCATCTCTCCAAACGAGACTGGACAGGGCGATCCCTCGCGGGGCATACGCCGGTCCCAAGCGCTGACTACCGTAGCTGCGTACTTAGCTGCGGCTACCTCCGCCCAGACTCCCAAAGAGGCGCACATGGAAGGGCCCCGATCCCCCCCCTGCGTCACTTTTTCTTGGAGTGCACGACTTCAAGACAGCTGCCGGGCTGTGCAAACGCTGCGCTTGCCTCACGGGCGCGGCGTACTGTTTTGAACTCTGCTCAGGTACGGCGACGTGTTCCAGTGGGAAAAGGAGAACCCGGCGGCCAACCCCGGGAAAAAAAAAAGTCATTGGGCAGGTGCCACACCACAACACTGCACTACGCTACACTATGAGCGCAAGAGAGAGAACAACAAAGATTAATCACCAACGTGCGCGTACCTCGCCTCGTCAGTCGAGCATCATCAGCGGTACACTGCAGGCCGAAAAGAAGGCAGTTCATGCAGCAACAAATAAAAGCAGGCACAAACAGTGCGGCAGTACGGCACCCAACAGCATCAGCCGGCAGGGCCGACACTACTCTTCGTCTTAGTCTTCTTCCTCGTCTGCATCGTCATCTGCGTCGTCACCCAAATCGAAAGCAGACGGGACCTCCTCATCTTCGAAAGGTGCAGGTTAATCTTCCTCGGCTGGAAAGTCCTCAAACGCCGCACCTTTACTGTAGCAAATCCGCCGTTCATACCGAATTCCGTTATTTAAGGGCTTGTAGCGCCCCTGACTGGTAGCCCCAACCTTGTTGGTTTGGGATCACTTGTGGCTCGCCCTTTGGGAGACTACCTTTGTTTTGTATTGTTTATCTGTCCTTGCTTTGGTCGGTCCCGTTTCCTCTTCATTGATCAACACGTGTTCCACATTCACCGTCAACCCCATCTTTATCCAGCGCACCACCCGCCGTCGCCCCCTCGGCGCGCGCGCCACACGCTGGTACTACCTGCGGAACACCAGCTAGATGTACAATCGGAGGATCACCGTAAAATTACTTGCCAAAACGGTGAGATCCCACGACTGTCCGACAGGATCTGGTCAGTCGGGATACTGTCAAAGGCCGTCGAGTGCGACCGTCGGAATACTTGCCAAAACTCTCTAATCGTGGATACATATCATAGCCACTGTCACGTGTCAGCTCGTCTTGGCCCAGGAGTACCGCAAGCATCAGCGTCATCCATGCAGCGGTACCTCAAGAGGAGGGCGTCTCACAAGGCCTGTCTGAGGGGGTCACGGCGCAGAGCGCCCTCCCCCCTCCCCGTCTCTTTCCCTTGACAAAATTGTGTGTGACTCACTCACCCACCTATCGCACCTGTCCTGCAACGTTGTCGCGTCAGCGCGTTGCGCACCCCCTTGGCTGTGCTCGTCGCGGGGTCTCCGTGCGGAGCACGTGCACAGCAGTGCACAGGCCGACGATGCCGAGAGGGATGGAGACAAGGACAGCGATCTGGGCACCGGTTGGCAAATCCGAGCCAAGCACGTCCTTCACTACGGCATACGCCCCATAGAGGACCACGACCGTTGCCACGAACAGAAACGCCCAATCACGGAAGCCTTGAATGTCGTCAGAATGCTCTCGCTGGCACTGTGCGCCGTCGACGGGCGGCTCCCGTGGCACAGAACACAGGGAAAGGACGATAAAGATGGAAACAGGGATGGCGACCCTCGCACCGGTTGGCAATTCCGAATCAGCCACGTCCTTCACTATGGCATACGCCCCATAGCAGAACAAGACGAGATAAACGACCGCGAACACAGTTGAGGGACCATTCATATCCACCTCAGAATGCTGCCGCTGGCACGGTGCGGCAACGAGCGGCCGCGGCGTCACGGCGTCCAGCTCATCAAAGCAGATCCAAGGAAAGGTTGTGCCGCATATCGTGCAGGTCACTGTGTTACAGCCGCCCCGGCGCTCAATGTGCACGTTGCAAGTGGGGCAGCTGCCAGCGTGACGCGCCGCCCAGGCGGTGTACAGGGCGTCGTCCTCGGGTGTCGTCGCAGGCTGGCCGTCGAAGGGCACGGCGCCTCGCCCTGCTGCTGCCGCCGCTTCCGCCGCCGTCTCCACCTCCGCTGCGGTCGCTGCTGATTCCAAAGGCCGTGCGGTTACCGCCGGCAAGGGCACCCGCCGCCCCCTTATCCCCCACCAGCTGCCGTGTCCGTCAGCGCCGCCGCCAGCGGGAGCGTACTGGAAAGGCCGCCGACAGGCGGTGCACTTGATGGGGAGGCAGCCGCGCACCATCTTCATGCGCACTCCACAGTGCGCACAGTCAAGCGCGGGGCTCTCCTGCCATGACACGTGCCTGCGGCTGGGAGTGGCACCGCGCTGGTTGGCGCCAACCACCGCACACGGGCCCGCCGCGTGGCTGCCGCCACAAGCGTGGCACGTGAGCGTCCCACAGATGCGGCACGCCACCATAGCCCCACCGCCGCCGCCGCTGCCGGTGATGCCGCCGCCACCGGCGCCGCCGCCCCCGCCACTACCACCACCGCCGCGACAGCCAACTGTAGGCGGAGGCGGCGGCGGTAGGCGCTCTCGACAGGCTTCTGACGCACACCAGCGGGCGGTGGGATCGCCAGCCGCCGGCGCCAGCGACCGCAGGTATCGTAGCCGCCGGACAGTAGCGGCCGCGCCGGGACCTCCCGCTGCCAAGATGTGCTCATTGGACGTGACAGACTCGCACCCGGGGTGCGGACACCTCGGCCGTCTTGAGCACCGCTCGCGTACCTGGATGACCCAGTGGGTGGCCAGGCAGCCGCGGCAGTAACGATGGCCGCAAGTGGCGGCGGGAGTCATTGCAGCAGCGGGCGTCGGCTGGAAGCAGATACCGCAGGAGGAGGAGCCGCGCACCGCCGCCGGCGAGGGGAGGAAAGCGGGGGGAGAAGGGCACCTCGTCACAGGCTGCGCCGCCGGACCCCATCCGGGTAGAGGACGCTCTGTCCAAGAGGAAGCAGGAGAGGACGGGTGGGGGGGGGATGGCCGGTCCGCCGCTGCCGATGCTGCTACCGTTGTTGCCACCGTTGCCACCGCGGCCGCTGCCACTTTGCTTGACCGGATCGTCTCGGTCAGCGGCGACGGCGTCGGTAGCGCAGCCGCACCAGCCGCCACCACCGGCGGCCGGGCGCCCACCGGCGGCAGCGTCCGCACCTCCAACCCAGCAGGACCTTCTGATATCGTCACCTCTGTGAGGTCTGCCGTTCCACCAGCCGCGGCGGGGGGCGCCACCGGCGGCAGTGACGGCGGCGCGGGGCCCCACCACAAGGCCACCCCTGCTGTTGCCGCCGCCGTCACTGCGGTGGCCGCCGCAGCCGAAGACGCCGTGACCATTCGCACCAACGATAGAGGCGAAGCCCATGCCGTCACGCCGGCTGCCAAGGCCCGCGGTGGCACGTCCACTGCCGCTGGCGCCGCCGTCGCCGCCGCTGCCGTCGCGGCTGCCGCCGCTGACGCTGTGGACGGCGCGTCCGTCGCCTCTGCCCGCTCTGTAGTCGTGGCCGCGGTCGCCCATGGGGCCGTGTCGCCCGCCGACGCCGAGGGCTGCGGCGAGTCGGCGTCGACACCATCCCTGAGGCAGCTGCCAGCAGCCCCCTCATCCGCTATTGACGCGTCCATGCTTCCCTCCGGCACCCGCCCGTCGTCGCCTTCGAGTCTCGGGGCTGCTGGACCTGCGACAGCACTTGAGTCGAGGAAAGTGGAAGAGGGTGCTCTTTGTCACCGTGGCGGGAGTGTGCGCGAAGTCACCACAGGGCGGATGTCAAGCCGAAGCGGGCAGACAGTCCGCTTCTTCGTTGGAAGCATGACAAGGTTTTAGCTAAACGCCACCTCTGGATCATGCAACCAGGGAGACCACAGCCTTCGAGCTTCGACCACAGCCTTCAATCTTCGACCAAGCAAAGATCCATAGCAGGGTGTCAAAGATCGAAGGCAAATCAGCCAATGGCGTGCGTTCTCTCGGGCCACCTAGCGCTCCTTCGCCGGGCACCCCCACCGGCACCCCCCTAGCCCAGGTCATCCTCCTTCCCACCCACCCCCACGGCGACCCCCTTCCGTCCCCACGATGACCTCTTCGATGCACCCGCCGCGCCGCCGCTCGCCACGCTCTGACGGGGTGGCATGGCACACACGGCCATCGCCATCACCGCGCCCGGCTGGCCGCCGCCCCCCATCGACGCCACCTGGCCGCCCGCCGTCCGCGGCCGCCACCGTAGCCGCCGGCAGGCCGCCGCCGTCCCCTCCACCGCCGCCGGCTGGGTGCCGCCGCTGCCACAGCCGGCTGGCAGTGGTGCCCGCTCGGCTGCCGCGGCCGCCGCCGCCGGCTCGCCGCCGTTGCGGCGGCCGCCGCCGCCGGCTGCCCCCGCCGCCGTCGCGGCGGCCGCCGCCGCCGGCTGCCCCCGCCGCCGCCGCTGCCGCTGTTCGGCAGCATCCCCGCCGCCGCAGCCGGGCAGTGGCCACCCCCGCCGCCGCGGCTGGTCGCCCCCCCCCCCCCGCTGCCGCCGCTCTCCCGGCCGCCGCTGGGGTTGGCTGCCTGTCACCGCCGCCACCACCAGCTGGCCGCTGCCCTCCCCACCGCGGTAGCCGCCGCCGCCGGCTGGTCGCCTCCGCCGCCGCTGCCACCGGCCGGCCGTTTGTCCTCCGCCGCCGCCGGCCGGCAGCCACCTTTGCCGCCGCCAGGTTGCCGTTGCCGCCGCCGCCGCCAGGTTGCCCTTGCCGCCGCCGCCGCCGCCTGCCCATTGCCTCCCTGCCGGGGCCACCGGCGCCGCCTGCTGGCCGCCCCCGCCACCGCTGCCGCCATCCGGCCTCTGCCCTCCTGCCGCCGCGGGCTGGCCGCAGCCCCCGCGGCCGCCCGCTGGCTGGTCCCCCTCCCGCCGCGGCCACCGCCGCCGCGTGCTGGTCGCCGGTCGCTGATTCCCCCCCGCCGCTGCCGGCCGGCCACTGGCCCCCCTGCCACCGCCGGCTGGCAGCCACCACCGCCGCCGCCGGCTGGCCGCTCCCCCACCGTATCTGCCGTCGCTGGCGCCAGCTGGCCTTGGCCGCCGCGACCGTCGGCTGACCGCGGCGGCCGCCACCGCCGGTCGGCACCCGCCCCCTCCGCCACCGGCTGGTCGCCCCCCCCTTCCGGCCCCGCCGCCGCCGCTGCCGCTGGCGCCTGGCCATCGGCCCACGGCCGCGGCCACCGCCGCTGCCACCTGGCCGCCTGACCGCCGCTCGCTGGCCGCTGCCCTGCCGCTGCTGCCGCCGACGCTACCGGCTGGCTGTCACGACGGCCGCCGCTGCCGGCTGTCCGCGGCCGCCGCCACCGCCGGCTAGCCGGCACCCCCCCCGTTGCCGGCTGCTCATCGCCCCGCCCCGACCGGTGCCGCGGCCGCCGCTGCCGCCGCCACTGAATGTCTGCCACCCCCGTCCCCGCCGCTGGTCGCCGCCCCCGCCACCACTGGCTGGTCGCCGCACCCGCCCTGCCGCGGCAGCCGCTGTCGCTCCTGCCTCCCGCTGGCGGCCACCCCCGCGGCCGCTCGCTGGCTGCTGCCCCTACGCCGCTGCGGCGGCGGCCGCCGGCCGGCTTCTACCACTGCCGCTGCTGCCGGCTTGCCAGGGCTGCTGCCACCACCGGCTGGCCGCTGCCCTCCGGCTAGCCGCTAATTCTCCCGCCGCCAGCGGCCACCGCCCTGCCAGCGCCGCTGCGGCGGTCTCTGCCCCTAGTTGGCCTGCACGTCTCTTCGGCCGCCGCCGCCGCTGCCGCTATCTGGCCGCGCCCCCCCGCGGCCGGCGCTGCCGGCACGGCCGTCGCGTTCAGGTTGCCGTCCCCCGGCGCCACCGCAAGCTTCTGTGACTGCTGGCTGCCTGCTGCCCCTCCCCCACCGCCGCTGTGCACCTTCGCTGCTGCCTGGGCACCCGTCCCCGCCTCATTGTTCGTTCATATTATTGGGTTTGAGGTCCTCGCATGTGTTTCTGGGCGCTTGCACGTGCGCGCCCGATGGGTTCATTTGTGGCACTTCGCGACTGACGGTGCTTCAGTACATCTTATAGATGTGTCTTACGTTGTTCATGACCACCAGGGGGGCCCAGCCTCTTCAGACAGTGCGTTCAAACAGACGTCCAAAAGTTGCGTGTTCGAGGGCCTTTACAAGGCACTTCTAGTCACCTCCTCGCACTTATGACTTCACCAGTGTTCTCAGCGACCCTGTTTTAGTCTGCCTGGACCGCTCCCTCATTCGTCGGTCATACTTGGTTGTGGTGTGTTTGGTCCTGACTGAGGTTCTGCACTACTGCCACAAGCCATCGCCATGCACACCCCCAAAGAACAAAGATACGGACCAGGGGTGGTCAGGAGTATATCCGGATAATACTTTTCAATGTAAAGGCGGCCACAAACCGTAGAAAAACGCTCTTCTCCGTAGGGTGTGTGGGACAATAGCGTCACAACCAGCCTAACATGCGAGAACAGCGCTCACATTCTCTTTCAGCAATGAATTTCGTCAGTATTCTTTGAATATATATTTCGGATAACACGAATATATCGGGTATTCTGCTGAAAAACCAGTATTCTGACCACCCCTAATACGGACCGCTCTTAGAAGAGTGTCTCAGCAGAACAAAAAAATGGTCGCTGAGA
The DNA here is from genome assembly GCA_009829735.1 of Pyropia yezoensis. Classification (NCBI taxonomy): domain Eukaryota; phylum Rhodophyta; class Bangiophyceae; order Bangiales; family Bangiaceae; genus Pyropia; species Pyropia yezoensis. The sequence continues at coordinate 19,635,707 of CM020618.1, read as the reverse complement.
ATGCTCGTGGCGACAGAACCATGAGCAGACGAACAGAAGCACGTCGCTGACGAACACCTGCTGTGTGTCTGCGCGTCAGTCGATGACGCGACGAACACCTGCTGTGTGTCTGCGCGTCAGTCGATGACGAGACCGCGGAATGCAACCGACTACGAATTTTGCGACTTTGGATGTTCCTGTTGCAGACGCCTTGCAGAATTGCACCAAGCCATCACTACGCACACCCCGAAGAACAATGGTAGAGACCACCTTTTAAACAGTGCCTCAACATACCAAAACAAGGTCACTGAGAATGCTCATGGCGACAGAACCATGAGCAGGCGAGGGGCCCCGCTGGCGCACGCCGGACTGACCGCCCGGTGGGGCGGCCAAGGGGGCAGGCTCGTGGCGGCTGCGCGCCGCCAGAGGCCCGCCAGATGTGCCGACAGCGCCCCGCGGTGGCGAGAAGGTTGCCAGCGGGGACACGGCGGGCGGGGCAGCCGCCCCCCCCCCCCCCCCCTGCGCCCCCCCCCAAGTCACCGCGGCGCCTGGCAGCGCCGCGGCCGGGGGTCGCGTCTCCGAGCCTCGCCGCCGCCGTGCGGCGTCAGCATACCGCGCCTGCAGGGGCGCGTCCCGCGGGAGTCCCTGGGGTGGGGGGCGGAAGATGCATCCCCTCCCCCCCGACCAGTTTCCCTCCCTGGTTGTCTTAGGTGTTCACGTTGACCCAATCTCCAACTCGGAGGCGGTCTCGACGGTTTCTAACTCGAACGTCGAAGTGCCTCTTGTATCGGGCTTGAGCTTTGTCCATCGTAGCCCGGACAAGGGGTATCATATCCTCCAGTCTCAGGAGTAGATATTCTTTTGCCTGGCTCGGTGTTTGAGTCTGGCCTCAGTGTGGGTAAGACGTTCCACTGCCACCGGCGGAAGTCGTCGAGGGCATACAAAGGCAACCGGTGCCTCTCCCGTACTACTGTGTACCTGGGAGTTGTATGCTGTCACGAGTAGTGACGCATAACGAGCCCATGTGACTACATGCTTGTGGACATAGTTACGCAAGTGGCGCACTAAGGTCTGCTTGAATCTCTCCACCTGCCCATTAGTCTGGGGGTGGTAGGGGGTGGCGTAGTTCGTCTGCACCCCCAACATCTTCATGAATGCCTGATAAAGGACGGCCGCGAACTGCGGTCCGTTATCCGAAAGGATAGAGCCGGGTATGCCATAACTGGCGACCCAGACGTCGAGCAACTTTCTCAGGACGTCCACTGCCGTGATATCCTTGAGTGGGGATACCCGTGTGAACTTAGTGAAGCGATCACACATCACCAGAAGGTACTCATATCCATCAGCTGTTCGCGGTAGTGGGCCGAGTAGGTCCACTGCTATTGCTGCGAACGGCTCCGACGCAGGGAAGAGTCTCATGGCAGAACTTTGCCGGGACTCCATGAGACTATTCTTGGCGCACGTCGCACAGGCGGCGAAGCACCCATGCACGTCGGCCACGAGTGATGGCCTGTAGTAATTACGTCGTAGGGTCTGCTACATATTTGTAGACCCTGGGTGCCCGCCCAACGGGGAGGACTGTAACCGTTGGAAGATACCCTCGCGTAGCACTCTGGGACAACGACTTGTTCTTCCCCCAGGGTATAACCCTTGCGGCAGAGTATGCCGTCATCGTTCAGGAAAAGCCGAGTTGGTTGAGCTTCGTCCAGCTCCTTCCTGAGCTGCCGACAAAGTTTGTCGCGCCCTTGTGCTTGGACAACCTCGTCCAGAGACACAGGAAGTAGCTTGGCCATTTCGGGCCGCCTCGGGTCGAGGAAGGTGCCGGAACGGGTAGTCACTGCCATATAGGGAAGTTCCTCAGGGATGGGAGAAGGGTCTTTCAAATCCGTCGGTATGCGAGACAACGCGTCCGCAACCGCGTGCTTCTGGCCCGGCCTGTACTCGACGTCATAGTCGAACTCAGCAAGGCAGAGTCGCCATCAGTCTATTCGGTTATTCGTGCAGGCCGTAGTGGTTAGTATCTCGTCCAGAGCCTTGTGGTCACATCGAATGAGGAACTTACCTCCTTCGATGTAGGGCCGTAGCATGGAGACTGCCCATACTACGCCGAGGCCTCCCAACTCTGTCACAGTGTAGTTCTTCTGCGCAGGTGAGAGTCTCTTGCTAAAGTAGCCAACGGGTAGCTAGTCTCCCGAAGGCTGTTGTTGGAGTAAGTAACAACCAAGTTGGTCGTAATTCGCGTCCACGTCAACGATGTAGTGAGCCCCGGGTCTGGGGATCGCTAGCACCGGTGGGTTGCAGAGGAGTTCTCGCAACCTGTCAAACGCTTCTTGCTCCGGGGGTGACGGGGCATCCAATCTTTTAGGCACCTCAGAACTTACTAAGCGGCTCAACGGTGCAGACACTTTGGCATAGTTCGCCACACAGCGTCTGTACACGTTACACATAGCCAGGAAGCTCCTGAGCTGTGTCTGCGTCAGGAGGATATTCGCCCGACGGATGGCCATGAGGCTCCTCTCATTGACCCCAATGCGACCTGGCCTTACTATATGGCCCAGGAACTCCACCTCGTTACTGAAGAGGTGACACTTCGTAGGTTTGAGTGTCACTCCTGCTTCATTCAGCAGGGTGAACCCTCTGTCGAAGGGGGGCAGATGTCCTTCGGCACTCCCGGAGAACACAATGATATCGTTCAGGTATACAAGTGCGAACTGCCACTTGGCACCGGCGAGTATCAGGTCAATAGCTCGCTGTAAAGTCGCAGGTGCGTTGCAAAGCCCAAAGAGGAGTCGTGTGCACTGGTAAACTCCACAGTGGCACTTGAAGGCGGTCAAATGCCTGTCCTCCTCCCTTATGGGGATCTGCCAGTACCCCACATGCATTCCGTCGTGGAAACGTTCTGTGCCTCACCGAGTGAGTCGAGGCAATCGTCTATACGGGTTAAGGGGTCACTGTCCCTTACCGTCCGCTCGTTTAACTTTCGGTAGTCGATGCAGAACCGCATCGTGCCATCTGACTTGGGCACCAAGACTATGGGACTCGGCCATTCGCCCGAGCTAGGCTCAATGACGCCCATGTCCGCCATGCGCTGGACCTGCTCCTGGGTGAGTTCCCGTGAGCTCGCCTCCATGCGGTAGGGGTTCAAGCGCACTGGATTGGCCCCTGGCTTCAACACGAGTATGTGTTCGGTAGCCTTGATGAGTCCAAGGGCACCACTCCACAACTTGTGGTCTTCTGGATCAACTCATCCATTCGTCCATGTAGACACTCCGGGACATTCTCCCGATGTACCGTCGGCGACTCAGCCGGCGATATCGTCGCTTGACCGGCAGATTCTGCCGCTCCAATCTCTTCCCATTGCTGTTGAGTCACAGCAATGACGTTGCCCTCGTAGGTGAAAAATGGACGCTATCTTCATACCTCCGGGAAGACGTCGAGGCTTCTTCGACGTGTTCAGGACCTCGACCCACCAAGGTAGGTCATCCCCACAAGTCATGGGGCCCCGTGCAACTTGCATTTGGTGAGTCTGGCACGCCCGGTCGGTGGGGGAAGCTTGTCCGTTCCCCCAGAAGGTAGTGCGCACACGCACATACTTTCTTAACCGAGGCGGGATAACCGTGCCCCTGTACACTCGTACATGGGCCCGTGACGCGCCAACCTTGGGGGAGTCTTCCCTTGGATGGTGAGTCGTAGGGGAAGCAGTCTTTCCCTTCCGCGAGATGGGGGCAGTATCTTCATTACGAATGCAAATGAATCGTTCCGGGCCACAGACGGCCGGGACGCGGGAGTCCACACAGTCAGTTTACAGGAGTATTGGGACCGACATCCTGGAGACTACTTTAAAGGTCACCATCGTCTGGTAGGACCCAATGCAAACAGTCCATGCAATAGACCCAACAATGGGGAGGAGTCCCCCATTGACATCATACCTGCGCCACTCGGGTGGGTCGACTGGACTCACCTCGGTCCCATCTAGCAATAACTCTTTCCTGATGAGGGAGACGGCCGAGCCTGTGTCGACTACGACACGAGAGGTAAACTTATATCCCTCATGCAGCCAGAGTCGAGCTGCGACCTGGTAGCTACTCCCTACCAGCACCGACACATTCCTACTCAGTTCGTGCTTCCGCGGTGGGGCCTTGGCTCAAGACTAACTCCGCGAGGTCGTGTCAGGATCTTCACACTCCCATAAGTCGGTGAGTGCGAAGCAGCCCACTTCGTCGCCGCTGGAAGAGCTGGGTCAGTCTTGTCCCCTGCGGCCAGGCGTTTCCCTCATCCGACTCGGATGCTGGTGCGCCGTCGCCACTTGAGCTAGGGGTAGAGTCTTCTCCCTCCTCGAGCGTGGACTCGTCCTCCGGCTTAGGTTGAGTCGTGGCCGTCACACGAGTGGTGTGGGGCTGAGCACCCGCATCAGTCGTCGGAGTACCAAGCCTCGGACTGCGATCCAACATCGCTTTCAGTCGGGCATCCAGAGTGGGGCATTGGGCTGCCCAGTGTCCCGACTTGGAGCACTGCCAACACGGCCGATCACTCACCGATGCCGCTGGTCCCGCCTTCCCCAAAGACTTGTCAGGGATGGCGGCTACCACCTCTTCAGCTCCTCGAGTTGACGGTGAAGCCACTGCAGGGTAGGTCCGAGTGTAGCCAGGTACCCTCGCAGCTCTGCGGAAGCGACATGCTTCCGCTCCCTTAACTGCCTTCTCTCGCTCCTTCAGTTGTTCAGACACGATCCAGCTGTACTCATCGCCTTTAGTCTGGGCGATGCGTGCCAACTCCGCCAAAGTCATGCTCGGCGTGTTGCGCTCGCGCACAGTCGCGCGAGCTGCTCTGTGGAAAACCCTCCACAACGCGCCCCTTCATGACTCCTTGGGTGTGGATAAAGCCACACAGGAGGTTCACCAGGCGCAGTCGCTCAGCGAACTCCCGCTCTTCCTCACGCTTACTCTGGGTGGCGCGGTTGAGCTCTTCAACCTATGCAGCCATGGAGGCTTTGTCTACGTGTAGGCTGATCAGCCAGCTGACCAACTCCAGGTAGGAAGTGACCTTACCCGGGTTGCCACCATGCTGACTGGGCATGATGTTCATTACCTCGGAGCGGAGAGGCTCCTTGGCAAAGTCCTGAAGCACGAAAAACGCCTCAGCTTCAGAGACATCGCTGTTATCACAGGCTTCTGCGAACTTACGCAAAAACTGGAAGACCTTAAAGTGTGGGGTTCCATTTCACTCGGATCGACCCCCAAAGTATGGGGCAACATGTTTCTTGCGTCGGCTCAGAGTGCACGCCTGACTGTTGGTGTAGATCAACGACTTAATGACCAATACGCATGTCTCGCAGTCGAAGACGCCCTGGTACAGTGGGCCATTCACCACTATCTTCCCAGGGACCACTCTAGTCCCCGGTCGGTCCATGTGAGTCACACGATCTCGTCGGCCGCGATACTCATCGCCCGACTCGACACTCGAGGAGGACTGAGACTCAAAGTGCACATCTCGTCGGGGAGTGCGTCGACTCTCACGGCGAGTCTGCCGCCTAGGGGCCTGTACACGCGGAGGACTACTCCCCGGAAACGCCTTTCCCACCTCATCGCGCACTACTGCTGCGATGGCGGTCAACACAGAGTCATCCATGACACCGAATGATCCCGGCGGGGCTCGACTCGAGCTCCTACCCGGTCCTTCCGGCACCAGTCGTGGCGCGGACCCACCAACCCGGGGAACGGAACTCCGAGCCCCGTGACTCCTGCCGGTCGGCTGTCCCAAGCCAAAGCGGGTGTCTTCATTCCCCGGAGATGTTGCCGGAGCCTGACGCTGGCTCGGCACTCCCACTCGAGAAGGGCGAGCTCCACCCCTCTGTTCCGGGGACGGCCTGGGAAGTAACCTGGCCGATCGCCGTCGGTGTCCAACCTCTGGACCCACCACATCCGCAGTGCCCGGCCTCGGTGGAGCTCCGCCAGGCGGAGGAAGACTACGCTCCCCCTCTCCGAATACACTTGCCTGTGGTTGACGTGACCGCGCTCGCCCCCTGCAAGGGGCAGCGCAATGACGGCGACGCCCTCGCCGCCGACCATCACCTCGGGCGACGTGCCCCCCCCCCTGGACGCCAGCGCACTGCGCGCCCGCCTAGCCGCGGCCGAGGCGAGCCTGTCGCAGACGCGTCTGGACCTGTCCGTCGCGCAGCGCTCTATCGCTGCGCATGATGCATCGCCGCCTCCGCCCCAACGAGAAGCAGCGGCTCGAGGCGGCAATGAAGGCGGCACGGGCGTTGACGGGGGCACCCCCTCGGTCACCATCCCCCCCACCGCCGCAGCCACCGGCATCCCGCCGATCGAAGGGGAAGCAGTTGGCGCCTCGTTCCTCCTTGACGGCCGCACGCCTGCCGACTACGAGGCAGCTGCCGACCTCGCACCCGGCTCAGACGTCTCCGACGACTACCGCGGGTTCGTCTCGGGCGCACGCGTTGGACCCCGTGGCGGCGCCCGTCTTACCGGCTACACGGACGAGTACGGCTACGCCGAGGGCTACAACGACGGGTTCGACCGCGTCGTGCCCCCCGGAGCGGGAGACTGGCTCCAAGCCTTTGACATCCCCCGTGCCATCCTTCGCTCGGACGGCATGCCCGTCCCCTTCTCGCCGGACGACGGTGCCCACAACGCCACCTTCACGCTGGGGAGCCGCGACGACCTCGAAGCTCGTCATTGGTACTGCATCCTCGCCTGGACGCAGCAGCTCTTCAACGAGGTCCTCTCCGTCCGGCACGCCCCCGACGCCACGGAAGATCGCCGCCGGGAGGTCATCGATTACCTCACCTGCGCCCTCCGCCGCCTCTACGCCCTCGGTGTTTCACGATATGACTACCTCGCCCTCCGGCAGACCGAGCCCGCCCTGGCCGAGGCATTCTCCAACGCTGACGCCGTCCCGCGTAACACCCTCCGTGGCGACGGGGCCCGCCGCTACCTTGCCCGCGTCGCTCGCCAAGACACGCTCGCCACCGCCAAGCTTGGCGCTGCCGAGCGCGGCTTCGCCTACCCCAAGCGCGGCGGACGGCGCTCCACCGGCTCCGGAGGTCAGGGGTTCTCCTTCGCCGCGGACGCCGCCGACACGCGCGGGTCGGGACGCGGTCGCGGCGGGGCTCGTGGCACCACCCGTGGTGGACGTGGACGTGGCCCCGGCCGCGCCTAAGCGTCGCCCCGGCTCTGGGGACGATGTCTTCCCCCCCAACGCCGCATCCTGGCCCCGAAGCACGCTCGCGGAGAACCCGCAAGCACAAGCACCGCCGGCCGCTGCATGGGCCCAGCGACAACCCGGAGGTGCCCGTGTTCGAAGCCCTGCGCGCGGCGCTCCCCGAGTGGATCAAGCTCGGCGCGTCGACCTGGGTCATCGACACCATCCGGTCCGGCATCAAGCTTGACTGGGCCACGCCCCCGACGCGGTACAACTCGAAGCAGTACCCCCTCGACGCCGCGGACACCGCGTTCCTGGCGTCCGAGATACAACGGGAGCTGGACAACGGCTACATCCGCGAGGTCCGCAGCCCCACCGCCTTCCAGCAGCTCCAGTGCATCTCGTCGGCTTTTGTAGCGCACACCGCGAGCAAGCCGAGGGTCGTCTACGACTACAAGCACGTCAACTCGATCATCAACAACGCCTCTTGCAAGTACGAGACGCTGTACGACCTGGCCGAGACCCTCCGCCCGAGAGACGCCCTCCTGTCATGGGACATCCGCGACGCGTACCACCACCTGATGGTCCGCCCGGAGGACCGCACCTACCTCGCGTTTCGCGCCCTTGAGCGCGTGTACGTCCCCGTGACGATGCCCTTTGGGGCGCGGCCGGCGCCGCGCATATGGACCAAGGTCTGCCGGCCCGTGGTCCAGTTGCTCTAAGAGAAAGGCTACCGCATCATCGCCTACGTCGACGACTTTGGCGGGGCCCCGCCGTCGACCAACGGCGCCCCGGCGACCCGTACCCAGGCCATGGACGCCTGGAACGAGGTAGCGGCTCTGCTGCTGCGGCTTGGCCTGCGCATGCACCCGCTGAAGGGCGTCCGCGATGGCCCAACGACGATACAGCTGCTCGGCCACGTAATCGATACCGAGGCGGGCCTGTTTCGCCTTCCCGCGGCGTGCATCGACAAGACGGTGTGGCTGGCCAAATCCCTCGAGAGCCACGCCACTGCCCACCACAGGTGGGTCCACTACAAGGCTCTACGCCGCTTCTGCGGCACGGCCGTGTCCACCACGCTGTCGGTCCCCACCGCGCGCTACCACCTCCGGAGTTTATTCACGGCCCTCAAGTTCCGCCACGCAACCAGCGGCGATGCCCGCCTTGGCCACCAAGCCCAACACGACCTCCTCTGGTGTCGGAACCTGGCCGCGCACGCCTCCGAGGGCCGCCCGATTTGGCCCGGCGCCACGACCATGCAGATGGACACGGACGCCAGCGGTTTGGGATGGGGAGCCGTGCTGCAGGAGTTGGTGGAGGCGCGCGGCTTCCACGGATCCCTGCGCAGCGGCTTGCATACCAACATCCTCGAGCTCGGGGCCGTGACGCTGGCGCTGCGGTCCTTCCGCTCCTACATCCCGCGCGGCACCATCCTTTGCCTCCGCACGGACTCCATAGTCGCGCTTGGCGTGATCAACGCCCAGTCGTCGCGATCCCTCGTGCTGATGGACGAGTACCGCAAGTTGCACACGCTGTGCCAAGAGATGGACGTGGAGCTCAGGGCCGAGCACGTGTCCTCCGCCCTCAACGAGCGGGCGGACCGGCTGTCGCGGGAGAACGACAGTACGGACTGGACACTGAACGACGCGGCGTTCACTTCGCTGGACCGCGCCTACGGCCCGCACACGGTGGACCTCTTCGCCACCGAGCTCAACGCGAGATGCCCCTGGTTCTACTCCCGGCGCGCCGCCCCCCGCGCCCTGGGCGTCAACGCGTTGATGCACGACCGGACGGGCGAGAACGCGTGGGCCAACCCGCCCTTCCACCTCTTGGGCCCCGTCGTGCACCGCATCATCCTCACGAGGGCCACGGTCACCTTGATCACCCCCGTCTGGCGGGCCCAGGCGTGGTGGTCCATCGCGACACGGTCGGCGACCGAATGGAGCCTCCTCCCGGAATCGGCGGGGGTGTTCACCCACGGTTCCGAGTTGCGGCCGGCGAGCACGCCTTTCTGGCGGACTGCGGTATTCCGCTTCGCGCCAACCGCGCCTTGCACAACGACCAGCAGCGGTGGGCGCACCTCTTCCGCCGCCTGACCGCGCCTATCGCCGATGGTACCCCCGCGCCTGACGCGGCGGCCGCCCTCATGCTTCAAGGGTACCGCCCCAACACGCAGCGGTCCTACATGAGCAAGTTCCGCTTCTTCCTGACCTACTGCAGCGACCATGGCCGTGCCCCACTACCAGCGGACCCCTGCACCATTGTCGGCTACATCCTCTGGGAGCAACACCGCCGTGCTTTATCCCCACCTTCGCTCCAGAAGTACCTGTCGGCAGTCGCGTCAGTGCATGGCGTGGCCGGTTACCCGGACCCTACCAAGCACTTCCTGGTCAAGCTCTGTATCTTCGGGTATCGGCAGTGGGCTCTTGAGGAGGCCGGCGGCGAGCTCGCCTTACGGCGTATGCCCCTGCCGGCCAGCTACGTCCTGCGTGTGTGCGACCTCGGCTTATCGACGGCCAACACCTACCTCCGCATCCAGTGTGCCGGGCTCGTCCTTGGGTACATCCTGTTCAACAGGTCCGGCGCCGCCGCGTGCATGCGGTACTGCGACCTGGCTTTTACGGCGACCGGTCTTGAGATGCAGATCGTGGACTTCAAGATGGCCCTGCGCACCGGCCGCGAGCGCCACGCCTTCACTGTGCCTATCAATTGCACCCCTGGCACCGTCGAGCGCCCCGCAGCACTCATCCGTCACGTTTGTGACGAGCACCGAGCCGCTGGGCGCGCGCCCCGGGCCCTGCTGTTTGTCGACCCGGCCCTCCCAGCGCCGGCCCGTCTGTTCCACCTGGCGGCGCGCTGTACGAACTCCTGGCTGAAGCGGCTGCTAGACATCCTACCGCTGCCGGCGCCGCTGGGCGGCATCTACCAAGACCACTCAGTACGGAGCGGGGCTGCAACGGAGACGTACGCCTTGGGCATTCCCCTGCCTATGATCTCCAAGATGCTGGGGCACTCGTCGCAGGAGACTACCTTGCGCGCGCACGTCCGCACGCGCTGGCGGGCGTCCCCTGCTGCCCGGGAGGTGTTGGGGCGATACCGCCCCAACCATCTCCGACTTTAATGGCACTTCTCCTCCTCGGTCTCCACCCTGGTTATGCCTTGAATGTCATTCTTCCCGTAACTGGCTCCCCTGGTAATTCCAGCGTGGCGGCCGCATGTGGACGAGCGGCCGCCGGGCAGACGGGGTGGGAGCGGGCCGGGGCTGAGGGCCGAACGGCACCAACGCGGCGGCGGTGTCGGCAGCGGGCGGTGGCTGGCCGGCGGACGAACGGGCAAGGCCTTCCCCCTCCACAGCCATGGCGGCGAGCGGCGCCGCGCCGCGGACCGCGACACCCACCGGCTGTGCCCCAACGTGGGGTACGGCGCGAGCGGCCGTCGGAGCACCGGCGAAGGGCGGCTGCACTGACGGGCGCAAGCCTCCCCCCCCCGCGCGGCGGGCTTGTGGCAGTATTGACCCCCAGGTAGGGGGCAACACGTGCCATGCAAGGGGCGGCAGGCCACTAGCCTGATCCGTTCCTCCCCCTGCATTTGGGTCCATATTCCCTAAGTTCGGGATAGTTAGCTTAGTAGTAAATCCAACTTGGATTTGAGGGTTTTCTGCATTTATCGTCTTGAATTTTCGTGTGGCCCGGTGGGCAGGTGCTGGGGTGGGAGATTCTGAGTGGCGAGATTCTGAGTGGACCCTGGGGGGATAAGGGGAGGGACAGCGGGGCTTGGCCCTGCGTCCCCGTCCCGACCAAGAAACTGTTGGACCACACACCATCTTCTTGTTTGTCCGTGGGGGGATTGCCCCACAACAGGGATAGAGTGTGTGCGACTTGCACTTCTTCCGGTTCCCCCGACACGGGAGGCAGCCCTCGCACACCGCCCCAACTTGGGTGCCGTGTGTGCGAGTGGTTTTTGCCACATTTGGTGGAGCAGCAGGGGACAGAGGTAAACTTTACCTCCGGGTGCACCCGGGTGTAGGGGGCCCTCTGTCTCAGAGGAACGGTGGACTTGGACCGTGTCATACGGATCGTTAGCCAACATGGCTAGCTCGGACCCCCCGTCGTCCGGGGAGTACACGGGTGACGCACGTACTTCAGTGCCTTTGAATACTGGTGAGACACAGGTGGGTTTACCTGGGGTCGCAGAGGGACTAGAGGTCCCTCAAGCCAGCAGGACTGGAAGTGCGGGCGGGCAACAGGCCACCCCGACTCAGTCGGGAGTTCACTCGGGTGACACTTCTGACGTGGGTGGGCCGAAGTCTGGCCACCGCGTGGTATACTCAACGGGAACGTTCCAAGGGGTGAGGACTGTCCCCGCGAGTTCCACTCGGGTTGGAGCCAACTTTGGCATGGAGCCATCGCCAACTAGGCTTTCGGAGGACGGCGGACCTCCGTTGGTCGGCGATGGGCTCGCGCCCATGCCCCCGGTTGAGACCCCTGAGGAACGTGGTTACCCCTCAGGTGGACTCCCGGAGGTGGACCGAGACTCAACTGGAGTCGTCAATCCACTCCTCGCGGAAACTGTCCGTCGGGAGGCGACCACTGTGTTGCGGCAGACTTTGCCGGACCTGGTGGTCACGATGACGAATACTATTCTGAATCAGATTGTGGCGAGTTTGCCAGATGGCCTTAATGTCCAGACCGGATTGGGGCTTTCGAGCCCGCAGGCGCAGGGGGTGTCCCCCCTGACGCCTATCTCGGGTCGCCCTGAACAGGGGGCGACCCCTGTGACTCCCAACGAGGGAGCCACACCATACTCGGTGGGGCGTACGCCCTTCATGGGGGAGTTCCCCCCGACAACACCGGCGGCTACACCAAGCGCGCCGCGCCGGACTACAGGCACTGTGGGTGAACTTACCCCAGTGCCACAGCGGCTGTTCCCTCAACGTGAGGTGCCGCCCAAGATCCAGGTAGCCAACCCGGTCTACCAGAGGATCTTTGACTGTGAGACCTACGCCCTCCACAACAAGTCGGTGGCGTATGGTCCTGACCAGGCCCGAGCCATGGGCCGTGCCAAGAAGAATGCACTTCACTCTTTTGGGCACAAAGCGGAGTGGGATGGAATTCCCCCCCTCCGTGTCTTTGAGTTCCTACGTCGTTTCACAAAAGCCTGTGACGACAATGCCATAAGTGAAGGCATGGCTTTTTACATGCTACAGGAGTTTACGAAGGGAGACCTGCGGACAGAACTTATGTCCGTCATGCCCAGCTCCTCAAGTGGAGGCGCTGGGGAGGTGACGTCCTATTTGGAGCTCGTCAACTGGTTGTTGAGGGCCATGGTTGATGAAGCGGCGTTGGCTTCTCAAGTCGAGGAGTTTACGCAAGCCCATCAGGAAGAGGCGGAGGACGAGTTGTCCTTTGCGGAGCGAGTTCGTAAGCTTAACAATCTTTGTGGGTTTCTTCATCCACAAGCTGTGGTGAAGAGTCGGTCTGTGGAGGGACTCCATTGGTCAGTCCGGATGGAGACCCGGGAGCATAACACTGCCCGGGCGACCCTGGCCGAGTTGGCTAGGTTCGCCTACCGCAGAGGCGAGGCCTACCGCAAGTTGCGGGAGGAACAACGCCAGGAGCGTCAGGCCGAGTTGGCCAAGGAACGGGAAGAGGCGCGCCAGGCCAGAGAGTTGCGAGAGGCACGCCGAATCCGCAAGGAGAGGGTGGTAGCTGCCGTGGGAACTTCCCAAGGTACCTCGTCGTCTTCCCCAGTTGGGAAGACCCCTCCGGGAACTGATCATCGGTGTTGGAACTGCAACTCCGATGGTCACTGGGCATATGATTGCCCCAAGTTGAGTAAACGCATCCAACAACTTGTTAGGAATGCGAGTAAGAAGTCGGCTACGAACGAAGTGCGTTCACGCCGCGAGGGTGGGTCTCGACCAGTGGTGGCGGTCGCCACACCCTCGACGGAGGGGGCGGACACGTCGTCCTCGGACTCGTCGTCGTCCCCTTCGCCCTCAGATTCGGACGCCAAGTCGGCGGGAAACGAATGACCGTTGGAGCTGGTCGTCCGAAGCTCACAACGGCAGCCTCGGCCAAGTGGGCCAAGAGGACGAACCAACCGTGTCGGATACTGCGGCGACCTAAGGGAGTCCGCCCACCTCGGGTGGGACTTCCCAAGAACGTAAACCCACGTCGGGTCATCGCGGTGCTGACGGGTGAGAACTTCCAGGTGGCTGGACGGGTGCAACTTGCCCCCGGCCGCGCCTGTTGTGTCCGTATCGTACTTGATACCGGGTCAGGAGCCTCCTTGATACGCAAGTCGCTATTACCAAAGGGGATGAGGCTCCAACGCTGGAAGTCTAAAGCTGACCATCTGATCGATATCAATGGTGGGGTACTTCCCATCGTTGGTGCCGTGACCCTACCAACTCGGTTGGGGACCCATGAGGTCGACGTGACCTATGGTGTAGTTGAGAATATATCGGTACCCCTGCTTCTGGGTACCCCTTATGTCGTAACACAAGTGCCTTTGATTTGTGGCCCTGAGTACTGGGTCAAGTTGATGAATGGGGAGACTATCCCCATCCTTGGTAAGGGAAAGTCTGTGGCTCCTGTGACAGTTTCACAGTCGAAGCCTGTTTGTTCTGTGAGGGAAGGGTTTACTGCTACTCTGCGTTTAGCCCGTAAAGTCACGTTGCCCCCCAACTCGGTGGCGCACGTGGATGTTGTAACTGATTATGCGGGGAACGGGTTGGTGCACCCTAACCCCCGTCTTGCTCGCAAGCACCAAGTGCATGTTGCCCTGGGCACGATGGACTCCAAAGCCGGAGTCCCGTGGAGGATCCAGGTGATGAACCTGAGCTCGTCGCCCAAGTTCTTCAAGTCGGGGGCCAAGTTCGGCTATATCGACCAACACGAGGGACCGGTAGTAGCGGTCACCCTCAGCGCGGGCGCAAGTAGCGACCCGAAGTCCGGAAAGGAGAAGCATCAAGCCAAGTCGGCCGCCTCTCCTCGGCCCCAGGTAAACATGGAGGGTGTTCCACCCAGGTTGAGGGTTCAAGTTGAACGCCTCTTGGACCAATATCACAAGTTGTGGGATGGTCAATTGGGACTCATGAGAGCTACCCAACACCGGATCGAGTTGAAACCCGGTGCGCCCCCTATACGCCAACAACCGTATAGGGGGGGACCCCGTTCAAGGGCCCTCGTCAAGGAGCAAGTTGCTCGCATGGAGGCCCTCGATGTGATCGAGGCCAGCAACGCCGAGTGGGCGAGTCCGGTGGTGATCGTCCCCAAAGTTGATGGGACCCCCCGGTTCTGTATCGACTACCGTAAGCTCAACGAGAGCACGGTGAAGGATAGTTATCCCCTACCTCGGATGGATGACTGTCTGGACTCTCTGGGGGAGGCAAACGTGTTCTCTACCCTGGACTGTAACGCGGGGTACTGGCAAATTCCCATTGCCCCGGAGGACAGGCATAAAACTACCTTTACCTGTCACTGTGGTACCTACCAGTGCAAGCGTCTACCGTTTGGCCTGTGTAACGCGCCGGCAACTTTCCAGCGCGCTATGGACATGATTCTGGCCGGAGTACGGTGGCAGATCTGTCTCGTGTACCTAGACGATATCATTGTGTTCTCCCGAAGTCCGGAGGAACACATTGGCCATCTTGGCCAGGTGTTCAAGCTACTTGCTGACGCCGGAGTGTCACTGAAGGCGAGTAAGTGCCACCTCTTCACTCAAGAGGTGGAGTACTTGGGACATGTTGTCCGTCCGGGGCGTCTCAGTGTCAACGAGAAAAACTTGAGGGCCATCCGCAAGGCTCAGTACCCCCGGACCCAGACCCAGATGAGGAGCTTCCTCGGGATGTGTAACGTGTACCGACGTTTCACTAAGGGCTTCGCCAAGGTGGCGAAGCCGTTGAATGAGTTAGTGAGCTCAACGCTACCGAAGAACCTGCCTCCCCCAAGTCGGGTGGAGCAGGAATCCTTTGAGACTCTTCGGGACCTTCTGCTGAAGCCCCCTATCCTGGCTATTCCCAGGTTGGGAGGCCACTACATCCTGGATGTGGACGCTAGCTACGACCAACTTGGTTGTTTGTTGCTTCAGCAACAGCCGGACAAGGAGTACTTGCCGGTGGGATACTTCAGCAAGGGGCTAAACTCGGCCGAGAAGAACTACGGAGTCACCGAGTTGGAAGGACTCGCAGTGGTATGGGCGGTGACGTCACTTCGTCACTACCTAGAGGGTGAGAAGTTCCTCATCTGCTGTGACCACCGCGCGTTGCAGTTCATCTTCAAGACGGACTGTACGAACACTCGTCTCAACCGGTGGAGGGTGCGACTTGCACCCTTCAACTTTGATATTGAGTACCGACCTGGCAGGCAACATGCCCTTGCCGACGGCCTCTCTCGGGTACCTACCGAGGGACTGGACACCACCCCAGTCGATGAGGACATCCCCATCGTGGGGGTAGTCACGCGCTCGGGTCAGGCGTTGAATCCCGAGGCGCCAGGGAACAAGAAGTACTTGCCCCTGTCCCTGGACGAAGTGGTGAAGGCCCAGGCCGAGGATCCCTTCTGCAAGTCGCAGAGGGAAACCCTGGATACAGTGGCGGAGACGCGGTTCTTTCTGGGAGACGATGGCCTCCTCATGAGGAGGGGGGTATTCCAGGGGACCGAACAACTTGTCGTCCCCGCATCCCTCAAGGACAGTATCCTTGAGAGGGAGCACAACGCTCCCACGGGTGGACACCTGGGGTCTAGTAAACTGTACCAGACCCTGAGGACCAGGTACTACTGGCCGTCCATGGTGGTGGACATCTACAGTTGGGTGGCTGCCTGCACAAGTTGTGCACAGAACCGTCTGATGGAACGGCGGCCTACTACGGCTATGCTATTGTTCCCGGCCAAGGAGCCCTTCGCCGCGTTGGCGATGGACATCCTTGGGCCACTGCCAGTGACCGAGGAGGGCAACCAGTACCTCCTGGTCATCTGTGACCGCTTCACGAAACTTACGCGAGCGATCCCACTGGCAGAGATCACGGCCATGTCGGTCGTGTCAGCCTTCCTAGATCACTGGGTTGCCGCGTATGGCATTCCGGATAGTACACTATCGGACAATGGACCGCAATTTGCGTCTGTACTGTTTCAGGGTGTGCTGGATATGTTGGGGGTTAAGGCAAACTATGCCACCCCCTACCACCCACAAACTAATGGGCAGGTGGAGCGCTTCAACAAAACTATTGTTAGGCAGCTGCGCCATTATGTGAGTGAGCACGTGAAGACGTGGGACCAATACATTTCTATTCTGACCACTGCCTACAATTCGCAGGTTCACTCATCTACCGGGGAAGTACCCCTCGCTTTTGTGACCCCCCGTCGCGTGCGGTCTATTGCCGTGCGGCGGCCGCTCCCAACTAGGGAGGATGGTGGCAGTACGCCTACTCCTACTGAGAGTAAGGCGGAGTTCGCTGCTAGGCTTGAAAACCTCATCCCTAAAGTCAGGGCTGAGATGGACAAAGCATAAAAGCGCTACAAGCGTACCTTTGACAAAAAGGTGCGCAACGCCAAGCATGTCCCCGAGCAGGGTGACTGGGTATTGGTCCACTCACACACCCCAACTGGGGGTAAGTTGGTGTTCCAGACGAAGGGGCCGTACCAGGTCCTTCGTACTGATGGGCGGCGCTTCACCATCGAAAGTGACGATGGGGTCCGCACAGTGAACGGACAGGACGTGGTCAAAGTTGCACCACCGCCTGCAGGCGACCCAGCTTGGGCGCGTGCTTTGAAAACGTGGCGCCTGCCCTCGCTGCCTGCGGCCAAACAGGGCCCGCAGGAGTACGTGTTCGACAAGTTCATCGACCACGGCTGGGATGAGGATACTGACCGCCTCATGTTGAGGGTGCGTTGGTTTGGCTACAAAGCCAAGGATGATACGTGGGAGTATGTGGAGGACCTTCCTGCTGAGAAGGTCCGGGCGTACTGTGCCCGGAATGAGATAGACCCTAACAGCCCTCCCTCAACGTGAGGGAAGGCCGAGCAACAGTGCCAAGAGAGTGCTTCAAGTCGAAGTGGTACGCAGAGTGGCTTTAAACTACAGCCCTAACCCTCACACTCTCACAACAAAGGCAGCTGCCAACTAGGCACGCATGCTAGACTCTCCCACTCCACGGCCCTCGCCCTCACGTGGAGGCGAGCGGCGAGACCCACGCCGATAACGGTCTCCACTCGTTGGAAGGGGCGGCGGCTCCAAGTCGGAACCGTCGCGCCCCTCACGGTCGCGCAAGTGGCGCCGACCGTGGCTACTCTTCTGCCTGGTCTTGCGCGCAAGTTTGCGACGCAGACGCTGGACAGACTCCGTCTCCGACGGGGTAGAGGACTCCGAGACGGAGTAAGACAACTCGTCTTCCGACACGGAGGGAGAGCGCCGCGAGTGACGGCGACGACGGCGAGGAGGCGAGTATGCCCGGCTCGCACGACGCTTGCCACGCCCAAGTGGGGCTGGCTGGGGCATAATAGCCCCAATGCGAGCCAACTCGGCCGTCATAAACTCCGCCACCGACTCGCAACTCGCGGTCGCCACTGCAGTACGAACGCGCTCCTCAAGTTGAGGAGTCTCGGAACTTTGGAGGGTTGCGGTCGACGCGGCCAACCAGGAAATGGTGCGCACCAACGTGGTGATCATCATCTCTGAGGTTAGAGGCGTGGGCGGTAACACCAACTTGGGGTATACCGTCAGGAGGGTGGCCCCCAAGTTGGGGGACACCGGTGTGGATGACTCCACGGCCACGCTGATCGGGATGTTCCCGTGAAGCTGGAAAGGAACAGGAGGAAGCGGAGGGGCACGCCGAGGTGGCGGTACCCGGGTGTAACTGCGACCCCGACTTGGGGCCCCCGCAGTAGGTTGAGTCATATGGTCATCATATGAGGGCACAGCCATAACTATGGGCTTGTCCGGGGGTGGCGCAGTGTGACGATCCACCCCCGGGGCATACGGGTAGTCCCCGATGCCCAACCCCTCTCGTAGGACCACACGGCCGTCGTGAAGTTCACGAGCGACCCACACGAACTGGCGAAGTGCGCCATCGTCCTTGGGCCCCCGAGTGGGGCGGCGCAACTTGTGCTCAATGCTCTCCCACTCGATAAACTTGTGGAGGCGGAGCATCTCCTCAAGTAGAGTGAGTTGTCCTGACGAGCACCCCTCAGCAACTAGCTGAGGGGTGAGCTGTTCCAAACCCTGGATGAGCCGGAGGGGGAGATGCCAGAGCATCCCCCGCCGCTGAACACATGACACCCAGGTCGACATGACCTCGAGGAGCCACTGGGTGGCCAACATGGCCCACACCAGATGATCAGGGCCAGCCGTCAACATGACGGAGCCGAAGTGGTCAAGCAACCGTGGCAACAATGCCGGGAACCCGTAGGGGACCTCAACTTGAGGCCACCACTCGGGCTTCTTCGGGTAGTATTGCTCCTTACTGGCAGCAGACTGCTGAGGAAACTCAAGTTGAGCCGAGGTCACCAAGTAGGGACCTCGCCGGAAGTCCTTCTCCATCCGCACATCAAAGTGATGAGTGTGCGGATCGGCCTCGTGAAGGTACGGGGGGCGAGTTGCCACCGCGTCCCAAGTGAAGGTCGGCAAGTCGCCGGGACCCGGGATAGTTCCCCCGCGGTCCACCATGGCCTTGGCCCGCTGCACGTCCTCGACCTCCTCGTCGTCCAGGAAGGCAAACTGGTCCGTCCTGAAGCCGGCAGGGAACCCGACCCTACGGGGATACTTCTCCCGTAGGCGGTCCCATACCCGACCCATCGCTGCGCCAAGTCGGCCACAGCGAAGGATAGTCAACCCCTCCTCATACAGAGGCCAAGCGGGGTAAAGCCACCGCCCCAAGGCCTCACGCGGGACAACTTGTCCCGCCTCCGGGGGAGATCCTGCCGTCAACCCAAAGCCGGGTGACGCGGGAGTCCCATCCCCCGGAGCGATCGCGGAGCCCCCACCGGAAGTCCCGGCAGGCGCTGCACCGTAGGAGGTGTCCTCCATACGCTCATCGAGAGAGTCCGTCTCCACTCCCGGAGTCGCCATGGCTCTCCCCAAGTTGGGGAGAGACGTCCTGGCTATCGCGGCACGAGACCCGCCTCGAGTTGAGGGGGACTCGGATCGTGGGTAAACGGGTGGCCTCCCCAGCGTGGGGCGGTCCCGTGTAAGGTGAAGGAGAAGTGGTGGTGGTGAGGTGTGAACCGAGGAGAGCAAGCTGCCAAGTGGGCAAGCTTGAGGAGAGGGGCGGTCAACGTGACCGCCTCCACGTCCGCGTTACGTACTCAAGGGGGGACAGCAAGTCGCGTCCCCCCCAACGCCGAGACGTGCGTTTACGCACCCCCTCACAGGGCCGACCGGGTCGGTCGGAACTGAGGAGAGGGGAGTGTGGCAGTATTGACCCCCAGGTAGGGGGCAACACGTGCCATGCAAGGGGCGGCAGGCCACTAGCCTGATCCGTTCCTCCCCCTGCATTTGGGTCCATATTCCCTAAGTTCGGGATAGTTAGCTTAGTAGTAAATCCAACTTGGATTTGAGGGTTTTCTGCATTTATCGTCTTGAATTTTCGTGTGGCCCGGTGGGCAGGTGCTGGGGTGGGAGATTCTGAGTGGCGAGATTCTGAGTGGACCCTGGGGGGATAAGGGGAGGGACAGCGGGGCTTGGCCCTGCGTCCCGTCCCGACCAAGAAACTGTTGGACCACACACCATCTTCTTGTTTGTCCGTGGGGGGATTGCCCCACAACAGGGATAGAGTGTGTGCGACTTGCACTTCTTCCGGTTCCCCCGACACGGAAGGCAGCCCTCGCACACCGCCCCAACTTGGGTGCCGTGTGTGCGAGTGGTTTTTGCCACAGGGCTGTTGCTGGCACCCGCCGCACTCACTGGCGGGCGAGGGCGGCGGGGCTCACGGGCTGCGGCAGGCACTGGCCGCCGGCTGGGGACCTCCCCGGCCGACTACTTCTACGCGAGAGGCACCGCCCCTGCCTCGCCACCAGCGGCGGAAAGCGTCCTTGCTCATCTCGCGCGGGCGGCATCCTGCGCGCGCCCACCATCCTCCCCGACGTCTTATCCTAACGTCGCTTCCGCGCGACGAGCGGTTGGCTACCTTGCTCGGGCGCGGCCGAGACCGAGGACGTCAAGCGCCCTATGTTCTTCTATTTCTCCGATTGCGCCCACGGGGACGTAACGGCAAGAAGCTGCCACGACCGTTGCACCCTCTTGACCGTGCGCGCAACCGTGTGTGTTCGTTTTGTTTAGTCCGCGGGGCCGGCCTTAGCCGTCGGTCAACTAACTGCCATGGGGGGGTTAGTCTAGCCCGCGATTTGGACTAAAAGTCACGTTATTGGCACTTCTCCTCCTCGGTCTCTACCCTGGTTACGCGTTGTGACACCCAGTACAGTCTTTCTCCATTGTTGGGCACCCTTTGTGGCGACCGTAAGCCCAAGGATTGTAACTTGATTCCGCCCTCTGATTGATCGGGGACAACGATCGAAAGCTGACACATGCGTTGATCGCACCGTAGAGGTCGGTCGACCTACAGTGGTTACTAGACACCAGGGCTGTGCAAGGGTATCGGCCCAAGGGTACCACAAGTGTATGATATCAAGTGTATCAGCGATACACTTGGCGAAATCAGGAATTCTTCATATATACACTCTTGCAAGCGTATTGCGTATTCAAGTGTATACGTGACACACATGGCTCCGGACTTTCACGTATCGAAAGGTATGGAGCAAGTAGCCCCAACTGTTTCAAAACTGCCAATTATATCGTGCCACGCGGTCGAAGGCCACAGAGGCCCAGCTGGCAGACACGGCCGCGACAGGAGACGAGACCGCCAGGCAGCCCCGTGACGACCCAGCGGCCGCTGGACACGGGTCGTGGCGGGTGGTCCCTGAGCCAGCCACGAGCGCCTGCCCAGCAGGCCGCATCACACCCAGGCAGCGTCGCCATCGACAGGCGACGGAATAGCACCCGCTCGTCACCCAGCCATCAGAGACGACGTTATGGGTGCAAAAAGAGGTCACGCAGCGTCCGAACGTCAGCGACTGCGTGTCTACAGAAGGGTATTGATACACTTGCCCGTCGCAATTTGCGAATACACATGCCAATGTGGGGCACGTGCGTATACACTTGATACATACATTCGCACTAGCCTCACAGCTGAATACACTTGACCGAACCACAGGCCACTGTCAGCTTGATACTCTGACCCACTTGTGCGGTCCCATACAGTACACATGACCAAATCCGGTACCCTTGCACAGCCCTGCTAGACACCGTGCCCAAGAAAGGATGTCCCAGCAATGGAGAAAGACTGTACGGGTGGTACCTTTTAGAGACGATAGCGGCTACCGAACAACGAATTATTCGTAAGCGAAAAATGCGAGACACGCGAGTCGTGGGCCGGCAGGCTGCGCAACAGGTGAAAAAAGTGCACAGGGGCAAGCCGCATGGAGCGCGGCAGCACGGGCGCGAAACGCACACGTCACGCCGCACAAAGGCACCCCCGGGACCCGTCTCGCCACGGCCGCAGGCGGCGAACGGCCGCACAAATAAGGACGGCCGCACGGGACCCCAGAGATACCACACGCAGTGTGCCTCGGGCGTCCGCGAGGGCAGCCGCCGCACGCGCCGCACCCCACCCCTCATCCCGGCGGTGCGCCCTGCATGGCGGGTGCAGGAAATGGAGGCCGGGTGGCGGGTGCGGGGGGGCGCCGCTGCCGTCGGCCGCAGCTGCCACCCCATCGACTGCGCCGCCGCCGAGCGGGAGAAAGGCGTCAGTTGACGTCGAGTAGGCGCCGCCGCTGTCCACAGGCGGCCACGGCAGCCCCCCCGTCGGTGCCTGCCAGTGACGCGCCGCTTTGATGCCCACCCCCACCGGCGGCGGACATGCCGCCGCTGGCGGGGACACTTCCAGAGAGGTATCCTGCCCCGTCACCGCCCATACCTACAGGCGGGTACCCACCCCCGCTACCGCCCATGCTCACGGGGGGGTACGCCCCTATGCCGCCGGCATGCCCGCCAGCCCGGCTGACATGCTCACCGGCGGATACGCCCCTACGCCCCGGCAGGCCCGCCAGTCCCGCCTGGCATGCTCACGGGTGGGTAAAAGCCACCACCGCCGCCGCCACCAACCGCGGCCAGTCCATCGCCACCGCGGGGCACCCCTCCCCCGGTGGGCCTAAAAGACATTCCAGAGGATACCGCCAAGGCAGACAGGATGGCATCCGCGTCGCCCGCCGTGGAGGCCAGCACTGCGCCAGCGCGCCACACGGGTCAGCCCCCCCCAGGGATGCACCAAAACCGCCAGAGGGTGCGGCGTGTTGAGGTAGTGACGAGTTCCCGCTAGGAGCGTCTTTGGGTGACTCCAAGGAAGGACGCTGCATCGACCGCTGGTGGGGGCGGCTGGGGCTGGGCGCGAAATGCAGAGCCCCAGTGGATGGTCCGCCATCTGGGCCGCCACTGGGCAGGGAAGGTGCAGACCAGGGCCATGCCATCGGCCGAGGGGGTCGAGCCGAACGCCTGATGCTGCGGCCCACGCCTACGCCCGGCAGTGGGCTTGGACGGGGCTGCGCGTCCGATAGCTGCGGTGGCTGCGGATGCAACTGCGCCTGCCGCGGCTGATGCGCGCCAAGGCTGCCCGCTCCAAACGCCAAACTCTCTTCTTGCAACAGCTCCCTCGGGGGAGCCGAGTCGGGCGTGGGGGCACTCCCCATGGGCAAAGCTGGGGGAAGATCACGGGAAAGCCCCGACTGCCCATCTGAGAGGAACGCGCCTTGGGCAGGAGTGCCAACGGGCAGCGGCGGCGGCCCGAGTGATGGTGCAGTCCCTGCAGCGGCGTGGTAGCCCATCGCCCCTCCGCCGACGTCCACGCCACGAGGGCCTCCCGCCAACGCAGCATCGAGACTCGCCACTGAAGCCGAGTCAGGTCGAAGACTACCGGACGCCGGGG